>CM067343.1:20684064-20694064 GCA_034190875.2 Urechis unicinctus
TAACTTGATCTAATGTTCTGTGATGCTTCATATCAATTTTTATTTCGTTAGAGAGAAACTTCTCATGAAAAGGGCAGTATAACAAAGACAAAACATTGAATAAAAGTAGTATCTCTAAATAGAATGTGATTGCATCGTTCGTTCAGGATACGATCGGCACTCAGTCACCTCATGGTCTCAAACGACATGAATAAAACATATGTCATTATCAACGCATTCATACAAATGGGAATTTACTTTCATTCTTCGTAGTGTAACTCACGGGGATATATGTTTATGACCCTTCTTCAACTGCATAATGAATTATATCAGTGAATACAGCCGGTGCATGTTCTACGGTATAGAGCAATCTAAGGATGCGATGTATGATGTGTTATTAAGCGATTATCGTCAAACAGTCGGGTATATCACTAGTGAACCGATTTTGCAGTAAATTGGTAAGTAAACGGATGTAATGAAATCGTTTTATTATTATAAGTAACGTTCAAGCGGTCTCGTTTATGGAAACTTATATTTGTTATAAATCAAGGGAATCAGACGCCGGTTCACTCGGAGTAGAATAAGCATTACATTAAACGAGGACTATGCCTACCCGTAATAAAGGGTGCATAGTAATTGACTTAGGCATACAGTCCACAATGTATTGCCACCCCTTAATGCGAGTACATATTAAATCCCATCATCAGTCATGCCATGGCAAAATGAGCCATTATGCCTACTTTCTTTTTATAATCTAGTGCATGTAAAGTCTAACGTATTAAATATGTGATGCACTTCACATTCGTGCTGTTCAGTTTCACCCTGGCTCAACAGTTCAACCATTTAAACCATTACGAGGTGCAGTTGTGTATGCATTCGACCGGATATCAACGAGCTAAGTTCAGTGTTTACATACGCACCTGACCCTGTATTCATGCAGCATGATAATATTGCACCGCTCAGATCAGTTGTCTTACATCCACAAGCAATGACCGTGTGTACTTGACAATAAACTGATATCTTCCGAGCATTATTCCCCTTATACTTTTGTTGCGATACCACATGTCTAACCCATGTGATGACATAGGTCAATCAGTGCACAAACACATATATATGGCAATTGGGCTACGCAGCTAATCATATGTTGTTCATGTGTAATTTCTACCTTGATTCCCGCCACCAATCGGCTGACTTTCAAATACCCCAAATAAATACACCATAATGAATATGTTTTGCAATATCAAAAGCCGCTGCCATAACGGGTGCATCGACGTGTTAAGTAATTAATCGACCACTATATTGATAAAAGACGAACCTAAAATTGTTCCGAATATAACCGTTAACGGCAGTAGGTTTAATCTGGGGTTACATCAAAATAAAAACCAATAATACAATTGGTTTATAGACTGACCAATCACCCGTTAGTAAGGTGAAATGCAATGTTAGTACAATGCGGGTACAATCATGACGATAAACCTCCCATATGTCCACAATCTGCTATGTCCATTGCATATTTTCTTATCAGTGATTAAGTTTCGTCGTTGTGATAACCTTTTTAATTTTCCACGTTACATTATTATCTATGTCGTACGCCAGTTAGGTTGCTAGTACTAATGCGACATGAAGTCAATAAGCGATGTGCATGCGCTGAACACCACAGCTAGTTTAACGCAATACTTGAAGCCGTTGAAATTACACCAATGTGTGAAATTATGGAGAAACACAATACGGGTAACATTAATATCTTATGAGTAATATTATGTTTGAATAATCTTTTGATACACTTGATAAACATATTACGAATATGCTCCAAAGAAAGAAACACAAAAATTTGCTATGCATCAGGATAAGAAGTCACCCCGCATATATTCTATTACTTGCTAGGCGTCTTGCTAAAACATTTGATACATTGCTTGTGGCGCAGAGCAATATGGTTGTGTTTTCCTGATGGCTAATTGCTATTGCTTCCCTGAAGCATCAATCATATGTGGCCATATATTCATGAGAATATCATTTTGTATCGGTTATTACTCATGGATTATTTAGCATTCACTTCACACTGGCTTGACATAGATAAAAAAAACACATATAGCATAATAAATGGCAAAGCAACGACATATGCACGTGTTTACATCAGATACATAAAGCAAATAACTGCGCTTAGCAATAACAAACATGGCGTTTAAATCATAGAGTATCTACCGTGTAAATCCGATTTGCATCACTTGAGGTGGCAATTGCAAATAAAATATTTGAAATATTATTGATTATATGCGAACATTTCACTTTACTGGTCTTTATAACAAATTTAATGTTATCAACCACTTATACAATGCCTCTGACCGCCCGAATATTCAAATAACAATCCGCAATGAACAATATCAAATATTGAGTATATATATTTCAACACGAGGTAAGAGTGCTTCTCTCCTTTTCTTAAAGTGGAAGCAATTGCTTCTTTAACAAATTGATCGAATTGATTAATTTGATCCAACAATAACTTTTGTATGATAATAAATATAATATTCCAAATGTTATTTCCACCGACAATCAATGTCGCATGTAGCTAGTATATTTAAAAAGGGTTCTAACCACAAATTAGTGGTTGTTATCATTGCTTTAATGATTTCCCCTGGTATCATCGCAATAAAGTCTTCCGCACTTTAGCCGCTAGTCGGGCCATAAGTCCGCTTATTACGAATCTTATGACTTACACAGGCACAACGTATGAAAGAGCACAAAATGTTTGAAAGCGGCAACTCTGAATTGTTGCTATATAATAGTATCACTATTCAACACCCCTGTAATGCTGCTCTTCAACTGTGGCGCAGTTATTTGCTTTATGTATCTGATGTAAATTCGTTTGGGAAGCTAATATATGTTTCAATTCGTAGGTAACATAATCTATAGCATAGTATATATTTACTGGAAAACGCTTACAGAAAAGCAGATTCTGCGTTAACGCTGTACGGTGTTGCAGATATATTTATATAATTGATGTTGGTTAAACGTTGCTTTTGATGGAACCGAAAGCGAACCATCCCAATTGTTTTTGTCGAATTGAAACTCCATAATAATGTATGCTTGAGCTGTATGTTGTTAAGTTTCACAATTCCCTGAAGCACAGTTGCACTTGAAACATAGAATTCTTGGGGTTGAATGCTTGCCACGTATTGGGCTGGGTACGTTGAGCATAGATATTAAATCAGTTCTGATTAACATGGAAAAGGCGATATAGCTGCCGAATTGATATCGCCTGGTTTGGATGATAAATTTGAGTACTCGACGGACATAATCAGCGACTTCAATTATGTATTCAAGGATGTGATGTTCCGACCACCGATCTGTCGGAGAGGATGGTTGGATACCCAAGGCGCGGGAGAATCTGGCGAACTTGCTTTGTCTATCGACAGTTGATGCTCCGGATTGCAGGGCACTGTGTCGACTGATTGTGGGGAAGCTGGGGTCATTAGTTTCAGAGGTACCGTTCTGACTTATACACCATGATACCCCTTGTCAGGGACACATTCGTGTAATCAGTTGATCAAATTCCGGAGGACGACGGTCTTTTGCATTATTGTATTGTCAAAGTTACGATCGTCTTTGAATAGAGGCAAACAAACCCATCTGATGTCCTCATATTTTCGATATTGATCAAACGGGCCTGGACTCATAACTGTTGTTCCGTGCAAATGTTTATGTGGGACGTCATTAATTAAATATGATATAAATAGAAATTTATTACACTACTACATGTCAAATAGTTATGTTGAAGACGGCAGGGAACAAGGCGTGAGTAAACTGCAATAACTACTTTATTTTACAACAGCGACTTCTCTACATGGCTACTCGACGAGAACTGTTCTCTGATACTTCCGGCATCGTGGCCTAGAGATCATGTGATTATGTGAGCTAATTGGCGGGGAGTGGGGGGGGGGGCATTCCCCAGCAGTTACAAGGTTCATGCGAATTTCATAGACTGTTAACGTCGATCCAAATCGAACCCCTGTCAATACACATAATGAATCATTTTCGGAATAAGCAGCGTACCAGTATAAATATGCAATCCCCAAGTTATGACATCGAACAAAAGGTAAGCAACGGCCAAGAATGTTTGATGCTAATTTCCTTATCATCTACATCAACTGACATCAAACATTATTGCCTATTAGCGTTAATGTAATACAAAAACACGTAAAAATCACCCAATGTCTACCATAATTATGTTTCTATATCATAGAGGGTGAACAATCATCCAAATGCGGGTGCCACAACCGAAAGCACTATTCTTGGCGATTGATGACGTATATCTTTGGTGCAACGGCGGATCCGTACTATAGCATAATGAGATCATCAACACTCTGAAATATAAATAACCGCCTAAGATGTGGCAATTGTATTATTTTCATCTCCGTTACTGTATTTTTTATTCACCCGACATGAATGAACTTAATGGTAATGATTATATAAAAGCATCTGTATAATCTGTATTAACTAAAGCTTTCTGTAGACCTAATAGCAATGGTTTGAAGGTCTGAGGAAATAATTAATTAATATAGATTATTCAGATGATATTATCTAAACTTATGCATCACATATTTTCCTTGACTTACCGCTGTGTTCCCTGTCAGGCATAGATTGTTATAAATGATAGAGATAGGCATATCAAATAACCGGGGTGTCACAGTAGAGTTACATTAACTGGGACGTGCATGGAAGATCTAGACCAGATTTAAGGTCATAAGATATATATATATATATATATATAGAGAGATAGAGAGATATATATATATAATATATATAGATATATCTATATATATATATATATATATAAAGACATATAAATAAAGAAATATATATAGAGACAAAGAGATATAGATATATACATACATATATATATATACATATATATATTTTCATATATATATATATATATATATTTATCTATATAGACATATATTTATATATATATTTATATATATACCCTATATATTAACATATATATATATATTCATATATATATCTATGTCTATATATGTATATCTATGTACATATATTTATCTTTATTTATATATCTCTCTCTCTGAATATCTATATATCTAAATCTATATATCTCTCTCTCTCTCTCTCCTCTCTCTCTCTCTCTATATCTCTATCTCTCTCTCTCTCTCTATCTCTCTATCTCTCTCTCTCTCTCTCTCTATCTCTCTCTATCTATCTCTCTATATCTATCTCTCTCTCTATATATATATATATCTATATCTATATATATATCTGGCTATTGTGACAAACAATATGAGTTCGAATGGGAAACTGAAAGGTGATCGGTTGTGTCTCGGAATCCGGTTTAGCTTGTGATCTGCAATCATCATCAATCTGACCGCATTCGTTTATGATGTACCAAGAACATTGTAACAGTACAAATAAAAACAGAATACAGGATGAGTGTGAAATTGAAACAATAAATCTACGTCTTAACTGATTTGTTGGTCTTCAATTGGTTGGTCTTTTGCTTCCAATTCGCAAGTACAAGGCGAGCTAATCGAATTATTACCGAGTTATCGCATCAATCAGCCTGAGGAGTTAGTTAAGTGAATCGTTCATGATAAGATACATTATCTCATTACACACTATATTTCATGGTGACAATGAAAACGTTGGAAGCATTCGACGGAGATGAATTGCGCTTGAATATGTTTCTAAAATGAACTGTTAACAATACGTTGCTATGCTACTGGTGAATGTGACGTTCGCGACATATAGGCTCCATATTCACCATAATTGATTCATTTAGCTTGTGTGCAGTCACCATCGTTCCTGGCTATGCAGTGAATGATGGTTAGATTGGGCTAGTTACGCATGGCATATGCACACTAGACACTATGTATATCCGTATAACAAGAGTTTACGCTTCAAATTCTACCGTTGGTAATAGGCAGTGACAATTATGTATATATGATTGCTAAGGGAATACATGCTATAAGCCCACCTCCTTAGAACCGACCTTTGGAAGAAATACATCCTGGCACCGTGAATGCAGCAATGGACAAGAATACATTGCCGCCACGTTGTCAGCGGTTTCATGTTTTCAGGATTATCAAATGTACACTTTTCCCTCTCAACAACATGTACTTCCTACACATCAGGTAGGATTTTATCATGCAATAGTCATTTCATACACCGTAATTATTCATTGTTATAGGTAGCAGGAAAACATAAACTTCAACAAATCGAACATCAACTAATTTGCTGTTTACACTCAATGATAAAAGGGTGATTGAATGAAAGCCGACGGAAACTACTGACGCCATTACCATTCCAAGCTAACGACTTGCAACATGGTTTTACCCAGTTTAACTGCCTGATAAAAAGCCGAATAAGTATCTGATTAGTACCAAATTACTTGTTTCCGTCTTTATAAAGTTGCTAAAATGATTCGATTATTAATTGTAACGATATATCGCTGATAATTCATCGAGACTGGTGTTATCGGAACATCATATAATGCTCATTTTTGCATTACTAGACGCCTTTAAACTGGTATGACAAGACGCCTGCGTTGATTTACATATTCCAATGGCAAAAGCAAGCTCGATCCAACGAGCCATCTCCATATTAAGCATTACACAGGCATACCATTTCACAGGTATACCATTACGCCATTATATGTTGCCTTAGATAAAACTAACCATCCAGGCGGTAGTTCTAATTCCATAGTTTCTGCGACACCATGAACAGACATATGATCTCGTATATTGTTGTTATTACGTTACAGTTGTCAGTAAATTACATAAGTCGCGACCGATATTGGCATGCTTGCCTATATAATTCCCTAGAATTGCTGGTTATATGCATATGATAATGAAAGCTAACGTAGTTTGTCGTGGACTTTAAATTATTGAACAAGGAACAAAGCAAGTTTGGACGATAAGTGAAAGATGCGTATACGTTATCCCCTAGGTCAATGTGGAGGGATATATCAACTCATCTATAACACATTAATGAGCTGCTGCGAACTGAAAACGTAAACGTATGGATTTCATATCATGCATTGTAGTCGACGAGTTTCATTACAGTGGTCTCTATAGAAGAGAGTGGAATGCAAATAGGTCGGCTTGTCAGTAGTGAGTGCTGCTTATCTTATTATCTGCTCCGCTAGGACAATAAAATTGTTCTGTCACTGGGAACGAAATGTATTTAAGGAAGAGAACTGTGAGGCCAAATGCGCTGTTTCTCCTTTAAGATAAGTGGAATGCAGTTCATAGCATAAGCATACCCTATTAAGCGTTTGTCAGCCGCTAGATATTGCATATGACGCAACGCTTTCACAATTACCATTCATGGTAAATTTTAATCAATCGGAACAGCATGTATCAATCATCAATATCAAACGGTTCCAGGGTCAGCTATGGTATAAAGCTTTATGGTAGGTGTTTTAATCGTTTAATTACCACTAATTGCACATGAAGTACTTGATTAAAAACGTGTTATTGGTGTCCAATGCGTTAATGCGCGAGCAAATCTAAGCACATATCTTGCTTAAAACCGGATTACATTAACCGGATCCTTGTACCATCCTATATAATAATTCAAAGATAGAAATAATTTCGCAGCGCCTACTTGCTTGAAAATTGACGGAACATTCAACATGGCAAGGACTTTCCATGATTGGCAAAATATAAGGGCAACATAGCTTATCTCTTTCGTGACATGTTAATGTGCGTTTCATCAGTTAAGAGTGAGCTTTATTCAACATGCAGGACCTACGTCAATAGCAATATATCAACAGATACTGCTACCTGATGCATCGCACATCGTATACCAAGCGCAGGCAGCATTTGCATGCACATTTATCCATGCTTACCAGCATATGTAACCGCACTAATCAGTTACATCTATTTGAGCGTATCATATTATTATGCGCTGTTTACTTACTCAAGCGGAGATTTTTTCAAATACAGAACCTTAGAGAAACGGCTTACACAAACTATTACATGCTTCACTAACGACAATATATAACAAATTCAATTTAAGACGGATTGCGTTATTCATTGTTTTGTGAAACCCAACGTAATGTTATATGCAGCACTACAAGAACGACGCCTTCAACTGGCACAATGTACTGCTCTGTTACCGCCAATCTCTCTATCTGATCATCTGTCAATGGTAAACACAAAGAGAGGAAAAAATTCCTTACATTCTGGTGCAGGGCGTCTCAGTCGTATCTGAATAATTGCCCCAGTTCTCTTTATTCGGTAGTCTTGTTTGGATTGCCCATTTCCTTTCGCCGTCGTGGTTAGCAATATGCTTCTGAGAAACGTGCTTACTCTGCGCCAATGCAATTTCAGGTAATATTGAAATGGCCGCATCAAAATGTGTCAGACTGCTTTTCACAGTGTAGATCTGTTATTCATACAAATTAGGAATAATGGCATGAACGTATCCAAAATAAGTTACATTATCGACTACTTCTATAGTCTTGTATATACTTCAAGCGGTGTTTTGCAGAAGCGTACACTATATTGTATCACGAAAGCTGTTATCAGTTCAATAGAAAGTTGTCGGGTTGATATAAGGTTGGCTCTAAATGATGGATGCTTTTTTTTAAAACAGTAGCATTGCTTGCAGTGCACTACTGCATATCATCGCCGCAGCTGGGGTGACGAATACTGATTAACATTATGAATTTACTCATATGTCTCCATATTTGTGAACTATAGATGATTACATTTTGCCTCACTTGAAATCATGTGCGCATGTACCTAGACTGTTTCAAAGGGCGCTAGTTGTCAATTCGGGCTGCTGTTGTCTTTACGTATTGGTAACTGGAGCTTGTGACCATATTTCCTTGGCTTTGATGGTAATTTTCGCTCGTAAGATCACTGAAAGCGGCCTGACCTCTTGGTTGAGTGTGCATAGTTATTTGTCCAGTTGTATCTAAGCATGAATGTTCTTCCCAAATATAATTACAAACTATCTGATATAACTCAATTGTGAAACGTACTTTTTGTTTCCAGGCTGCTGAGTAAATACTCATGTTTGTTACTGCTGAGGAAATTCAATATATTACACTAAAGAAATGTCTATAAAATCATTAGTACTGATTATGAGAATTCCTCTCCGAGCTGTGGAGGGATATATCCACTGAAACATTACACGTTCATGTGTAGCTTCAGGTTGAGTGATCAGGGCGTGGTAAAACACTTATAGACATATACGATCCATATTGCATGATGCTTCTGGCGGTTGCATAAACTCGATACGATGTAGGACTTACAACGGTCAATAATTTCACTTATTATTTAATTCATTCTTTGATAGATTGACATCTCTGTAGGTCTGTGAGGGTTTAAACGTAGGCAATATGACTGCTAGAAGATTAATTCAAAACAAACAAACTTGCAATTCTATGGAATTTTTGAGTTAACATATATTAATATATATATATATATATATTGAATTTAATGATAATTCAATCACTTATTCATAGCCCATGTTATGTGGTGCATCAGGTCGAAAAAAAACTGAATACAGCATGCATTTCTGCTAGTGATG
This sequence comes from Urechis unicinctus, assembly GCA_034190875.2. NCBI lineage: Eukaryota > Metazoa > Annelida > Polychaeta > Xenopneusta > Urechidae > Urechis > Urechis unicinctus. Next base: position 20,693,599 of record CM067343.1, read on the forward strand.
ATATGTAATGTTCGCACGCAACGCAGCCAAATATGGCGTCGAATAGGTAGCCTATTGCAACGGTTGATCCCTAACAAAGATGCTTTTCATGTCGCGCACTTTCTGTATTTCTAAAGGCAAAGGCTAATGTGAATCGAGCTGTTTCCCAATCTTGAAGCATACGAAATGATACAACATTTTGATCAGTGATATAACTCACTAAATGAACCCAAAACGACTGCAATAACTAATTGTGATATATGATATTAGCAAAGTTGCTACAAGATTTGAATATATCGCTTAGAATATGATTAATTCATCATGCATGTGAGCCATAAAAAAACAATACACTATTTTTTCCCACAAACTTTGAACATGTCTTACACCACTACTCCTATGGGATCGTTTTGCCAGTAACAAGCGCGCTTAATTAACTGATAGATTATCTAGCTGTAAACGTGTTGTAAGTTACGATTAGGTGTTTGTC
>CM067343.1:20699064-20779064 GCA_034190875.2 Urechis unicinctus
ATAGAACATGTATCCGATAAATTTTTCACCTTACATGATGAACCAGTAGTCATCGGGGAATGTAAATATGCAGTGTAAATCAATTAATATGTTTCATGGTTAACACTGACAGATGCTGAATACTGTAGGCGTATAGATGCGTGTCACGCATGGCAAAATATTGCCAGACGTCCGACGTTTGATTTTGACACTTAGCTGTGTTAGGTTATTTTTTTTGAAGTGCTAAACTCGTGCATTCTTGCTTATCAATGATCGCAGCAAATGTCATTTTATGTGTTATGGTAAATGATAATCAGCACATGTGATTGAGAAGGAAGTTGGCGGAGCAAATCAAAGTGACGCGATGTATCGACGAGAAGACCTGGTTACGGCTTATCTTCTGGCTACTACGGAAAAACAGAGATTTTGTGAGAAACTGGATCTCGAGTAAAAACAAGGTAGTTAACTCTTACTTGGAGCCTAAGAAATTCTGTAAGGAGTAATATTATGACCTGAGGCCGATTGATTGTCTCGTACATAGGTGTAGCTGTATAGTTGCAAGTGCGACAGCTATCACCTCCGTTCATAAACATCAAAGGTTTGATGATGGCGGGTCAGTTGCCTCGATACTTAATATCTCAAACTCATAACATACGTTGGGAGAAAGGTTATCGTATTTTTTTATGTAAATCCCTTAGCAATATTGTGAATGGTCATGGTGGATATACAATGGTTTTTACACGTTTGCTAAGTATTTAGACGAGCATTCATAACCCACAAACAGTAATGCATTCAATAAAGCCACTTGCGCCGACCCTGTGTATTGCCGTTTGTTCACAGATGAATTATAGATATTGATTAATCGTATACTCCCTTGAGGTTGTGTAATTTAATTCTGTCGTTACGTTTTTTACGTTATGCACTTCACCTGCAGACAAATTGACAATTTGTAGCTGGATCTGGCTGTGATAAGCACACAGAATCGCTTTGCTCCTCACGTCACATAAGGCTGAATAATGGGATGATTTGCAATGTTTTTCTGTGTAGCGACAGATGGAAATAACGACAATATTTATTTAGTACACGGCGTGTTTCATTATCATTGCTGAATTGATCAAGAGACTATGCATTGTGATATTAACGGTAATTGATTAAAGCTGTCTCTGACTGTGACAAGGAGCATCAATCCATCCGATACATCATGTGATCCAGAGAAAGCAGTATCACGTGGATGATCCGCCAATTCACGATTAGGATATAATTGAGGATAAGAGTTCAATTTAACACGTAAGATGATATTCAAGCAACGAACATCTGTGGAATGATGATCGGTTAATGTCCGGAACAATCTAACCATAATGCGCTGCTGCACAAACCGTCGTTCAACAAATTAACAGCATTGTCATAATATGATATGAAGGGAATAACGGGCTTTTGACATTGCTTGTGTCGACGCATGCATGGCGCATATCTCTAATTAAGGTGCTTTATTTGGCCCAAAACAAACTCAACAACGCTTCGTAATATCTCATAGACGCAGCATTTCATCCACTTCATCGCATGATAGAAAATATAAAAACACAAGCTCTGATCAAAGTAATCAAATGAAGCCCCTTGTGTTCCAAGAGGGATGGGTTCTGCATTTCATATTTTGCAGTGAATGTATATCGAGTAAGAGAGTAATCTATCGTGTGTATGAGTTCCCTGGTTTTAGTTTAATAATGTATAACAGCAGGTGTTATTACAAAGCAAATACAATATGGCAAATAACTCGATCTTGTCGTAACTGGCGCTTAGAGTATTAGCCACAGTGGTAGTCGGAATGGAGGTAAGGCGGGTTTCATTAGAATATGAAAATCAACCGTACCTGATATGACGTCAGGACATATCACGAGTAAGCGCTGATAGATACTCTTCTCTGAAGGACAAGCTTCCACAATTAGCACAATTGAGAAGCCGCAAGTAATGCATATCTTAAAATAATCTCAAACTTCATTCTGCTGCCCCTTACATGGGTTCATAGCGGTATGTATTGCCATCACGTAGTCCGCGATAAGAATATACGATCCTCGTCTCCATTACACAATGACCGCTAGGTATAATTGTCGCTGCTTTCAGGGATCATCTGAGGCAATTGCAGTCACGTGATCAGATGAAAAAATCACATGAAATCGTTTTTCTAATGTTTCGCGGTTTATTCGGACAAATTATTCCATTATACGTTGGATTGCGTTACCTATGTTGTTGTTTCACTTAAACAGTGGCTCCTATGACCTGGTCCACATTGCATCCGACTTAACTTTCAACGTTATTGTTCGACTAGTCTGAACCGCTCATCATCGACGTTGCGCTCGAAAATTGCTCATGGGTGAAATAACAACGCCACGTGTGTTAAATGCGGTTGTGAGATTCAAGGTGAGGTTTTATCCTGCAAGGACAAGGGTATCAACCGCAAACACAATTATACGTCATTTTGATTATTGTATCATGGCTCAATACAACCACTGGCTACAGTCTTCATATAAGATATATTTATACTGGCATTTTACACAGGAAACCATCTTCTAGGGAATCCAATGAGAACGACCCTGAAGAAGACGGCTGATAAGGTGTGCTATTTTGACAAGTTTCACTTTGGACAATAAACGCCCGTGAAGTGTTGCTTGATTGTGTAAATAATAATGATGCAAGATATATGGCTAGAGACGATTAAGTGATTAATTAAATGTATTGAACTGGGTACACCAATGCATCACCGGTGTTCTCTCATAGTGGTCAAACTCTGCATCTATTGTTTCGAATATAGGCGTGAAAGACAGTATTCCATAGTAAGCGTTTGTCAGGTGTCATATGGCATATGACGTTACGCTTTAACAAGTACTACACATGGTAAATGTAAATCCTTCGGAGCAACATGTATCATTAATCAGACCAAAACAGTTCAATGACCAGCTGTGGTATGAAGCTGAGTGGTAGGATTTGTAATCGTTTAATTACCACAAATGACACGTGAACTGCTTGATTAGAAACGCGTTATTGGTGTCCAATGCGTAAATGCGCGGCCAAATCCAAGCACACATCTTGCTTAAAACCGTATTACATTAACCGGCTCCTTGTACAATCCTTGTAATATTTCAAAGATTGATTACTTCAAGATTGAATTTGCCTGCGACTATTTGCTTGGAACATAAGTGAGCAATCATCAGGGCAAGGACTTTCCAAGATTGGCAAAACAATAGGGGCAGCATAGCGTATCTTGTTCGTGACATGCCATTGACATGACAATAGTGGACTACCCGGGCTGCTGGTGTCTTAATGTATTGGTTACTGGAGCTGATGACCATATGTCTTTGGCTTTGATGGCAATGTTTGCTCGTAAGATCACTGAAAGCGACCAGACCTCTTGATTGAGTTACTTGTAATATAAATACAAAGCTACCAGAACGTTCAGATATTCCTCAATTGTGAAATGTACTTTTTGTTTCCAGGTTGCAGCGTAAATACATATATAACCTGAAACATCACACGTTAATGTGTTGCTTCGGGATGAGGGATCAGAGCGCGGGAAAACAACTAGACTTCTTAGTAATCTCCATTGCAGGAGGCTTCTTGCGCTTGCATAAACTCGCTACGATGTAGGACTATATTACAACGGTCAATAATTTAAATTAATTTGTATGTCATTCTTTGATAGATTAACCTCTCTGTGGGTTTTTGACGGTGAAAATTTAGGTCATCAAGAATATACAGAACACAGATGACTACTAGAAAAATTATTCAAAACGGACGAGCTTGCAATTGGATGACATTTTTGAGTTAACTCGGTATGGACATGGCATCAGGTAAGAAGAAGAGATTTTATCTGTGAGATTTAAATTCTTTAGAAATCTGCCGCAAGCACTAAAATCGATTAAGCACATAATTTCGAATTAACGAAATTTTCCAGAGGTTTGGCTAGTGCACAAAAGGAGACCCGACCCGTTGCCTCTCGAAGAATCTCACAAAGACAGCAGACACAAAGTAGTATGTCACAAATCAACACACAGCAACTTCAAACACTCTTTTATGTCAGATACTATTTCCATTTATTGTATACATTTTTTATAATGTCTGTTTTGCTAATGATTTTTATTGATACGCATTGTTACCCCAGTGTTGGTTTCATGGAAATTATGCGAAATTGAATAATATGATTGAAACTAATTATTTATTCGGAAACTTGGTCCTAGAATATAATTGTTTCACAGAGTAATTTGCAACTGTTGTTTGCCATGAGCTACGATAGTGTCAATGAAATGACTACTTACTTTTTGATATACTGCTTTCTTATCAAGCCTTTCTTTGATATGTCTGTTTCTTCGTTCGCGTAACCGAGTTTCACGGTTTAGTGATTTGCACATCATGAGCCACAATACAAACTGTTCCTGCTTAATTGCACTTTGTGCTATATCATAGACCCTGATTTCTGTCTGGCGCTTGTTAAACAGCCAGCTTTTAACGGGACGCGTGAAATAGACCATATTCTGTGAGTGGTTTACACTATTGGATATTCAACGCTGAAAGCCGGTCGAGTTCGGGCAGAAATAGCATGCATAGATAGTCGTCGTGTTTGCTGCAAATTCCAAATTCTGCTATATTGTATGATAAATAAAGAACGAAACTATCGAACCGTCTTTGCTTGTAGACATACCAGAACCTGAATAAACATATCATAAAATCGCCGAAAATGTGTTTTAAGCACACACAACACACTGATCATTATTTACCTGATTGAGACGGCCCAATACAGATATTCGATTATTATTTTGAATCATTCACTGCATCAAGCGACGTTATCCATGTAAAAAGTCAATACATCTGTGTTATGCACTCCGTTACACATGAAAGAGCCGAGGATATGCCTGTTTCTTTGCTTAAGGTAAGGTTAATGCAAAGTTAACTAATAATAAAGGTGTCCGCAAGCACTGGTCGGTTATGAACATGAACCCAGAAATATTAGTGATTAAATAAAAGACGTGCCTTATTTTCCTTAAAAAAAGGATATGGTTTTTGGTGGCTTGCTTTTATTTTTTGGTTGTGATATACTTTTACTGGGTCTCTGTGCATTGTACCCGGTCTTAGTATTAGGATTTTGATAGGATGCCTCATCATCACTCATTAAAAACATTGTATAGTAACGTGTCATAAGCCAAAATTGCAAGACTCATTTATTAGTGAGTTTGGATTTGATTTACTCTATCAAAATAACTGCTATCTGACTTGTTGTCCTGCACTACCACACATGGCCTAAGAAACACAGTTTTAAAAGACTTATGTGAAGCGATTTGGGTCTGAATTTACTTGTGGATATGGCGCATTAAATAAGACACCTTGGATTTTGTCACCTGAGACTCGAAGCTTCTAGTTGCTTAAAATGGCAACATTCTGTGCAACATTGTGTGTGATGTATGTACACGTGTTTGCAATATTCACCCAACGATTTTGGTTTAAAACCTAAACAGGTGTATATAATGTTCGCCAACTCAGACAGCCATCCGACCGGGTGTTTGTACAGACACATTTTGATGTATTGTACATTTAAGTTCAACCATCACTCTTGCTACTGCAACCGTCAGGATGCTACAAGACGATGTTATTTCCTTTCATGTTTTCAGACACAAGGCTTGTGTTAAGTTTAAACAATGCTGTAACTTTTATACGTCAAACAGCTGTGGTTGTGCACAGTTCGGTTTGAAACGACATGGCCGTCAGGGATATGTTGTTATTAAATGTGGCTGCCATATCGCAGTCATAGAATTGCTTCTATGGCCAAGGCCTAAGATTTATGCATTAGACCGATTTGCTCAAACCCGGGTTGTATATGACCCCGCCCACACAGGCACATAAATATTATGAGCTATTGAACTTTTATGCTTTCGCGTTTGTAACCGGAGTGGTTATCAATCTGACTAACATCACTTTGTCTATGATCAGCTATGGCTATTTATAGCTATAAGTTTCTTTTGATAGTCATCATCGGTTTAATATTAACCCTGTTTAGTGTTAGCCAAATACTCTTCAGAAGCAAATGTTGTCACTTGAAATAAATGACGTTAACGCACTGTCCATTAGGCGTCCAATTTTTCAATGTGACTATGCTGCATCATGTTTGGTATCACCCCACGTCTTTTCAATTTTGTTAATTCTACTGTTTTATGCAGTTATGAATTGTCACAAGCTATTCAAGCAAAACGTTTTACATGCAATATGCATGCTGAGCATTTATGTGATTCAGGCAAGGTGGATGGGTGATTGCGAGAATGAAATGATTGCTGGAAAAGGAAGAAATTTGGTTGCATAATAATCAGAAAACAAGTAAAATAGACAAGAGACATAGAACGCTTGCAGTACTAATCTGGCATGGTGCAGGAGCCTAACAATCAACCTTCACCTTGCTAGTTAAATCAGAAGTTGATACAACCGGGTGAACGCAGCGGTCAAACTTGTGGTAATAAGTCTTATTTGTGCTTGCAACTTGCTCAGTCGGTGCTTGAATCGCGTGAATGAGAAATGGCCTTCATATTTATACATCTAGTATATATTTCGTGCATATAAACGTACAGGTCAGTGCAAGAAAGACGTGAATATTAACATAATAACGCGCAAATTGTGGACAGGAGCTCGTCCATTTCTTGCACGGAAAGCATCGAAATTGCTCGCCCGTCCCGCTGCACTATAAGCTCTCATACAAATGAAATAATTTTTAAAACATTCCTGTCAATTTCATACATACTAAAATGAGTAGGCATGATTTCTTCTGAGAAAAACCGTTGGTACTAAGTTCTATTGAGGACGTTACAAATAGCAAATTACAAGCAACAGTGGAATAATTTTAAGCGCATAGTCTGCCCACACATATGACAACGCACTGTTACCATTGCTTATGCATTTACATAGAAACTTAATATAGCGGTTCATTACTTGTTTAATGATTGGTTGATGACCTGTCAAAACAACCACGCGTTTGTGGATGCAGCTTTAAGACAAAGGTTTAGCAAAGGTAATCGATCAGTCGGTAGTCTAAATTCCATGAAAGAGAAGAATATAAATTGTTGTACAACGTGTTCCTCACATCTACATTGCAAGCCTCCCAACCTTGAAATTAACAAACGTATACCTATATATATATATATATTTATGGATAACGATTGGACAATATCCGATTAAATATGTTTAATTTGATGGCGTATAATTACTCTGGTGCGTCATTGGGGCCATTAGATTGGTATTGCGCATTGCGTATGCTTTTTTTCCACAGGTGACGTCTCGTTTTGGCGCCACACGCTCACGTCGATGATCGACTTTAGCTGTGTTGCACCTTTCCTCACTGCGAATAAATCACCCGAAGCAACTACCCATATCAAGATTACGCAATATACCAAAGTGACATATCACGCTATTCCATGGAGACACTATATGAAGATAAATTAGCTTAAGCTAGTTCAGAACATTGTACATCGAGTTTCTGTGACATACCGAACGACCATTCAATTTGATAAATTGCCGTCATCCCATTACAGCTGCTGTAAATTACATAACGAACTATGGCCATGCTCGACTGTGTGATCCTCACGTAATGCGGCATTCACTCGGAGCATATGATCCACAAGTTGATTGCGTGGGTACGAGCAGCATCCTCCGCTCCAGATAATGGTAATGCGGTTTTTATGGGTAACATGTCTCTCCTATTTATTCAATATAGAGTATTTAATACATCGAGTATTAAATTACATAATTCAAATGCAGATAAATACATATATGCATATATACATATACACACACACACACACACACACACACACACATATATATATATATATATATATATATATATATATATATATATATATATGTGTGTGTGTATATATATGTATATATATATATGTATTTATATATATACATATATATATATATATTTTATAGAAACATATATATATATATTTACATATACATGGATATATATCTTTATATATATATAGATATATATTTCTATATATAGTGTATAGATATATATATATATATATATATATATATATATATATATATATATATATATATATATATATATATATATATAGTTTTATATATGCATGTATATATGTATATAAATAACCTGAGAGCAGGAATTCTAACAATATATGTAGTTAAATATTCACAGAAGCTATTGGGTTTTTTGTTTTATCATCGCAAATCACAGAGAGAAATATGACAAAGTTGTTAATCATGTCTGCTTCTCAAACACTGGACGCATGGGACTAGTTAATGAGATGAATTCGAAATTTAAAATCTAGATTAGCTTGTGCATTTTTGTTTTGCTATGGGGGAAATGCGATCACTTATCGTGCAAGCTACTGTACCGCCAGCCAATACACTGGAAATGATGGCAATAAAATCCGTTCTTGATGACACAAAGTATAATATAACACCTCAGCTCGGGATAATCAACCAATTCAAATGAACAATGAGAATTATCGTCTGTTTTAATATCTTGAAGTGAAATATTTCTTTGTTACATAAGCAAATTACAGTTTAAGAGGTTACGAGAGTCAAGTCAAAAGGAGTACCTTGACATCAGAAATATGCATGTGAAACATACTCTCATGATACTCTTTGATGATATGCTTTATTCATATGTACTGCCTTATCTCGACATGTCGAAGTGTGATCGTGGTCTCATCAGTAAGACAGGTAGACGTACCGTATAAAGATGTACTACCTTTGGTTCAGACACGTCTGGTAACAATATCCGATACGACAACGTCTGGTGTTGATTGATCAATTACAGTGATGCATCCTATTATATTTGTCAAATTGGAAGGCCATCTATATGTGGCTTGCGTCTTTTTATGACCAGTGAAATAAGATGATAGGCACCTGGAGTCAGTGCCACGATCGCCATCAATGTAACAGCTATTTGCTCGCGAAATTGGACGTCGTTGCCCAAAGGTTTTCTGCATGAAATAAGCCAACAACACTGACGTGGAATGAGGTAATTTATCTTCTAATGGAGCAATTGTTAAAACGGCTTCCCAGCAATGATGGCAAAGTAAATTATTGAACCATGTAAAATGTAGCTAGTATTAATAAATATAATTCGCATTCTTTTCAGTAGTGCTAGGTTTATGAGTATTCTGTCAGTGATACATTTTCAACTGGTCAAAACATAGCTTCATAAATCAATGAGATTTTAGACATATGTCAAATTTGGCGCATTAATATTTATTAATCTACGCGGTGGCGGACAAATAAATGCTTTTTATATGGTAGCGTAATATATGTTCGGCATTACAATTTACCAAACAAATGCGAACAACTACTAGTGTACTGACTACATATGACGGTTCACACATCAAGATTCAATAATGAATGGTCCAAGACAGCGGGTGTAGTCATAATTATGAGGAAGATTTTCAACCCCGATAAACTAGAGGCGTCCATCAAATAGCTTCATCTGGTGCACAAATCCCTTAACCGTATCAACAGACATATCACTTTACTATATTAATAGACATATACATTCCTCACATTAAAAGACATATCTCTTCATCACATTAATAGACATATCCCTTCACCGTATTTATAGACTCATACCGTGACCATCATATGTATATATACCAAGACCTTATTAATACCTCTGTACCTTAATCAGGGTACCTATCGTTAGTTTATTTGATATTTACAAAGAAGATATTAAAGGAACGACGGTTTTTCCTACTTCCAATTCTAACTTTTTGCAAATCAAATCAATGAAATTTGAAGCATTTCTGATTGCCATCTGTTATTACAGCGCGGCTGCTGCGATTGGTTGAAAATTACAGAAAGATGAAAACAGGATCTACCATTTTTAAACTATCACCTAGAAAAACAAATCAACGGTAGATACCCAGAAATAACTTGACCGTATTAATACATATATATATATCTATACCGTATCTATACAAATATACCTTTACCATATTAATACACATATACGATGACCATATCGATACATATATACCCTTACCGTAATAATACACTTATACATTGACCGTATTTATACACATGTACGCTTCGACATTCTCTGCACGTGTGAATTCGAAGTCAACCGAGACTCCCTCGTTCGTTCTTGACAAAAGACTTGTATCATATCAGTCATGATAGTGAAAGCAATGTAATCAATTAAAGCAGACTCGAGTAGGGAATAAGAAATGGGATGTCGCAGACTAGAATTGCTCAAGACATATATACATTTGTATATATATATTTGTATATATATATTTATATATATATTATATATATATATATATATATATATATATATATATATATATATATATATATATATATATATATCTATATATATATATATCTATATATATATATATATATATATATATATATATATATATATATATATATATATATATTAGACTGACATCTTACGAACCTTCCACATGTTTAGCAGAAGTCTTGTACTAAAAACCGTGCAGGTTTGACATAAACTATATATGATCACCAAGACACGCCATGCCGAACCCGCCAAGTAATGTGTGCAAGACTTTTCGTTGGCGGAGAAGTGAACTCACACTTGGTAAGCCGATATGCTATACAGCCTGAGACAGAGTATCAGCAGTAACCGAGGCCAGGAAATTATATGCTCTTACCGAACGTCACGTCATAACTTTTTAACACGTTCAAATGTATTTATGCATATATGTAAATATAAATATATATATATATACATATATATATTTATTTATATTTATATATATTTACATGTATACATATATACATATATATTTATATATATATATATATCTGTATATATACATTTAAACATATGTACATATTTATTTGTCAAAAAGATATATATATACATAGGTTTATATATATATGCATATGTAAATATGTATATATATATATATCTATATATATAGATAGATATATATATATAGATATATATAGATATTTCTATGCATATATAGATATATTTCTATATATTTATATATATACATATACATATATATTTATAGATATATATATAGATATATATAAATATAGAGAGAGAGATTATATAGAGATAGATAGAGATATAGAGATATATATATATATATATATATATATATATCTATATATCTCTCTATATATATCTATATATATATATATATATATATATATCTATATATATATATATATATATATATATATATATATATATATATATATATATATATATATATACCTTATGCCACAATGTATGTTAGATAACGTTCTTCTTGCTCTCGTCTAAGAGATAAATTCTTACATAAATAGCTCTGCAGATGCATCCAATTATCAGGGCAACTTGTTCAGCTGTTAAACTTACCAGTGAGAGCCTATGGTGACCTGTGGCTGTTTTCATATTTAGTGAAGCAGGTACATATCGCTTGGCGCTTTTTCAGGTGCGGCTAATTAATCAAATAATGAGGATATTTTTAAAGTTGCTTGAAACTGATGGTGAACTATTCCACTTAAACAGCTTGTTAACTTTGTAAAAATTACTACACCCTGATTCGTATTGATGATGAGATGGTGCACCTGGATTGCACGTGGCCTGAATGATTGGAGATGTGAAAGGCAGGCCACAATCTTTTTGTGAGCAGTGTTGTTTTTCATTCTGACCAATCCGTCGTGTTGCATCTCTGCATGCTCTTATTCTAGCCCTTATATCAAAATATTGAGGGTCAGAAATGCACGCTAGTAGACTTTGGTCAGGCACTTTACATTATACAGCAACGCCACTTTAGGCAACTGCATAAAAATTCCCTTATGAACATCATGTTGTTTTACTGTATTTCCCAGGGGCGGCCTGGTGAAAACCTAGACTTATGTAATTCTTCGAGATGGTCAATTCATTTCACCAGCGTTTCAATCATAGACTGCATCTCATCCTACATGGACCCCTGATCAATCAATGTATCTGTCAGCTCAAGGTCCAAATCCTCAAGTTTCTCTTTCTCCAGATAACTCACATGCTCTTTCAAAGCTTTCATACGATCCACAAGCCCACGTATCAGTGCACCAGAAGGTTCATATGACGATATACTTTGCCATACAACCCTCCACCATTTATGATAACTCACACGTTAAGAGCAAGTATATACAGTTCAGAGTGCGACCACAATGGCTCTTCGTGTCCTGTGTGCACTGAATACAGTGATCAATAGCAAAGCCACGCATCGCTGAGCTTCATCTCATTCACATGAATGTTACAAATCAGGTTCAATTAGGAGTGATATAACACCTTATTGCGCGAGCTCAAATATAGTCCCAATGAAGATGAATATAACACCTTCATTCAACTGTATGTATGGGACAAACGATTTTGTAACATAAGGTTGATCAATGGGGCGTAATCAACCACATCCTCAGTTAAACACGTCCATTTCTATCAGGAGCGATAATTATATCCGCATCAGTGGCGCGCACTGCAACAGAAAACCCCATACGCAGTTTCCTACCACACGGTTACATGGTATAGCCACAACTATTTTCATCGGCGAATGTATAGCATTGTGAGAATCAAACACAAGCCTTGTCTGTAAAACAATAAAAGGAACCCGGTCGGGTGGCTGTCAAAGTTAACTAACATCACATACAGTGGTTGTACGTTGAAGGTTTTATTTTTTAACAAATCGTTGTGTGAACATTGCAAACACTTGTGCATGTATCAAATGCAATACTACTCACAATCTTGTCATTTCTGGCAACTCGAAGCCACGAGGTGGAGGTCCTGAATCCCTGCTGTCTTATTTAACGCCCTATATTCGCGTGTTGTGCTCTTTAATTCAGATAAGAAACGCCTCTCACAACCGTTTTCTAAAGCTATTTTCTTCAGTTACTTTACATTACGTTGTAATAAACAATGACTCTCGGCATATTTTTGGTATGTCTTCGTATAAGTGAATATACTAATGATATGTAGACACTGTCGGTTAATAATGTAGTATGACGGAATGAGTACCGACATTATGCATTTTGCATTATGGTTATCTTTAATCTATATTTACTATATATATATATATATATATATATATATATATATATATATATATATATATATATATATATATATATATATATATATATATATATATATATATATATATATATATATATATATATATATATATATATGAGGTAGGTATAACGCGCGTTGCGTGTGTTAAATATATAACAGAAAGAACGAATAACTGCAGTATTTCTTCTCAAATTCAAATTCAGGATGGACTGCCCACGTGCAATATGTGGTCTAATGAGCACGTTCCGTTCAAAAATTGATGATTTTCTTGAACAGTACCTTTAATATTTGGGTAAAGAATTCGGTTTGGACACGATTGTTGTATTGAAATTAAGCAGTCCGAGAGGTGATCATGACAAAGCTTGATAAGCAATCAGCATACAATGGGAGGGGTTGCTTCATTAAACAGTGAATGTAAGAATCGTAGATCATCGCATGCAGCTACTGTGAAGCATTCTGAAAAGGAAATTGCGAAGACATGAAGAAGAATGCTGAGTCATGATGGTTTTGCGGTACAATAAATATGTCAAAAACGCGGCACCGACACGTCGAGCTTATTAACTCTTCTTTATCATCAGTTTTGCTCGACCCAGTGATGCATAGACTATCAACTGGTTTGTCCAACCAAGCATTTAACGAAGAAGACTTTGAAAGTATTCACCTCACATTAAATGAAAAGTTCTTGGCACGGTACAAACGTCAACTGGTTATTAATGCACTCAGAACGCATGGATCACTGCACTTGTTTTAGGGCGTTAAATCAACAACATGCGATTGAGCAACGAATGATATATTAATGGAATCTGCATTGAACGAACCAATACTATATTTTCTTTGAAATAAAAGAAGCAATTACTATTAGTTACAAGCTTCCGGTTACAATTTCAACCACAAGCTAATTTCTACTTCCTCTGCTTTATCAACCAAATTTATGACTATTCGCCCCTTTACCACGGAACATTTGTGCTTGAATATTGCTTATGTTATGCATATTGTGATATGGGAGCGGGATACTGCATGGAATGCTGTGTTGTATGACATTTACTTAACTGTGAGCTACAAACAGCAAGAGCAATTGTGAAGATATCTCGGAGGCAGAGAATCAATGGTGCCAAGGCAGTAAAAGACGCTCTTGTCCAGTTCGTGGAAAGTAAGAGGCAAATGAGGAGATGGCAACAAAGTAAAACGTGTGCTGCATGTGCATGCAAGGCACTGGTCAAGTGGCAGGGTAGAATATCTGAAAAGGCATGGATATTGCTTCAGATCCATTCTCCTATCGTATTGACGAACAGAACTTTATTAGGGATGGGCTGCGCCTCACCCTTTTTTGGAGCATCGGACCATTTAAACATGTGTGACCGGTTGTTTTAAGTCGACTGCACGGTGTATTGTTCCCATTAATGCGTACAATCATCAAGCAACTTATATTTCACAATGCCGCGTTAAGGGCATCATCCATTTGCAATTACAAGAACCAAATCCCCACGAAGGTTTCGACTAGATACGCCAATTCGGTAGTACCAGAGACTAAATGGCAATTTATGACATACATTTCCTCTATGGTGGATAATTGTCTCCATAAAGAAACATGAATTCTGATTTATTCGCAGTTATGCTTTCAGAACACACAAAGCAGGGTTATATATGTAGGCGGAGAGAGTGATGACGACTGGAGCAGGAACTGATTCATACTATTCATCAAATCCAGTACTGTTTAATATTATGATGTTAAAAGATACTTCATACAATGCGTCTATTCCTGTTCTCTTTTATAGCATTATGATGTTTAGCGCACAAACGTCGTCAGTCATCAACGCAAGAGAGGAGTGCGTTAATGGAAAGTGGAACAAACCATTGACATAATGCTGACGCAATGAACAACAAACAACTACCGCAATGTAGCTATTCGAAATATGGGTGAGGCTGGCCCGATTAAAAGATGGAATGGATTATTCTGCACAGTTTTGACACTGAATGCAACATTCACTTTACGCAAGATTATGGCCGTATTCAAAAATGTATTCATAAGCTCGCGATGTAGCAGAACGTTACGGCTTAATACTAAACGAAATTTGTACCGCTCTAAGGAAAAGTCGCTAAGGTTAGCTATATATTGAGCGAAACCTGAAATGAGCGTTGTTCATATTATGTAAACAAATTATATTACCTTGTAATAAAATATGACCAAGCACAAAATTCAAAAAATAATTTCGACCACCAAATGAATATAAAAAAAGATAGATATATATATATATATATATATATATATATATATATATATATATATATATATATATTTATATATATATATATATATATATATATATTTATACATATATATGTATTTATATATATATATAAATAAATATATATACATATAAAAACCTATTTATATATTAATATATATATATATGTATAAACATACATAAAATTATATATAAATATTGATATAGGTGCAAATACATTTACATGTAGACGTATATACATGTATATACATATATGAACACATATAAATATATGTTTATATATACACTAGTATATAAAAACTTATATATAAACCATGTGTACACATATATATTTATATGCATATGTGTATATGTATATATGTAAATATATATATATATGTTTATATATATACATATATATATATATATATATATATATATATATATATATATATATATATTTATATAACAAGTATATGTTTGCAAATTTCGAACAGTATATATATATATATATATATATAAATATGTATATATATGTACATACATATATATATAAATGTATATATATATATATATATATATATATATATATATATATATATATATATGTTTGCACATTTCCAACATTATAAATTTATATAAATACATATATAAATATATATATACATATATATATAATGTATATATTTATATATATATATATTTATTTATATAAACATAAGAAATGACATATATGCAAATAAATTTACATATACCCAAATATGTAAACATGTATATACATAAATGTCTACATATAAATATAAATGTACATATACGCTAAAATATATAAAAACATGCATATATATAGATATTTATATGTATACATATATATGTATATGTATATATATACATATAAATATGCTTATATATATATATATGTACGTGTATATATATGTATATTTATATTCGTGGGTATGTCTTTATATACATATATATGCATACATATATGTATATACGTAAATATATGCATATATATATATATAAAACTATATATATATATATTTATACACATATGATTTTATATATACACAAATATACATATGTTAATTTTTATATATACACAAATTTACATACATATATATATAATATAAACATATATATATATATATATATATATATATATATATATATAAATATATTTATATATATGTGTATATATTTATATATATATATATATATATATATATATATATTAGTGTGTGTATTTTAATATATATGAATATTGATATATATGCAAATACATCTGCATATGATAAAATATGTTTAGATGTTTATACATATATGTTAACATAAATATATATATATAGATGTATATATATGCATACTGTTATATATAAACATATATACACATAAATATATTTACCTATGTACATATATATATATATATAAATAGATTTATGTTTATACATATATAGATATATTATTGTACATATATATATACATATATATATATATATATCTACTCAAGCGCGTATATACATGTATATATATTTGTATATATGTATATATATTCATATATGTATATATATGTATATCTATATATATATATATACATATATATATAATACATACATATACAAATAAAATATATATATATATATCCTCATATATATATATATATATTTATATATGTATATATATATATATATAATGATATGTAAATATTGATATATGTGCAAATACATGTATATATACACGTATATACATGTATATGGAAATATGAAGACATATAAATATATGTATATATATACACCAGTATATATATCTAAAGATATATACTCATCTATATTTATATGTATATATGTATATATATATGTAAATATATATATATATATGTATATGTTTATATACATATATATATGTATATATACATATATGTTTGCACTTTTCCTAGAGTATATATGTATATAATTATATGTATATGCTTATATATATATATATGTATGTTCATTTATATAAACACTTATATATACATGTATGTGCATATATGTGTACATATATATTAATATATGTATAATAATTTATGTCATATACACATTCATGTGCTTATACATATTTATATATTTATATATATACATATATATATATACATATATGTATATATATATATATATATATATATATATATATATATATATATATATATATATATATATATATATATATATATATATATATTAACAGACAATTGGTTTTATCTGTGTCTGTGTAATGTTGGTTATCATAAATGCATTAATATAGGCCATCGACTGTAATAAGCGCTTCTATGACATTAAAAGGGAACTGCAAATTTAGCGCGATGAAAGATATAAGTAGATACAGATACGTTAAATGCCCGATTATATGGCCTTCCTTCGAGTCTTCTTTGCCACATTTGTTACGTAATTCATGACCACCTTACGATTTCCCATACACAACGCCGTGGCACAGAACACCTACATTAATGGCATTGGAGGGCAATTCACTAGTTATACATTTTTTTCGTTTGAGATTCGGTCATAAAATAGAGCAGTGAAATGTGTAATGATAATAACATGATGAAATCAAAGCTAGTTGACTTATTTTCTGTGAGCCTATCAGTCGACAACATTCCAAAGATCAGCTCCTCTAAGTTGTAAAACCTCATATTGGTATGCCATAGCTGTCTCTGTGGGGATAACCGTGATAATATCACAGCGAATGTCTTAGATAGCTTAAGATGGAAATTGTAATCACCACAACTGAGGTCGATGTGGTCAGCATCATGTTGAAGTGATTTCATTCCAAAAGAGAGTATGGAAAAAAGAGGTACGTATCAACCACAGATAAGAAATATTCGCTGTGACGCTGGTCATTAAACAACATTACTTTCTGCGTTTTCATCAACATTTAACGCGCATATATTGTTATTCAGTGTTGTTCTTCTTTGAGTTGTACCCGGGAAGTGTAGACAGGATGTATTTAAATAGACAAGTGGACAATAACAGCGTCGTGCACTTAGTGAGGAATTAATGATGAACGGCTTTGCTGGCGTTTTAAATTGATAAGGTGTATGTTAAATTACGATAGCATCTGATCAAGGGCTGCAATTGCTTCAGACGCATTTCTCTACTCCAAGACGGTTTGACTTCATCACTGTTTCGCCATGGAACTGGTACATGTCAATGGGAAGACTGTGATTTATCAAATCCATCCCTTGGCGCCATGAATCGATGTTTGTATAGAATCTTTGTGACAAAAACTGCCAATAAATGAAACCCGTTCTACTCACATCAAACAAGGTATTGTACCGAGGCTTCATCACAAAGATATTAGGAAGAACCTTGTTCTTGTATGCACCATTGTCAGACATCATAGACAAATGTAGTAGCTTTGCCTCAGGAACGAAATTTAAGCTTTTCGGACTATAATGGTCCAATCAAACTAAGGGTCCCCATAGACTCTCGCCGCGTCATTAGATTCAAACCTTGCGTGTAGCTTCCTCGTGTGCTGTTGGATCTGGTTAAATGGTATGTGACTGGAATAAGAGCGAAACGTGATCCTGATTCGGGCGACGCTGACGGTTGCTATTCGCTTGCGCCGGACTGGTATACGTCATGCACAATGCATGCCAAGAGTTAACACATTTTCCAAAACAATGTCCAGGGGTAATTATCCACTCGATACACAAAGCGCAGATGGACAATATGGTACTATATTAAATTGATATCATTTTCTCGATTTATGATCAAACGATACAGTTCATCACAGCAACATGTCTTTTGTTGTAACTACCCTTTGTGTATATCATTGTTTATATATAAAACTGGGATTGATGCGCTAAAACATCCATAATGAGTGTTTAGATGCTTTGATGTTTCCAAAACTCATTTGGGCGTTTAAATTCAAACAGCTGCTGCTGACATTTTTACCCTACCCTCGATAGGGATGCAAACTTCAATCTGTCTTGATCAAGTAAGCTATGCACGACCAGATCAAACGTTGGCCTGTGTGCCTCACGCTAACTCCAATTAAAGCCCATTGCTGATAAACATACCGGGGATGATTTCTATCCAACACACTATTTGCCACTTGTAATTAGGGCAGTGGCCCATTGGACAGCGCCCATGCATCATACACCATATCCTGCATAAGCATCATACGTGAGGAATATTACTCAAATGATAGAAGTCTCCGGGATAACGATCACTTTCAACGGAAAGGTGATATCGCGACGATGAGGTATAAGGATGATTGTCTGTGCTTTGACATCGCCCATTTCGTCACAGCGCTCTCAATGCACACATCTGTTTGCTAGGAGAGCTTGCGCAATAGACCTAGATCAACACGCATAGTGATGAATGGGTCAAGTATTTATGGGAGCAGAAAGCATAGTTGAAATATCAAATGGGTCTCAATGTCATAATTCTGTCCGCATACAAGCCAAGGTAGACAATTGCAGACGTGACGAAATATACACTTTATGAACACCTAACTACAGACCGCTTATCATTGTTAACGTCTATGCTTAAAGGCTATGTGGTCCACAAAAGAGATTCAAATGCGCAGTAGAACACTGATCACAGGGTAGGCATATATATATATATATATATATATATATATATATATATATATATATATATATATAGATATATATATATATATATATATATATAGATATATATATATATATATATATATATATATATATATATATATATATATATATATATATATATATATATATACATATATACATATGTATATACATATATCTGTATATATATATATGTATATATATATATGTATATATATATCATGTATATATTTATATATATACGGATATACATATATAATAACTTAAGATTATATATATATGAATACATATGTATGCTTTTATATATAAATATTTATATATGTATGTATATTTGTATATATACTCTATATATATACAATGCGAGTTTGATATCGGTATGCGTACAAAATAGTAAGTGAAGGCATTATATTGTGTATGCCTAAAGCTAACCGCCACCAATTCGAAATAAAAGACATACGCGCGAAGACCAGAATAGCAAATACAACATAACTGTCAATCAGTATTGTGGGCGTTCAATGGGTGGTTACATTTGAAATCCAACGCTTGAATTTACAAAATACATATGCATGCATGCACCAATCAAAGACCGGTGAATGTCAAACGTCCGTATCTCGTTCCAACATATGCCAGCTTTATGCAAATGGATAATTTGAGAATGCAATCGCCCATTCAATGAGGGCTGTGACATATGTAAAATGTGCCGTGTTCGAGGTTGAGTTAAGACGCTTGAAATAATTTACATCACGATGTTGGAAGAATATATGGCAACAATGTATATTCGACATTTCAAGTTGACAGAGATGTAATATAACAACCGGTACACATTGACGCCTGGTCTTATTTGTGTATTAATTGTAAAAGCCTATGGAAAATGAACCTAACACTCATGTTCCTCGTCGTAAGCTTTGTGAATAATTATACACATCGTAACATGCAATTGTGCTGTTAGTAACTTTGGAGTAGTGCTATCATAACATCGTTCTCTTACACTTTTCCGGATAATGTGCTATTGTAACTGGTTGATATTTTTAGTTCCACTTTGCTACATAATTTGCTGTTACATTACACATAATCGACATCGACCAAAACCATTAGGTATGTATGTCTACAGACTAATCAAATTCAATCGGAATTATAACAAAGATATAAATATTGTGATATCAATATTATTACATTTCGTCCCGATTATTCTGCATGTGAATATCTGATACAGTGATAAATAGTCTGGCACCCGGTAAATCCAGGGGTAATCCATTTTAGCAGCATTTGAATGCGTATTGGTAAAACTAGGCATAAGAGTGTCCCAAGTTCTAATGACTCTGTCGGACTGCAGGTAATGGGGGTAATTATTGAATTTGAGACGTATTATGCCTACCATTGTTGTTTGTTACTTTATCGATCTGCTCTAGGGAGCACCTGGTTCCATTATCCCACAAACTAGCTAGGATATGTTTGTCCGTATTAATAATCGCAAATCATAACGGAGTGAGCTGCTTCCGTTGAGATTATTGACAAAAGTATTTTATTGCATGATATTCTTTTATACAGCCATCTATTGTCACAACAGCACGCGCAACACAATCCGTAAGACACGCTTGTATCCACACGATTAAATGTTCGTCGCATTTATTGTAAAGCCAATTATGCAGGCCGGTCGTAGTAGTAGCTCTACCATACATGCAATTTAAAGTACGCGGCCATTCAGTGAGCCCTCACACACTTTGGACGCGCTTCATTTAGTGTCCATATGCATATATGTAAGCACTTTGGAATGACCATAAAGCAGCTGAGCTGCAGGTTCTCCTGAATTGTAGTCAGTAATTGCACATTGTACTGAACTTGTGAGACCAGATCTAAAATTCCCCATATAATTCTGAAATTCTGACTTCCCGAGATGTTCAGTTATGTTCATTACAGTTTGTCATTTTAAGGTTTCAAGAATAAGCTCTTTACTACAATGTACCAAGGCTGAGTGAACATATATCTCATATGTGCTCATTATCTGGGAATACCAGCACAGAAAATCCCTAGGATCCTACTTTCATTGGTTGCCTTTGTTAATTTGGTATATCGTGGTCTGTTGAATCGAGGGAATAATAAGGTGATGTATTGAATGAGATGCCGTGAATGCGCTGGTGAGAATTGAGTCGATGATTTGATTATCGCGTCGTTGCATCTGCCATGATCCCGTCTGATGAAGAACCATGAGAGGCTGTCAGAAAAGGAATAAACATCAGTGGATTTGACCTCTCTAACAAAATGAAATGCTGATATACATTGTTCCCATGTATATCGACGTGTCCATGTATGGTCATCGTACAATGATATACCATCATTGTCCAGGTTTGAAGGCCATCTATATATGGCTTCCGTTTATTTAGTACAGGTGAAATAAGATAATAGCCTCACAGACTAGCCATTGCCACAATCAATGTAATTGTTATGTTCTCACGTAATTCACTTCAATTGGTCGACGTTGCCTTTATAGGCTATCTGCCAAAGGAGGTACCTAACGTTCTAACGGAGCATATTTTGTTACGGTTTCCCAGCATGATCTTGGAAATATATCGCATTTAGCACATTGATATTCATTGATTAGGCTCACGAAAATTTACGATGATATGTTTTTCATGGATGATGACGAGGCTTGCTGCCGACACCCTTATCCTAATCTCGAGGGAAGATGTCACTAGCACCTTAGCACATCGGTACTGCTTTTCGGTTAATCGACGATCATTCATTGTATGTGTACCGTCTGTAAGACAGCCTACATCAATAACCGAATACCATAGCAGAAGAATAAGGCGAGCAATAGAAAAAGCGTACTGTTGTGAAATAGGGAGCAGACATATCATGAGACAAAGACTGGCGTTTGAAAAACATATATATTATAAATAGTTAGTTTGTCTATATGAGGTAGTTATATATCGTGCTACATGTGTTAAGAAAAGGCTTGATAAGCAAGCAGCATGTTGCAAAAACTGTGAATCTCTAATCCGTAGATCCTGACATGCAGCTATTGCTAAGCATTACGCAAAACCATTGCGAAGTCATGATGTACCAACATATCGACACCTACACGACGAACACATTAACAGTTTCTCATAAGCTATGCTCGACACAGTGATGCACCGACTATCAGCTGCGTTGTCTACCCAAACTTTAAGCGAAATTGACTAGTAACCTGTTCTTTTAAACTGGGTGGGAGGGGGCTTAGATAGTATGTTTGTCGTATTGAAAGTCGATTGCACGGTTTTCCAATTAACCAGATGTCGTGTACCATCAATCAACTTATATTTCACAATGTCGCTTTAAGGGCATCATCTAGGTAGCATCTTCAATGAGAGTTGTTCATATATGTATACACATATTACCTTCTAACATAATTAAACCATTATTATGATTAACGGCTTAATGACTTTTGACTACGTGTTCTCCTACAATGATACAGTTATGCTTCAGGCAATCTGCAAACCGAAATCACGGATTACACAGTTGAGAATACTAAGATATAATAAGTACAAACTTAAAAACATATTATTATATGTTTTTCGGCAATGCTTTCAAAGCAAAATGTTTCTTTCCGACCCCATGTCACGATCTCGCTCCCCACAGATCATGTAGCACTTGTGTTTAACATTCAGCAGTTATAAGCTTACGGGCTGGTACGTCTGGTGGTAATTGAACTAGGCCTTATCTACTTTTACCTCATATATTGTCCACTAAGGCAAGCCTTTACTGGCAATTCGTCATGTACTAGCTGTGGTAGCTCTGTCTCAGATCTGCTCACTATGAATGTCTGCGTCACCATTCACACATCGCGCTATATAAGCTAACTAGTTGCTAATAAATACATATGGTATTAATATTTCTCGTGCCCATGCGAAATTCGGAGGCTGTTCTTCCCATTTTGTCTTGAACATTTCATTAAATAAACGCATTGGCGCAAATTTTATAATGTAACTGCTTAATGTATAAACGCTATGCACGGCCCTGTGAACCTCCATTAAGCTTCCCCGGGTCCATTTCATGAATATGCTAGGTCAGATCAGTAGGAGGAGGTGATGATGGGGGCTAAGGGGGTGAGTTGGATGGGATAATGAGTAGGGGGCGAGCGGGCGTTTGTGGTGGACTACCGATTTCTACAATGCATAACACGTCATATATGTTGTTGTCGCTCGTAGAATTTGGTCCCATGAACAAAAATACATTTATTCAATCCATAGGATCTGGGAATATATTTCAATAAGTCATTATTAAAATTTGTGTAACGACTTTTCAGGTTATTGCTTTGTACTGCCAGCTTTTTCATCAATGGTGATCATTAGGAATGCATAAGTTACGCAATGCCAAATATTTTTAAACGGCATGTTTCCATCTATCAACGGCGTTCAATATAACATCAGCTTTTAAATTGCATCCTCGGTATGAAATGATTGCAAATTTTACGATGATAATCTTAGCCATTAATCCTACGAAGGCGCATATCAACACCGATAAAACCTACACCATTTTTGATGTGGATTTCAATCAGAGTGGCAGCGATTTACATGCTTTGGAGTTGTACCTGGCGCGTGCAGACGCCTTCATCATATGTTATCGCATCCAGCTGACAACATCTGTTCAACTGTATGAGCCAATGATCATAGGAGAGACTTCTATTGGTGATACTTTATAACATATATACTGTACCTTAAACCACTAACAGCTTGTCACTATCGTTCATAGAAAAATGATATGGTTTGTAGCCCATAACCAACGCCATCAGTTATGCATCTCAGGCGACCGTAAAATTATTTTTGGGATCAGCATATATTGGCAAAGACTGCAAAAAGTTCCTTATTTCGTAATAAATACAGATCGAAACATCTATTTCTTCACGACTAGTATAAAAACAGATGATATCACGCACGGACATAATAGTATAAAAGCGCAGAAACGTTGCACAAGCCCCAATGAAGAACACATGCTGCATAAATTAAGAAAACATTAAACTGAATGTTTTTATTCATCAATATTATCCACCACAAAAAAAAGACCATTCAGTTAGTAATTTTGAATGTCGGTGTAAATGTATGACACTTTGTGTATAGTCATTAGTATAATCACGACCTGCATACTGCATAGAACAAATTTTGTTACTGCCTCAAACAGCAGCAAATTCTATCAAGAACTGTTTCTGTGAAACATATGGCAACATAATGCTCTTATCATAAGTTGCCTTCCCTGGCTGCAGTCTCTAATAATCTGCCCAACATGCGAACGAGTGCATGATAAGTGAAAACTAGAGCCGATGAGGGTATGTGAGTGTAGTAGGCGTTCTTGTTTGCTCTCAACCATCCAGGTTGTCTTTGTGAACGGCAATATATAACAGTTATCCTGGATTGCTTAGATATTAGTACTTGAGTGCTATCATTTCTCCACCTTGCTGTGTAAGAGGCACTTGTCTCATATGCGAAGTATTATTGGATCTCTCAAGCAACCATAGATCAGCATAAATCACCTGGTAATAACCTATATAACAAAAATGAATAAACGGAAAAGGGCACAATCAATAGATACACTTCATACCTAATCCCATCGAAGATCTTTCGTTTAGATATGTTTCAAACAACCCATTTCAATGCAAACAGCGTTCATATTTCTTATTATGGCGCAAAGAATTTGTACTTTGGCCGGGATTAATTATCGAATGCCTACGTTAATGTTCTGTCGTTCTGGGCCTCCTACACGAAGAATAGAAGTGCATATCATTCATCTGAAGACAATATGGAATTACATTGAGATGCGTGTGCTTTATTTGTATGACGACTATGAAAATAAGAACATATAGTGGTTTCAAGCCCATTTGACGGGAAAATTATCTGATACTAACGTACTAGAAAACAAAATATTGCAGGTCACCAGACTCTGCGAGCGTTAAAACAGAGCACGGGTAATATACTGGTTGATAGTACACAAAGCATTTACATCAAAATAAGACCAGACCATCTGTTTTGGGGTTATAATGTTGATAACAGCCTCGTGTGCATTTTGATCGCAATAAGACGTGTGTCCTCATCCTCGTGTTTCTAAATGAAAATCTGCACTCACCAAAGTTTAACTAACTGGTTGCTTAGTCGATTATTACGTTACCAATGTAACGCTGTTATATGCGTGGCTCGACTAACCACGTTACGTAGGAAGCCCTATCAAGTGCATCCTTACATTAACTGAATCAGTTATTTGTGTGCAGCTGCACTTGATTTTTGTGTTCATTGTAAATGCAGCGGAAATTATGTAGAATATTCTATTAAGCCCAGAAACGTCCCAAACTGCTGATGAATTGCAAAGACCTAGATTGAGCAATACATTAGCCGACAACCACTGATACAATTCTGCAAATACGCTTATTCAAATCATTCTGTACATATTTTTAAATTCGCAATGAATATATTTGCCTATTCTCTCGGCTAGTCAGCGCTCGACCTACTATCATGATACATTGATATTATCCCCCAAACAGAGAATGCTCAAAAGTATTAACAACTTGCGCATAAGTCTTACACCAGGAGCCAGTTTGCACCAGCCTATCATCTATCATCTAATAAATATCATTTGAACCGAACTACAAATGTCGACCTGTCATCACTGTTGGCTGATGGCGGCTGTTGGTCATAAACGCAGCACCAGCAAGGACAAACATGCGGCAGGTGTATCGTTTGCAGAGATTTATCAAAGTAACCTCATAGAGAACATTTCAAAGCTTTTCACGTATGATAAATTATATTGATGTTTTTATATCTGATTTTTGTTTAACGTTTGGTATGGAATGGGCCGTACTCTTTAATTTTTTCCAATCAATCGCAGACGCAGCAATTCAGCTTCACCTGGTGACATTTTCCACAGTTCTGCTTCCGACGCCATTACAACCGCCTGCCCAATTTATGAAGATAAGCTTTCCAACGCTTGGCGCTAATAAAAAACAGACAAAGAACTAGAATAGACATAAATACCTTAGAGATCAGGCAGCAGTATTTTTCCCATGAATCTAAGCCATAAAAATAGTCAGGCGTATACCTTAGGCAAAAAGCGTCGAACAATAACAAGCATATCAATAAACTCTCCTACCGAGAGTATTACATTAATAGGAAACTTAACCACAGCATATTCGAATAATTGAACAAGGCATATATTTGACTGCCGAAGCACGTCCTAACCTGTGACCTAACCTGTGTCTGATTTACACTGCTAAAAATATGACTATGTGATGGTGGTAGATAATGTTGAAATGCAAAGTAAGACCGACTCTTATTAATGTGTTTTCGTTTACGTGGGAGAAAATTTAAAATGCACTACAACTGCACATCGATGACCCACTCTGCATTGCTAGGCTAACCCAAGTGCCCTGCTTGGCTCACCATGGCCATGCGTAGATGCAACAAAACCCAAAGTGTAGGGTCCACTTGAGAGGTCCCAAATTGGTCAACATAATTCACCACCTAATGCCTCCTTTTGGTGGTGGTTTAATCCCCGTACCCTGTTTTAAGAATCTAGGTGACTGACATAAACCCACTGATGATTACCAACAATAAAATCATGTTATTTTACCTAAATTATCAAGCGATGTCCTTTTGCTAATGATTCCTGTGTTGGCTTTTGATGGTGCGTGTATGTCATAACGTCATCCGCATCCTTAATCGTCGCGATGTCACCTTGTTGTTCAAAGTGACGTCATCCCCAACATTACCGTTGCCATGATCGCTTTCCAAACGATACATTAATGCAAGCAGATAGCATTTGTTACATGATCTGTGGGACAGATATTATCTGCTTCGATAAATCAGGTAAAACAAAGAAGCTTATCATAAGCTTCTTTGTTTTACCTGATTTATCGAAACAATGTATTTAACCAGAGATGTTATCTAAAGTGTCTCATTTGAGCCGGTCAGTGATTCATATAATTCGTTAGATGGTTTTCCGCTGAATGTGATAGTTTACTCTCTCCGGAAATGTGATTAAGGCACATCGTCTTGTGGCGAATCTGCGTAGAGTCATATTTCAACTAATGTCAATATTGATTTTGATCTGGTTAAGCTTTTTAATTCACTTTTGGTTGTTGCAACCGTATGTTTGACGCAAAATGCTGCCATATCGCCTTTTGCCACGTTTGTGGCATTTTGTACCGCTAAGCTCAATGACAGATTTGAATCAAACCTGATTTCCTCGTGGTCATTTCGGACTAAGCGTTGCCTTAGAAAATCTGCCATATAACAAAATCACACCAGCTGTTAATATCATGTGCATGCCATCAAATTGCTTATAGCATACTTGCAGGACTATTCGTCTTGATTTCATTCCAAATTCTTTGTTTGTTCCCCTTATGATGCTTTGCTTTGTTGATAACCCTATCATGATGAATGCAAAAAAAGGAACACGTAAAGAAACAGTACTACCAACCGCTACTACCAGGCGCCTCGTCGAAGACTCTACTGAAGTCGCAAAGTTGACATAGTGTCTGAATCTTGACAGCCATTTTCTCGCTGTATTGTTGGCTAGCTGCAAAGATCAAGGCTCAATTCGTAATTTTGCCTCAAATCACCTTTGATTTGTCTAATAAAAAGGGGCAGTTAATCCCTTGGGCACAACCTTCTCAGTCTGAAAGAACTTATAGTATTTTCCCAATACTTTGCTGATATTTGCATTTCGTAGTTCATGGCTATAATAGCAAAAGTGAATTGCATTGGCTACCGCAAATATTACATGCTGAACATTTTGGGCATAGAACGTTATTTTTCAGCTGCGAAGTTCCACCAACCCTTTGAGATTACCATGTGTTCAACTGAACTTAGCCGGAATTCATTCATAAGAAGAAATCGATTTCCAACAGCGACCTCTGGCTTTTTTTTTATCTACATCTAGTTTGACATAACTGATAGCCATTACATGAATGAATCTTTTGCTGCAAATGAGTCTGTGTGATGGTAGTTGTCGATCTACTTATTTCGATTCGTAATAAATGTTTGAGTGTAACTTACTATTAATTAAGAAGTCAATATATATTTATTAGCATATATATATATATATATATATATATATATATATATATATATATATATATATATATATATATATATATATATAATACTCTTGAAGTTGTAATTTACGTTATTTAATTTTTTGCGATTTCGTCGGACAATCGTCCAGCAAGACCTTCTGCAGTGCATGACGCTCGTTACTTGAACGAATGTTCCTCCTACGTCTATTATTGCTCGATGGGACATTACCAATACGGAAAACTTCCATCTACTGCTAAGGCGTCAGATTATCACCCTAGCAATGCATTCTTAAACATTGCTCACCATGCTAATTACTACACGTGCTTGCTTGTAACAGGCCCAATACTTGAAAGTACTTTACACGGCGATGGGTTTGTGTACAAGTAAAATATACCTACCGTTAGTTGTATATTGAATTTGCATGGGTTTTAGTGTTGGTTTATATACTAAATAAGCTCAAGACATGCATATTTTAAAAACAATTAACACTGCGATAGGTTTGTGTCCAAGTAAAATATACATACCGTTAATTGGATAATGGATTTGCATGGGGCTTGGCTTATCTTGGCAAGATATGGTTTTTGCCGTAACACAAAAGAACTGACCGTGCTTTAATCTTTGTCTTCGATCATATTTTTTTATCGGCTGTTGAGTCAGTCAAACAATTTACATGCAGTGTTAGAAATTGCAAAATCTGAAACTGCTTGATGCTGTCAACTATAATCATTGAAGTGCAGCTTAATTAAATATCAAATGAACATTTACCATTTCGACGGTGTGTGATCTGAGATTCAATTTACTGATTCTCATGATGAAATCAGTTCATCAAAGCACGGACACTGTTTGAAATGTGACCATTAAAGACCGTTCAGTTTAGCTGAAATGATTTTCTCTTTGAACCCCTTGACAAAAATCACTTTGATCAAACCATTTTACTGTTGGGCAGCACTAGTGAGACAAATAGCCCACGGCCCTAGCGACGCTC
Source organism: Urechis unicinctus (assembly GCA_034190875.2). NCBI lineage: Eukaryota > Metazoa > Annelida > Polychaeta > Xenopneusta > Urechidae > Urechis > Urechis unicinctus. Next base: position 20,728,964 of record CM067343.1, read on the forward strand.
TGTTCTGATATGCGGTCGTTACTGCCCCTTGTATAGGAATTTTATGACAACAAATTATTGTTCTTTTGAACCTATGTTATTCTCTGCAAAGAGGTTCATAAGTTCCATTAATGCAACTGGATTGTAATGACCTGCTTGTCACGCTGCTTTGCTTTTCATTGCTTCATATAATATATCAATCTACCAAATCTCAAAGGCTGTATGAGCCTTTTGAGTGAGTGATGGGTTCGCTATGAAATCATACTACCATATCTTAATATTGGTGCAAGTTGACAAGCTTTATTACGCTTATATTATTAAATGCGTATTTCAGGAAGTTATACAACTTGTATTTTATTGATGCATTAAAGCTGCTAGACCTATATGGAATCATAATCATAAAATATACCAGATTATGTATTATGCTGCGTTATTAATTACTTAGATTTCGGAGGTGTATTAAGTTAATCAATCGTACAATAATAGTTCTAAAGTATAATCACGTGTTAAGCCTCAGTGAGTAGTTACATAGTAAAACATGTCAATGAAAGCTCAATTTATACACATTCTCAGCAAACGGGTAATCTTACAATATAATGTGGTTTGTTGCTACTCAGATCAACATCAAATAAAAATTTATATTTTGCATGCATGAGTTTGTTATTGCACAATCTCATATATTATGATGCATGAATGTATTTCACATTAACTCACTGACTTGTGCAGCTGATGTATTGAGTCTGAACTGAAATGTTTGATCAGTTCACACGAGCGATTTACATTTGAAATTCATGAATGGTCAATAAGTCATACTGTCCTGATTATGGTTTATTGAAAACCAAGAGACAACTACATTTACTTTATATTCAATATCTACTCTTTGATGCTATTTTGATTATTATTGATATCGACTGTAAAGGGTATCTGATAATCGTCTGATGTGTTAGCAAAATAATGCAGCTTGGTTGCATGGTTGTGGTTGCCGTCAGTGGTTAAAAAGCATCATGACAGAAGAAAATATATAGTATATAAATATATAGATCATGCATCCGGTTAATTTTTCACCTTATTCGATGAACTAGTAGCTATCGGGGAATGTAAGGATGTATCGAAATCAATTAATTTGTTTTAGGTTAACAACGAGCGATGCTGAATAGAGGGGACGTACAGATGCGTGTCAAGCATAGACTTAAATTGTTTGATTTTGACACTTCTCTGTGCTGGATTTTTTGTTTTGAAGTGCTGACCTCATGCATTCTTGCTAATATTACATTGATCGCAGCTAATGTCATTTTATGTGTTATGGGAAATAATAATACGTTGTGGCAAATAATAATCAGCACATCTGATTGAGAAGGTAGTTCGTGGTGCAAATCAAAGCGACGCGATGTATCGTCGATACGAACTCGTTACGGCTTATTTTCTGGTTACTACGGTAATAGAGAAAAACTGGGCCTCGATGAAAATAAGGTAGTTAGCTCTTGCTTGGAGCCTAAGCAATACTGTTAGCAGTAGTATTGTGACCTGAGGCCGGGTATAATGATTGTCTCGTACATAAGGGTAGCTGTATAGTTGTCAGTGCCACAGCTATCACCTCGCTTCATAAGCAACGAAGGTTGGATGAAGGCGGGTCAGTTGCCTCGATACTCAATCTCTCAAACTCATAAAATACGCTCGGCAAAATCGTTTTTATATGTAAATTCATAAGCAATATCGTGAGTGGTCATGGTGGATATACACAGGATTAATGTAAATGTTACCGTTAATATGTTTTATTACGAAGAATTATATATATATATTCATCCAGTGTATCCGTCCTACAATTGCACGTATATTACCACAGGCTATACCTAAGCCTGTTTCAACGGCCAAGAACGCGTATAAATTACATTACTTACTGATGTACATAATGGCTATTTCACCCAGAATGGACCTTCTAGTCATCAGCATTATTTTGATGAGCATTAGAAGTAGGTGTCAAACAGTGCTTCGTACGGAGCCATTGGGCCTTTTTATATATAAAATCGTTCTTAGTGTGGACCAAATGACAGCAACTGCTGTATATATTGTTATTATCTCTTCATATCCACTTTCATATGAAGCGTTATATTCACTGTAAATGCCAGAACACCACATGCAAAACTGAGTCATTCTAAATCATTCGAGCAGAATTTGGAATATCGCAATCACTGGACTGATTCATTCCACGCATGTTTTGTAGATATTCTAAAAACTAGCATGGATACCGTAATTTACTTATTTGTTGCCAAGAAAATTAAGGGCTAATCTATTTTGTATCTTGTATGCTAAACACGACATTCGCTATATTTGCATTAATCGATCCAAGTTTATATGTAGAACACATTACTTAAAACAATGGTTCTTACACGTTTGCTACGTATTCCGACCAGCATTCATAACCCACAAACCGTAATGAATTCAATTAAGCAACCTGCACCGGCCCTGTTCACGGATGTGTTCTATATATTGATTAATCGTATGCTGCCTTGAGGATGTGCAATTCAATTATGTCGTATTGTTTTTTACATTATGCACTACACCTGCAGACAAATTGACAATGTGAAGCTGGATCAGGCTTGTGACAAGTACCCTGAATCGCTTTGTTCCTCACGTCACATCGATCTGAATAATAAGAGGATTGTCACTGTGCGCCAGGGTCGCGACAGATGGAAATAACGACAATATTTATTCGGTACACGGCGTGTTTCATTACCAATGCTTAATTGGTCAAGAGTCTATGCATTGCGAAATTGACGGTACTAGATTATAGATTTCTCTGGCCGTGATAAGATTTTAATTTAACATGAAAGGTGCAAATCAAGCAAAATATACCTGAAGAGTAATGACGGGTTTATGTCCGGATAAATCAAGCCATAATGCGCTGCTCAATGCACCGTCGTCCTATTATTTTACAGCTGTATTGTCATTATATTGCAGGCTTTTAACATTGCTTGTGTCGACGCATGCACGGCACATATCTCCAGATAAGATGCTTTATTGGGCCAAACGCGAACTCAACAACGCCTCTTAGCATCTCATAGACGCAGTAATAATAATAAATAAAAACATAAGCTCCGATCTAAGTAATCAAATGTAGCCCCTTATGTTAAAATAGAGATTGTGTGTTGCATTTCATATAATGTAGTAAATGCATACCGATTAAGAGAGCGATCTATCGCAGGTATGGGTTCCCTGGTTTAAGTTTCATAATGTATAACAGCAGATGCTATAACAAAGCAAAAGGAATATGGCAAAGAACTTGTCGTAATTGGTGCGTAGGGTATTAGCTCCCAGAATTAACACTATAGAGAAGACGCAACTGATGCATAGCTATTGCCTCTTAGATGGGTTCATTGCTACGTGCAAAGCATCCCTTAGACATTTTGATCACATGCTTCCTGTTAACAGTCAACATATGTTGACATTATCATACAACGCGCACATTTTGTACAAGAGACATCTAACTTAATATCTTATAGGATCCGACCTGTTACATCTAGTCAATTACTCGGACCTGCAGCTGGTAGATGTTTCCTTGGCGATCATTGATACAGGCATACAAGGATTCACTGTCGACTAACGTTCGTTAGGTGGCGTGATGATACATATCGAGAGATGCGTCAACAATTACAGCAGATCGTCTGGCACATCAATTTCATTTAATTTGATACCTTGGAAAATATATATATTTGTGAGGTGTATGTACTATTTGATATCAAACTAGTGACCAAAAGGCCATAAATATCCTGAGTGAAAAACATGTGCAACTTTAGTGTTGGCCTATCGTTATTGTATCGTCGCAGTTGTTAGCGACTTCAGATATTCACACCTCTCCTCCTCTCCTCATATGCTCTCTATTGAACCATCTCTCCTAGATCTATGCTGCGGTTTCGTGCCAATGTTTAATATAATTTGATATTCAAAGCATTGCTACATATTAAGTAGTTGGAAGTTGACACAAATTGCAGAGACTGTTGACGTCGATTCACATCGAACCATTACGCACAACGAATCTTTTTCGGAATAAGCAGAATGTCTGTCAAAATATGCGATGCACAAGTTATGACATCTAACAAAAGGTAAACAATGGCCAGAAATGTTTGTTGTCAGTTTGCTTATCATCCATATCAGCTGACATTACGCAATACGGATTGTTAGAGTCTACGTGACCAACACGCAAACAGAGAGCGCAATTTCTACCATAATCATGTTTCTAGATCATTGAGGGTGAGCAATCATCCCAATGCGGATGCCACAAGAGAAAGCACTTTTCGTGGCGATTGATGTCGTATATCCTTTGAACAATCGCGGATCCGTAATATAGCATAATGAGATCGTCAACAATTTGAAATATAAAAAAGGCATTATATTATTTCCTCTCCGTTACTGTATTGTTTATTCATGCGACATGAAAAAAATTAATGGACATGATTATATAATAGCTTTTGCATAATCTATATTAACTTAAGCTTTCTGTAGACCCCAATGCATTGGTTTGAATTCCTGCAAGGTCTGAGGAAAGCTATAGTTAATATAGATTATTCATATTCTATTATCTAAACTTATGCATCACATATTTTCCTTAACCGCTATGTTCCCTGTCGGGCATAAATGGTTATAAATGGATAAGATAGGCATATCAAATCACCGGGGTTTCACAGTAGAGTTACGTTAACAGGGACGTGAATGGGAGATCTTGACCACATATAAGGTCATAATTATATATATATATATATATATATATATATATATATATATATATATATATATATATATATGTGTGTGTGTGTGTGTGTGTGTGTGTGTGTGTGTGTGTGTGTGTGTGTGTGTGTGTGTGTGTGTGTGTGTGTGTGTGTGTGTGTGTGTGTGTGTACCTCTTAAATGGCGTTACAATGTTATTTGATGCTTGTGTTCAAATAACACGGTATTGCTTATGGTTGGTAAACTATTTCGTCGATGTCGCACAGTTGCATTTCAATGCAATATGGCATTTGTTTTAGTGCGATGCCTAATGACTTACATGGATTGTTTCTGAAATAGGAGACTCCTTGCCAGGCGGACGCATATTAATGCATCTGTGACAAATGTGTCGTGCTTGAGAAACGTAATGATAATAAAAGGAAACTCCGAGATTAACATCGCTATCAACGCCGACGTGATATCGCATCGGTGAGGTATGATGAAGGTTGCGGTGCTTGGACAGCGCCCCTTACGAGCCCACAATGCACAAACCTGTTTGCCACCTTCAAAGTGAGAGACAGATTGTACAATGGACCCCGATCAATAATGCTGTGATGAATGGGTAAGGAGCTTATTTGAACTGAGGTTGAAATATTAAGTGGGTCTCAATTTCATAATCCTCTCCGCCTACAGGCCAAGGTTAACAACAAAAGTCATGACCTAAAAGTGCCAACACATTTAATTCACTGTATACTGCCCTGAGGTTGTGTAATTTAATTATGTCATTTCGAATCCATTCCCATGTTAAGTAATGTCAGTTTCATCAATCAGATTGTCAATGACACCATACAGATAGTAACCTATGGACGAAAGGTTTTGTATTATCTGCTAAAACCGAAAAAGTATGAATTTTACTTTAGAGATATAATTCATCCATGTAAAATATGCACCAAATATGGAACATTATGTATCTTTTGGATTATCTTTGCAGTACTTTTCTCTATTAAATATAAAAAAGTCAAGTCTAACCATCTGATAGCTATTTGATAGACATTACTCGAGATGCTGGTCCCTTTAACTAGCAAAACGTAAGCCATGATTTAATGTGTCAAACACGATGTCTAAGATCATTATCAACACCACGTTGTATATTACCAAGAGCTTTGTGGATATCCTCCGAAACATTACATATTATAAAACACTATATTTTTATGATTTGAGAATATTTGACTACCTCATTTTCTTTTCTCTCAAAAAGATTTTGTCAAAAGAATGGTAAGCTTATCTGAATGCAGAAAAGAGGATAGCACTACACCCTGCTTCAAACTGTTGTTACAGCTTAAACTCTCCTGAAGGTCATTATACCACTTCACGTGCAATCGTATTTAGCATCATTTTGGCTCTAGCAGGTCATGTTTCCCTGGCGTAGCAGCATGAACAATTTAATATAATACATACTATCAAAAGGCTTCCAATGACTTCACATAACATGAAAAGCCATGACCAACATAGTACTTGAATACTTCTTTCAGGACAAATGTACTTTGCGCCATCGAATTCTAAAAACTACTGACGAATATCAGTACTAGATTCAATCAGAATATTGTCAAGTATTTTCCCTACAGCGCTACTGATGGCTATGGATCGGTAGTTTGCACTAACACTAGTCAATGTCTTCCTGTTCCTGGGGATAGAGATGAGCGTGGATAGCAGCATGTCCTCGGGGAATACATATGGGAAATCATAACACTGGATAACAAAAGCAAATGGGTATATAGTTCATCGCAGTCATTCATGCTATTATCAGATGACATTGTATTAATTGCATCAGATTGTCTTTTCTCAATACTACCCTTGGTCCTTATAACTTGATCTACGTTAACTGAGTGAGCGGTGGTACAACTTCCCATGTTTCACTGCCAAAGTATATCACTTGAGTGAAGCTCCTGAATTTCGCCGGAGTCATCGAAAGAGACTCTGTTATACAATTGTTCACAATTTAGTGACGTTTTAACGTTTTCTATTGACCACGCCTCTGGGATATTATGTTGATATGTTTGATGACCTCTTTTGTTTTCGAGCTTTTCTGCTGCCTGTGCTTATGTATTGTACTCTCAAGTGCGCATCATCAATTATGCAACCATTATTTATGTTTGGCCTTTAAACTAATGGTATAAAAGAACATTGATCTGGCGACATTATTCAGTATTGCTGTAGGTAAACGACACATATGTTTACTCACAAGAGGGATACACAATAGCTCCAACTCAACATGAACTGTCCTTCAATTTCCGTTATTAGCGTAAAACAGCACAGCCCTTTTAAACAAAATTAAATGCTTTTGCGCTGGCATTAATATGAAAATAAATGGCAAGAATATTCACAAGAAACAGTCAGCTTATATACCTGCCACATCGACGGCTACTGGTAGGGATACGGTGACAAATATATTGTTGTTCGAATGGGAAACAGAAAGATTATAGGTTGTTTCTCGGAATCTTGTTCAGCTCCTGATCAAAAATCATCATCATTCTGACCACTGACGTGTGTGATGTACCGATACCGTTGTTACAGTACCAATGAAAACAGCTGGCAGGATGAGTGTGAAATTGAAACATTCCATGTACGTCTAAATTGATTATTTGGTCTTCAATTGGGCTTTCCATTGCTTCCAGTGCACTAGAACAACGGGAGCTAATCAAATTATTGCCGTGTTATCGCATTACTCATCAATCAGCCTCAGGAGATATTTAAGTGAATAAGTCATGATGAGCTATATCATCACATTACACACTATATTTTATGGTGACAATGAAAACGTTACAAGCATTCGACGGAGATTAATTGCACCCAAAATATGTATGTCAAATGAACGGCAAACAATAAGTAATTCATTTTATGGTAGCAGGAAAACATAAACGTGTACAAATCCATACTCAAATGCATTGCGACGTGAAACACATTTACACTTTATTATAAAAGGGTGATGGAATTGAATGCCGACGTAAACGTCCGTCGCCATTACTGTTACAAGCTAACGACATGCAATATGGTATTACCCAATATAAATGCCTGATGAAATGCCTAATAAGTATCTGATTATTACCACATCCATTATATTGCTTAAGCGACGAAAACGGTTACTGAAAATGCTGCCGACAGCTACATCTGTACAGTTTATTGCATAAAATTGTTAAGATGTGATTAAAAGATGCATTTTACGGAAATTTAGTATATTTCTAATCTTTTTCCGTCTTTATAAAGTTGCTAAATGACTATGTTATTAACTATGACACTGAATCATTGACGATTCATCGAGATTGGTGTTCATAAAACATTGTATATTGTAGATAGCTTATCATTGCATGGGTTAGACGGTTTTTAACTGATATGACTAGATGCCTGCTTTGATTTATATATTAAATCATGAATAACCAATGGCGTAAAGCGAGCCCCATCCAACGATCCATCTCTATATGAAACATTACACAGGCATACCATTGCACCGGTATAACATTGCGCCAATGCATGTTGCCTTAGATAAAGCCATCCATCTAGGCGGCAGTTCTAATAACATAGCATGTCTGGTTTCTGCGACACTATGAACAGACATATGATCTCGTATATTGCTGTTATTACGTTACTGTTGTCTGTAGATTACATTAGTCGCTACCGATATTGGCATGCTTGCCTATATATTTCCCCCGAATTGCTGGTTATATGCATACAATGATGGGAGCTAACGTAGTTTGTTGTCGACTGTAAATAATTGAACAAGGAACAAAGCAAGTTTTGACGATGCGTATACGTTATCCCCTAGTTGGTCAATGTGGAGGAATATATTAACTCATCTATAACACATAAATGAGCTGCTGCAACTGAAAACGTAACCGTATGGAGTTCATATCATGTATTATCGTAAACGAGCTTCCTTAAAGTGGTCTCCACAGAAAAGAGTGGAATACGCTTGGCTCGGTTTGTAAGTTGTGAGTGCTGCTTATCTTGTTGTCTGTTCCCCTGGGACAATAGAATTGTGCTGTCGCTGGGAGTGAAATGCACTTAAGGAAGATAATTTTGGAGACATAACTAAATGAACTGTTTCTCTTATCAGATATTTATGCTCGTAAGATCACTGAAAGCGACCAGACCTCTTGATTGAGTGCGCACAGTAACTTGCCCAGTAGTGTTGAAGCATGAATGTTCTTCCTAAATATAATTGCAAAGCTACCAGAACTGTCTGATATTACTCAATTGTGAAATGTACTTTTTGTTTCCAGGCTGCTGAGTAAATACTCAAGTTTGCTACTGCTGAGGTAATCCAATATATTACACCAAAGTAATGTTTATAGGATAACAGAGGGGTTTATCAATTGAAACATTACACTTTCATGTGTAGCTTCGGGATGAGTGATCAGGGCGTGGTAAAACACCTAGAGACTTTGTAGTAATCTCCACATTGCATGATGTTTCGGCGGTTGCAAAGGACTGTATTACAACGGTCACTAATTCCACGTCATTCCTAATTCATTATTTGATATATTAAACTCTCTGTGGCTCTTTGATGGAGTAAACCTATGCCAAAGTGAATTTCCAGTCCAAAGCTGACTGCTAGAAACATCATTCAAAACGGACGAGCTTGCAATTGTATGTCATTTCTGTCGGTATGGACATGGACTTCGGTAGGAAGAAGAGATTTTATCTTCAGGAAGCTGCCGCTAGCACTACAAAGAAATAAGCACATCAATTCGAATGAACGAAATATACCAGAGGTAGGGCCAGTGCACAACAGTAGAAACTGTCAGTTGTATATATACATACAATAACATAGGTTTCCACAAGCATTGGCTGGTTCTGAACATGATTCCATAAATAGTATTGATTTATTAATCGGCTGGTGTTTGCTTTTCCTAAAAAAAGGACTTGGTTATGGTGGTTTGTTTTTATTTTTCTGTTGTGATATACTTTTATTGGGTCTCTGTGTTTTTAAAGATGATGCGCATACGGTTGATTATTATCCCCTTAACCGCATTGTACCTCGGTATTAGGATTATGTTTTGATAAGATGCCTTATTATCACTCATTGAAAACATTGTAACACGTCATAAGCCCAAGTTGCAAGACTGATTCATCAGTGCTTTGGGATTTGTCTCAATACGTTCCGTATATAAGATATCTGACTTGCTGTCCTGCAAACCCACACACTGCCCCAGGAACACAGTTTTAAAAGAATATGACAGCTTGGATTCTTCACCTGGCCCTTGAGGCTTCTGGTCGTCTGAAAAGGCAACATTCTGTGCAACATTGTATATGATGTATGCAAACATATTTGCAATGCTCACTTACGATTTGTCGCAAAATCCTAAACAGTTATTCTTTTGTATGTAATATTCACCGACTCAGACAGCCACCCGACCGGGTATTTGTCTAGACATATATTGGTGTATTGCGCATTGAAGCTCATCCATCACTCTCGCTACTGCAACCGTCAGGATGCTACAAGGCGATGTTATTTACTTTCATGTTTTCAGACACAAGGCTTGTGTTGAGTTGGAACAATGCCGTTACTTTGCATACGTCAAAACAGCTATGGTTGTGCAAAAAGTCGCTACTGTGGTATGAAACGAAATAGCCGTCAAGGATATGTTGTTATATAATACGGATGCCATATTGCAGTCACACAATTGCTTCTATGGCCAAGGCTTAAGATTTATGTATAAGACTTATTTGCTCTATTTTTGTTCAATCGGGTTATATGTGACCCCGCAGAAACACGCACATAAGTCATAACTAGAACATAATTTCTGAACGATGCGTAAATAATTTAGATCGGTAAATCATACGAGCTATTGAACTATCAATCTGACAAACATTACCTTATCTATGATCAGCTATGACTATATATAGCTATATGTTTCTTTTGATAGTCATCATCGTTTTAATATCAACCCTGGTTAGTGTTTGACGACGAAGAATATTTGGTCACTTTTTGATTATAATGAATTCTACGGTTTTATGGAGTTATGAATTGTCACAAGCTATATATGCATACCTAAGTATATATTTTTATGGATAACGCTTTGACAGTGTTCGATCACATATTTTTCACTTGATGGCGTATAATTTTTCGGATGTGTCATTTGGTCCATTCGGTTGTTATTGGGCATTGCGTCTGCATTATGTGAATGCTTTATTTTCCACAGGAGACGTCTCGTTTTGGCGCAACACACACCGATGATCGACTTCAGCTATGTTGCATCATTTCTCTCTGCGAATATATCACCCGGAGCAGCTATCCATATCAAAATTACGCAATATACCTATATGGCATATAACAGCTATTCCATGGAGACACTAAATACGGATAAGTTAGTTTGCGCTAGTTCATCCGTCGAAGCTGCCGAACATTGTAATTCGGTTTACGTGACATAACGAACAGACATTCCATTCGATATATTACCGTCCTCCCATTAAAGCTGACGTAAATTACATTACGAGCTACGGTTAGTGCCATGCTCGACTGCGTTTTCTGGCGTAATGCGTCATTCTCCTGGAGCAAAGGATACACAAGTTGATTGCTTGGGTACGAGCAGCATCCTCCGCTACGGCATGTATTCGTTTAAGTGAATATGCAAATGATATGTCGACACTGTCGGTTAATAATGTGGTATAACGTTATGAAATCGATATTTACTATACATATGAGGTATCTATGTGGCGTGTTGCTTGTGTTAAATATATAGCAGACAGGACGAACTGTGGTATTTCTACTCAAACTCAAATTCAGGGTGGCCCTTTGTGCCCGTCCCGTCAACTAATATATGATTTACGTGGAACGTACCGTTGATGATTGGGTTAACAATTCGGTTTGGACCCGATTGTTGTATTATTATTAAGCAGTACGAGAAGTGATCAAGAAAAGGCTTGAAAAGCAAGTAGCCTAGAATTGAAGGTGTTGTTTCATTTAACAGTGAATGTCAGAATCGTAGTTCATCGCATGCAGCTTCTGCAAAGCATTCTGCAAACCAATTGCGCAGACATGAAGTAGAATGCTTAATCATGGCGGTTTTGCCGTGCAATGAATATGCCAAAAACTCGGCACTGACATTTCGAGCGCATGAACGTTTCCTCCTCATCACTTTTGCTCGGAACAGTGAGGCATAGACTATCAAATAGATTGCCCAACCAATCATTTTACGAAGATTCACCTCACAAATTATAAAAATATCTTGGTTAGGTGAAAACGTCAATTGGTTATTAATGCACTGATGACGCATCAACCATTGCATTTGTGTCAGGAAGTTATTTCAACAACATCTAATCAAGCAATGAATGATATCTTAATGGAATCTGCATTGCACGAACCAAACAATATTTCTGTAAAATAAATGAAGCAAATACTATTAGTTCTAACTCCGGTTACAGTTTAAACCATAGTCTAACTTCGACTTCCTCAGCGTTTTCAACAAAATTTATGACGGTTCTCTACTTCACGACGGAACAATTGTGGAGGAATATTGCTTGTGATATACATAATTTGAGATAGGAGCGGCATGCTGCATAGAATGCTGTGTTTTATTTACATTTAATTAACTGTGAGCTATAAATAGCAAGAGCAATTGTTAAGACATCTTGGAAGCAGGGAATCAATGGTGCCAAGGCAGATAAATATGCTCTTGCCCATTTCGGGGAAAGTTAAAGGCAAATGAGGTGATGGCAACAAAGTAGGGATAAGTGTGTACTGTCATTGCATGCAAGGCACTGGTCGGGTTGTGAGGTAAAATATCTGAAAGGCATGGATATTGCTTCTGCAGATCCATTTTCATATCGTATCGACAAACATCACTTGTTCAGATATGGGCTGCGCGTCGCTCTTTTTGGGAGCATCAGACCTTTTATGCCATGTGTGACCCAGCGAGATTGACAAGTAACCTGTTATTTTAAACTTGGCAGAAAGGGAACGTTTGGCGCACAGCACTCATGCACCGGTTGTTGAAAGTCGACTTCACGGTGTATTGTTACAATTGTAATTAAAACGTACTATCATTAAGCAACTTATATTTCACAAGGCCGCGTTTTTGGCATTATCCAGTTGGAATTACAAAAGCCAAATGATCATGAAGGTTTTGACTAGATACGACACATTGGTAGTATGAGAGACCAGATCGCAATTTATTACATGCATTTCCTCCGAGGTTGAAAAACTGACTCCATAAAGAAACATGAATTCTGATTTAGACGCAGAAGGAAAGGTGCAACACAGTTATGCTTTCAGAATACACAAAGCAGGGATATATATGTAGGCCTAGAAAGTGATGACGTCTAGATCAAGAAATAATTTTTAAAATGCGTCTAATCCAGTACTGTTTTATAGCATTAGGATGTTAAGCGCACATACGTCGTCAGTCACCAACGGTAGAGAGGAGTGCATTAATGGAAAGTGGAGCAAACCATTGACATAAGGCCGACGCAATGAATTACATACAATGTCCGAAATATAGCTTTTGCTTTACTCGTAAAGATAGATTGTTCTACAATGTCTACAAAACACTCGAAGGATTGGTGAGGCTATCCCCACAAAAAGCAATGGATTATTCAGTGATCACACTGCAGGCAAAATTCCCTAAGCGCAAGAATGCCTGACTATGGCCTCATTGAAAATATATTCATAAGCTCACGATGTAGCGGAACGTTACGATGAGATTATACCAATCGAATTTGGAACCGCCCTAAAGAATGGTCTCTGAGGTTAGCTTTATATTTAGCGAAATTTCAATGAGGGTTGATCAGTCAACATTTGTTTATACTACTGCAGTTAAAATTTAATCATTATCCACAATGAGTTGTTATATAGAAAGAGAACACAAGGGTAATTTTTCTCCACACTATTCTATATGTTATGTACCGTGTTATTCCCATGCGTCTTCATTGCGGGGAGGGGAGAGGGGGGGGGGGTGGGGGTTTAAGGGGTACACCTTCAAAAAACACCGTGGTTATTGCGAACATTATCTCGGGAATGACAGCTACCAAACGTTCTGTTTGCCAATGGTAATTCGAGTTAGTGGTCCGCTGAACAACGCTCATCCATAATGGAATAGACAAAGATAGATTGTTTTCATACTCCATGCCAGGCGGCCGCATATTAATGCATCCGTGACAAATGTGTCGTGCTTGAGAAACGTAATGATAATAAAAGGAAACTCCGAGATTAACATCGCTATCAACGCCGACGTGATATCGCATCTGTGAGGTATGAGGAAGGTTGCAGTGCCCCTCACGAGCCCACAATGCACAAACCTGTTTGCCACCTTCAAAGTGAGAGACAGATTGTACAATGGACCCATATCAATAATGCTCTGATGAATGGGTAAGGGGCTTATTTGAACTGAGGTTGAAATATTAAGTGGGTCTCAATGTCATAATCCTCTCCGCCTACAGAGCAAGGTTAACAACAAAAGTCATGACCTAAAAGTGCCAACACATTTAATACACTGTACACTGCCCTGAGGTTGTGTAATTTATTTATGTCATTTCGAATCCATTCCCATGTTAGGTAATGTCAGTTTCATCAATCAGATTGTCGATGACACCATACAGATAGTAACCTATGGACGAAAGGTTTTGTATTATCTGGCTAAAAACCGAAAAAGTATGAACTTTACTTTAGAGATATAATTCATCCATGTAAAATATGCACCAAATATGGAACATTATTTATCTTTTGGATTATCTTTGCAGTACTTTTCTCTATTAAATATAAAATAGTCAAAGCTAACCATCTGATAGCTATTTGATAGACATTACTCGAGATGCTGGTCCCTTTAACTAACAAAACGTAAGCCATGATTTAATATGTCAAACACGATGTCTAAGATCATTATCAACACCACGTTGTATATTACCAAGAGCTTTGTGGATATCCTCCGAAACATTACATATTATAAAACACTATATTTTATGATTTGAGAATATTTGACTACCTCATTTTCTTTTCTCTCAAAAAGATTTTGTAAAAAGAATGGTAAGCTTATCTGAATGCAGAATAGAGGATAGCACTACACCCTGCTTCAAACTGTTGTTACAGCTTAAACTCTCCTGAAGGTCATTATACCACTTCACGTGCAATCGTTGTTGCGCATAAGTATTTAGCATCATTTTGGCTATAGCAGGTCATGTTTCTCTGGCGTAGCAGCATGAACAATTTAATATAATACATACTATCAAAAGGCTTCCAATGACATCACACAACATGAACAGCCATGACCAACATAGTACCTGAATACTTCTTTCAGGACAAATGTACTTTGCACCATCGAATTGTAAAAACTACTGACGAATATCAGTACTAGATTCAATCAGAATATTGTCAAGTATTTTCCCTACAGCGCTACTGATGGCTATGGATCGGTAGTTTGCACTAACACTAGTCAATGTCTTCCTGTTCCTGGGGATAGAGATGAGCGTGGATAGCAACATGTCCTCGGGGAATACATATGGTAAATCATAACACTGGATAACAAAGACAAATGGGTATATAGTTCATCGCAGCCATTCATGCTATTATCAGATGACATTGTATTTATTGCATCAGATTGTCTTTTCTCAATACTACCTTTGGTCCTTATAACTTGATCTACGTTAACTGAGCTCCTGAATTTCGCCGGAGTCATCGAAAGAGACTCTGTTATACAATTGTTCATAATTTAGTGACGTTTTAACGTTTTCTATTGTCCAAGCCTCTGGGATATTATGTTGATATGTTTGACGACCTCTTTTGTTTTCGAGCTTTTCTGCTGCCTGTGCTTATGTATTGTACTCTCAAGTGAGCATCATCAATTATGCAACCATTATTTATGTTTGGCCTTTGAATTAATGATATAAAAGAACATTGATCTGGCGACATTATTTAGTGTTGCGTAGGTAAACGACACATATATGTTTATTCACAAGAGGGATACACAATAGCTCCAACTCAACATGAACTGTCCTTCAATTTCCGTTATTGGCGTAAAACTGCACAGCCCTTTTAAACAAAATTAAATGCTTTTGCGCTGGCATAAATATGAAAATAAATGGCACGAATATTCACAAGAAACAATCAGCTTATATACCTGCCACATCGACGACTTCGGTTACGGCTACGGTGTCAAATACATTGTTGTTCGAATGGGAAACAGAAAGATTATAGGTTGTTTCTCGGAATCTGGTTGCGCTCCTGATCAAAAATCATCATCCATCTGACCACTGACGTGTGTGATGTACCGATACTGTTGTTACAGTACCAATGAAAACAGCTGGCAGGATGAGTGTGAAATTGAAACATTCCATGTACGTCTAAATTGATTATTTGGTCTTAAATCGGGCTTTCCATTGCTTCCAGTGCACTAGTACAACGGGAGCTAATCAAATTATTGCCGTGTTATCGCATCACTCATCAATCAGCCTCAGGAGATATTTAAGTGAATAAGTCATGATGAGCTATATCATCACATTACACACTATATTTTATGGTGAAAATAAAAACATTACAAGCGTTCGACGGAAATTAATTGTACCCAAAATATGTATGTCAAATGAACGGCAAACAATAAGTTGTTCATTTTAATGGTATCATGAAAACATAAACGTCTACAAATCCAACATCAAATGCATTGGGATGTGAAACACATTTACACTTTATTATAAAAGGGTGATGGAATTGAATGCCGACGTAAACGTCCGTCGCCATTACTGTTACAAGCTAACGACGTCCAATATGGTATTACCCAATATAAATGCCTGATGAAATGCCTAATAAGTATCTGATTATTACCACATCCATTATATTGCTTAAGCGACGAAAACGGTTACTGAAAATGCTGCCGACAGCTATATCTGTACAGTTTATTGCATAAAATTGTTAAAATGTGATTAAAAGATGCATATTTCCGTCTTTATAAAGTTGCTAAATGACTATGTTATTAACTATAACACCGAATCATTGACGATTCATCGAGATTGGTGTTCAAAAAACATTGTATATTGTAGATAGCTTATCGTTGCATTGGTTAGACGGTTTTCAACTGATATGACTAGATGCCTGCTTTGATTTACATATTAAATTATGAATAACCAATGGCGTAAAGCGAGCCCCATCCAACGAGCCATCTTTATATGAAACAATACACAGGCATACCATTATACCGGTATACCATTGTGCCAATGCATGTTGCCTTAGATAAAGCCATCCATCCCGGCGGCAGTTCAAATAACATAGCCTGTCTGGTTTGTGCGACACCATGAACAAACATATGATCTCGTATATTATTGTTGTTACGTTACACATGTCTGTAGATTACATAAGTCGCTACCGATATTGGCATGCTTGTCTATATATTTCCCCCGAATTGCTGGTTATATGCATACGATGAGAGCTCACGCAGTTTGTTCGACTGTAAATAATTGAACAAGGAACAAAGCAAGTTTTGACGATGCGTATACGTTATCATTAGTTAATTGGTCAATGTGGAGGAATATATTAACTCATCTATAACACATAAATGAGCTGCTGCCAACTGAAAACGTAACCGTATGGAGTTCATATCATGTATTATCGTTAACGAGCTTCCTTAAAGTGGTCTCCACAGAAGAGAGTAGAATACGCTTAGCTCGGTTTGTAAGTTGTGAGTGCTGCTTATCTTGTTATCTGTTCCCCTGGGACAATAGAATTGTGCTGTCGCTGGGAATGAAATGCACTTAAGGAAGATAATTTTGGAGACATAACTAAATGAACTGTTTTTCTCATCAGATATTTATGCTCGTAAGATCACTGAAAGCGACCAGACCTCTTGATTGAGTATGCACAGTAACATGCCCAGTAGTGTTGAAGCATGAATGTTCTTCCCAAATATAATTGCAAAGCTACCAGAACTGTCTGATATTACTCAATTGTGAAATGTACTTTTTGTTTCCAGGATGCTGAGTAAATACTCAAGTTTGCTACTGCTGAGGTAATCCAATATATTAAACCAATGTTATGTTTATAGGATAATAAGTACTCATCACGAAAATTAATTCCCGGGCTCGTCTATGTGGAGGGGTTTATCAATTGAAACATTACACTTTGATGTGTAGCTTCGGGATGAGTGATCAGGGCGTGGTAAAACACCCAGAGACTTTTTAGTAATCTCCACATTGTATGATGTTTCGGCGGTTGCAAAGGACTGTATTACAACGGTCACTAATTGCACGTCATTCCTAATTCATTATTTGATAGATTAAACTCTCTGTGGCTCTTTGATGGAGTAAACCTATGCCATAGTGAATATCCAGTCCAAAGCTGACTGCTAGAAACATCGTTCAAACCGGACGAGCTTGCAATTGTATGTCATTTCTGTCGGTATGGACATGGGCTTCGATAGGAAGAAGAGATTTTATCTTTAGAAAGCTGCCGCTAGCACTACAAAGGAATAAGCACATCAATTCGAATGAACGAAATATACCAGAGGTAGGGCCAGTGCACAACAGCAGAAACTGTCAGTTGTATATATGCATACAATAACACAGGTTTCCACAAGCACTGGCTGGTTCTGAACATGATTCCATAAATAGTATTGATTAATTAATCGGCAGGTGTTTTCTTTTCCTAAAAAAAGGATTTGGTTTAAGGTGGTTTGTTTTTATTTTTCTGTTGTGATATACTTTTATTGGGTCTCTGTATTTTTAAAGATGATGCGCATACGGTTATTATCCCCTTAACCGCATTGTACCTCGGTATGAGGATATAAGCTTTGATAAGATGCCTTATTATCACTCATTGAAAACATTGTTTAGTAACGCGTCATAAGCCCAAGTTGCAAGACTGATTCATCAGTGCTTTGGGATTTGATTCAATACGTTCCATATATAAGATATCTGACTTGCTGTCCTGCAAACCCACACACTGCCCCAGGAACACAGTTTTAAAAGAATATGACAGCTTGGATTCTTCACATGGCCCTTGAGGCTTCTGGTCGTCTGAAATGGCAATATTCTGTGCAACATTATATATGATGTATGCAAACATATTTGCGATGCTCACCTTACGATTTATCGCAAAATCCTACACAGTTATTCTTTTGTATGTAATATTCACCGAATCAGACAGTCACCCGACCGGGTATTTGTCCAGACACATATTGATGTACTGCCCATTGAAGCTCATCCATCACTCTCGCTACTGCAACCGTAAGGATGCTACAAGGCGATGTTATTTCCTTTCATGTTTTCAGACACAAGGCTTGTGTTGAGTTGGAACAATGCCGTTACTTTGCATACGTCAAAACAGCTATGGTTGTGCAAAAAGTCGCTACAGTGGTATGAAACGAAATAGCCGTCAAGGATATGTTGTTATATAATATGGATGCCATATTGCAGTCATACATTTGCTTCTATGGCCAAGGCTTAAGATTTATGTATAAGACATATTTGCTCTATTTTTGTTCAATCGGGTTATATGTGACCCCGCCGAAAAACGCACATTAGTCATAACTAGAACATAATTTCTGAACGATGCGTAAATAATTTAGATCGGTAAATCATACGAGCTATTGAACTATCAATCTGACAAACATTACCTTATCTATGATCAGCTATGACTATATATAGTTATATGTTTCTTTTGATAGTCATTATCGT
Source organism: Urechis unicinctus (assembly GCA_034190875.2). NCBI lineage: Eukaryota > Metazoa > Annelida > Polychaeta > Xenopneusta > Urechidae > Urechis > Urechis unicinctus. The sequence continues at coordinate 20,748,296 of CM067343.1, forward strand.
TTTAATATCAACCCTGGTTAGTGTCAGACGGTGAGGAATATTTGGTCACTTCTTGGATTATTATGAATTCTACGGTTTTATAGAGTTATGAATTGTCACAAGTTATATTTGCATACCTAAGTATATATTTTATGGATAACGCTTTGACAGTGTTCGATCACATATTTTTCACTTGCTGGCGTATAATTTATTGGATGCGTCATTTGGTCCATTCGGTTGTTATTGGGCATTGCGTCTGCATTATGTGAATGCTTTATTTTCCACAGGAGACGTCTCGTTTTGGCGCAACACACACCGATGATCGACTTCAGCTGTGTTGCATCATTTCTCTCTGCGAATATATCACACGGAGCAGCTATCCATATCAAGATTACGCAATATACCTATATGGCATATAACAGCTATTCCATGGAGACACTAAATACGGATAAGTTAGTTTGCGCTAGTTCATCCGTCGAAGCTGCAGAACATTGTATATCGGGTTTACGTGACATAACGAACAGACATTCCATTCGATATATTACCGTCCTCCCATTAAAGCTGATGTAAATAACATTACGAGCTACGGTTAGTGCCATGCTCGACTGCGTTTTCTGGCGTAATGCGTCATTCTCCTGGAGCAAAGGATACACAAGTTGATTGCTTGGGTACGAGCAGCATCCTCTGCTACAGCATGTATTCGTTTAAGTGAATATGCAAATGATACGTCGACACTGTCGGTTAATTATGTGGTATAACGTTATGAAATCGATATTTACTATACATATGAGGTATCTATATGGCGTGTTGCTTGTGTTAAATATATAGCAGACAGGACGAACTGTGGTATTTCTACTCAAACTCAAATTCAGGGTGGCCCTTTGTGCCCGTCCCGTCAACTAATATATGATTTACGTGGAACGTACCGTTGATGATTGGGTAAACAATTCGGTTTGGACACGATTGTTGTATTATTATTAAGCAGTACGAGAAGTGATCAAGACAAGGCTTGAAAAGCAAGAAGCCTAGAATTGAAGGTGTTGTTTCATTTAACAGTGAATGTCAGAATCGTAGCTCATCGCATGCAGCTACTGCAAAGCATACTGCAAACCAATTGCGCAGACATGAAGTAGAATGCTAAATCATGACGGTTTTGCCGTGCAATGAATATGCCAAAAACACGGCACTGACATTTCGAGCGCATGAACGTTTCCTCCTCATCACTTTTGCTCGGGCATAGACTATCAAATAGATTGCCCAACCAATCATTTTACGAAGATTCACCTCACAAATGATAAAAATATCTTGGTTAGGTTAAAACGTCAATTGGTTATAAATGCACTGATGACGCATCAACCATTGCATTTGTGTCAGGAAGTTATTTCAAAACATGTGATCAAGCAATGAATGATATCTTAATGGAATCTGCATTGCACGAACCAAACAATATTTCTGTAAAATAAATGAAGCAAATACTATTAGTTCTAACTCCGGTTACAGTTTAAACCATAGTCTAACTTCGACTTCCTCAGCGTTTTCAACAAAATTTATGACGGTTCTCCACTTCACGACGGAACAATTGTGGAGGAATATTGCTTGTGATATACATATTCTGAGATGGGAGCGGCATGCTGCATAGAATGCAGTGTTTTATTTACATTTTATTAACTGTGAGCTTTAAATAGCAAGAGCAATTGTTAAGACATCTTGGAAGCAGGAAATCAATAGTGCCAAGGCAGTTAAATATGCTCTTGTCCATTTCGGGGAATGTTAGAGGCAAATGAGTTGATGGCAACAAAGTAGGGATAAGTGTGTACTGTCATTGCATGCAAGGCACTGGTCGGGTTGTGAGGTAAAATATCTGAAAGGCATGGATATTGCTTCTTCGGATCCATTCTCATATCGTATCGACAAACATCACTTGTTCAGATATGGGCTGCGCGTCGCTCTTTTTGGGAGCATCAGACCTTTTATGCCATGTGTGACCCAGCGAGATTGACAAGTAACCGGTTCTTTTAAACTCGTGCACCGGTTGTTGAAAGTCGACTTCACGGTGTATTGTTACAATTAAAACGTACTATCATCAAGCAACTTATATTTCACAAGGCCGCGTTTTTGGCATTATCCATTTGGAATTACAAGAGCCAAATGATCCTGAAGGTTATGACTAGATACGACACAATGGTAGTATGAGAGAATAGATGGCAATTTATTACATGCATTTCCTCCGAGGTGGAAAAATTTTTTCCATAAAGAAACATGAATCCTGATTTAGGCGCAGAAGGAAAGGTGTAACACAGTTATGCTTTCAGAATACACAAAGCAGGGATATACATGTAGGCCTAGAAAGTGATGACGTCTAGATCAAGAAATAATTTTTAAAATGCGTCCAATCCAGTACTGTTTTATAGTATTAGGATGTTAAGCGCACATACGTCGTCAGTCACCAACGGTAGAGAGGAGTGCATTAATGGAAAGTGGGGCAAACCATTGACATTAGGCAGACGCAATGAATTGCATATTATGTCCGAAATATAGCTTTTACCTTACTCTTAAAGATAGATTGTTCTACAATGTCTACAAAACACTCGAAGGATTGGTGAGGCTATCCCCCAAAAAAGAAGCAATGGATTATTCAGTCATGACACTGCAGGCAAAATTCCTTAAGCGCAAGAATGCCTGACTATGGCCTCATTGAAAATATATTCATAAGCTCACGATGTAGCGGAGATTATACCAATCGAATCTGGAACCGCCCTAAAGAATGGTCTCTGAGGTTAGCTTTATATTTAGCGAAATTTCCATGAGGGTTGATCAGTCAACATTGGAAAGTGGTTATGGATATGTGGCGTACTGTTCCATCATAGCCATTTGCTACCGCCACGACCAGTGTGTAACCGAACATAATATTAGAAGCTTCTACAAAGTGAGTTGATGTTTTGGAGCTTAAACAACCCCACAAACATGCAACATGGACGATTCAAGTGGGCTTCCTCTTTCGTTTATGATAAGCCTGATTCATAAATGCAGAGGGAGGTAGTAAAACTCACCCGCGCTTTTAACGATCGTGACACACTCCCCAGCGCGTGCAGAATAAATGCTGCAAGGTACAAAAAAACAGGGCGCTTCTTGAGTGGTTTGGCAATCTGTCATTTTTCTGGTTCCCAGCAAACGGTTTTTATTGCACTACATTTTGCCACTTTGGTTGTGATTATATTTACCTTTTAGTGCTTACATCGTGCATACAGCGTGAATATGAGGGGTTGAACAAATGTAGTGCCAATGCCTACACTTGTCACAAAGAGGAATAGCAATTATGAATTGGTTAGTGAATGAGAACACCATTATGTCATATTCATTCTTCATATGATCTGTGGTTGGCATCAGAGAACAACCGGTCTAGACGATGGAATAACAAGTCACAACACGATCGTCGAATTATAACTCACCCACGACGGGCGCTTCCTGAAACAGAATTATTCAGTTAACAATAATATGGTCATATGCGAGAGATTAAAACCCTACGATTTCCGCATGGTCTATGATGAGCAATTACCGGAATACAGCGTGCATATATGCTGGTAATGATATGTTGTGGTTGCACGCAATGCAAACAAATATGCCATCACATCACAGGGTTGACCCTTAACAAAGATGCTTGTTATGTCGCGCGCTTTCTGTATTTTACAATACAGAGGCTAATGTGGATCGAGCTGTTTCCCAACCTTGAAGATTATGAAATGATACAATATTTCGACCCATGATATAACTCACTAAATGAACCCAAAACGACTGCAATAACCTATTGCGATATATGACATTTGCAAAGTTGCAACAAGACATGAATAAAGCGCCTAGCATATAACTAATTAATCATGCCATTGAGCAATTAAAGACGAAACGCCATTATTCTACCCAGAAGTTGACTTTTTCTCTCGCACACGTTGAACATGTCGTGAACCACTTCTTCTCAATATCTTATCGTATTGCCAACAACAAGCGCTCATCGGACCATATCTCATTTGGCACATTTGCTATTCGCATCACCGACGCCCGGGGGCTTCAAACCCTGATCAAGTTGGTCTTGAATTCATACCTCTACACCTTCATGATACAACAATTGTAACCTCTGCAACTGACCAGAATAATATCAATACGTACTTTTACGCATTCTGCCATTCGCCAGACTGAGAATTGAGTGCTCTTAATACACTAATAGATAGTCGAACGTCTTATCTCACTGTAGACGTGTTTTGAGCTATGATAACGTGTTTGTAGTTATTGGTCGTAATGCCAGCGACACACATATATAAAGCAAGCCTTGCTTTCTTGTGATAGCACTGACATAATAATATGTATACGAATAATTATAGCGATACCCTGCAATATTCTATACAATTACCTCTAAACGGCTTTACAAATCGATGGCATGTTCATATCTATCACCGAAACTTCATAGTAGGGAGCAACACAAATTGTTTCGCTCTGAAACCGTCTATTTAGATATTACTTGTAGGATAAGGTTCTGCTATGTGAACATAACCGGCGGTTGGGTGCACATCATACAATAACTTTGATTTACTGCCGTTATTTGAGAATAATGTTCTGGTGTGAGGTAGGCAATCACAAAAAGCCTACACCACTGAATGGGGAATAAAAATAGGTCATTAAATGGCTTGGCCTTCACGATACCCGAGAACCAAAGCTTGCAATAAAGTTTGCCAAAGTAAAAATTTAAGTGATATTTCAAAAAGCTATGTATTAGCAGGCCTTTTGCAGCGCTAGATTCAAAACATATTCTGGTTCAACTTTGGACTGTGATCAGTCAACGCCAATAAAAGTAAAACGAGCTTGTGAAGTGGGTTATTTTGTCTGACGATGAATGCAGGCACTGTTTTTTTTAAATCCGTGGTAAATATATCAGGCAGCTTAAAGCCCATTGCGTATGTGAAACAAACACGCAGTTAACATGATCAAAATCATTGGGGATGCCGAAAGTCACAAAATGGAATATCAGTTCTTGTTGTCGGCCTGACAAGCAAACGTTATCTTTGTAGATTACCTTCACTTGCCAAAAATACACCTAGCTAACGAATGTATTGAATCACCCAAGAAGCACAAAGGGGCGTTTCTATAGCCGCAGATATGTGACCTTGGTGTTGAAACCTTTGAGGAAAATGTGCTATTTAACACACATAGTCACAAATTATATATTGCAACCTTCCCTTCTAAAGCACTTTCGCTATCGGCACCTTCACAACTTCAAATCACTCTCATATAGGTATTTTGTTTGACGAAAGTCTTTGAATGTGTCGATCAAATTCCACGACCCTTCCTCCATCGATGGTTTTTGGACTTGCAGGGCTGATTATTGCTAATCGGACCAAATTGATTACACTCGTGGTCCTAATTGTCCGACTTAGAGTGGACGTGAATATTCATTAGCACAGGCGCAACTGCTCGAGTTAATAAACCCTTTTAGGGGGCGTGTTCACTATACACATAGCGTTTAAATATCATATTAGCTTATGACGCGTTCCATGTTTACGAAACAAAGAGCTACATTAAAGGGTTTCAGAATGAATTTTTTTTATCACATTGGGCATCAATTATGTCGTCGTCTAGTTTAAGTATACACCTGTTTTTAATATGACGTTGCCCAAGACGCTATAATACAAGCAGTATGGTATACCGCTGATTGGTTAGATAGATTTGTTCATCATGGCCATGTTACACCAACGCATTACCTTTTTACCTGTGCATTATTCGAGCCATACCAAAAACAGCTCAATAAGCTATCGGCATTTAATCACATGAGGGGTCAGGCTAAGATTTCTACATAATTAAAGACGATTTATCCGCTTTGTCGAGATGTTATACACAAGCACATTCCATCAAAGTCATCACTCTATTTTCGTACCATATAATGTACGGAAAGTTTTTCACAATATCTATTACCTGACACACCACAATGATCAATCTTCATCCATCCGAATGATCCAAGCACGATGCCGCACTTTGTCAGTTGGACAGCGAAGCAGGAGATGAATTGGATTGAGTCGGCTTAATTGCTGAGGCTTTTCCACAGCATACATCTGTCGAGATTACAGTTATTTTTGTATAGTTTTGTTTTGCTGAATCGACTATTCCTAGCAACCATCATTCCATCAAGCATGGTGCAGAAAATATAAAACAAATTTAAAAAGATGCCACGCCATATTTGATTGCACCAGATGTTTCCGGCACTGCTAAGGTTGTTCCTTTCCTCTGCCCTTTCATTCCACGGATGAAAGCATTTTTCTTCGATCTATCCCCAGGAGCGAGGAAGAAAGTGCAATAGTTCTGACCTTTATGTTATTCGCTAATGCTCTTCTCGCTGGGCATTTATAGGTACCAACATATGCAGCATTCAAGGCAAAATTATACACTGCAACATTACCCTGCCTTACCTGAAACCCTGATAAGGCTGAGAAGGAAGGGGCTCAACCCTAGTGTCTATAGATATAAATATATATATATATTCATATCATATATATAAAGATATATATATATATATATATATATGTATATATATATATATACATGTGTATATATATATATTTATATATATAAACATGTATATATATATATATATATATATATATATATATATATATATATATATATATATATATATATATATATATATATATATATATATTATATATATATATATATATATATATATGTGTGTGTGTGTGTGTGTGTGTGTGTGTGTGTGTGTGTGTGTGTGTGTGTGTGTGTGTGTGTGTGTGTGTGTGTGTGTGTGTGTGTGTGTGTGTGTGTGTGTGTGTGTGTGTGTGTATACCTGGAAGTCAAATTGAACATTTAGGCAAAGATATAGGGAATAGCTTAAGCTAACGTTCAACATTTTTTTCTTAAGTATGATGCAACTGTTCGGTCAGATACATATGGAGGAGCGTAAATATGTTAGAAAAAGTTTCGACCCCGTGTTGCATTTACAAAGTTTTATACAATGCAGTCTATTATGTTATTTGTGGAACAACAATCATACCAAGCGGTTTTGGTTCAATGACTTGGCACCTTATTTTTCTCAGTTTACCTTTAGCCTGCCATCATCGTAACCTAAGCCATTTGCAATGAACCTACATAGCACACGGTGTTGGTTTTAGTGGCAGCTATAAGCTTTGCTACAGAGCACACTCATTGCGTGACCAGGCATGTCACATTGCTTATGGTACCACTAACAAAACATAACACAAGCTGAAAGTTATGGGCATAGTGGGACAGGTTGCCGGTTCCATCACTTGTGTTATGTGTCAGGCAAATGTGCTAAGTATAACGAGTTGTGAGTGGGCCAGTTTCTTTGCTTAACGCAATTATACGTTGTAATTACTACGGGCACAGAAGGCATTGCTAAATGCAGATGAATAATGAATGCCCGTATAATATTGCATATCGCGAGAGCAAATAAATATATTATTGCTATTTTTCGATGACACAACCGAAAACATACACTTATACTCATTATAAGACATTAGAATAGATAACGAATATTCATAGGGTTGGTTGTTGCCTTGTCGCACGCACGGTCATGTCAACATGTATCTGGCAATAAGCTCATATATGACATGCATAACCTCGTGGATTCTGATCATCCAGATCATCACATGAAGTGACATTCATATGTGTTGCAACAAAAAGTCCTGACTTGTATGCACGGTATCATCATTCTATCTCTCACAACACATGGTGCAAAACTCATCATTGACACTTAGTAAGGTACCAAGTGTTTCTAAGCATCAAGCTGGTTTGGCTGTCATGATAGAAGCGGCAGAGCAACAGCGCATTATTGAAAACATTCTTTTTCTGGTTCCAAATGGCTCGAATGTTGAAACGATGGTGATAGCAGACACACTATCAAACTTCAGTGCGTTAGATAGAAAAAGCGCAAACAAATATATTTGCCCATGCGTACCTTTGGAAAAATGCTTGATAAGTGCTAACATCACCCTATATCTAGGATGATATATCCCAGCTGCTGGTTTGTTGGATCGACTGCATCCATAAATAACGCAGAGAGGACAGCAATGTGTACATGCATGACAGGCATGACATAGAAGTGCCGTCCTACTTGAGGGACCGACCATCTATACGCCTCTCTTATCTGACATAGCACTGTCCTAAAATTGATGGCCATGACCTCTCTTCTGAACTCCTATCGGCTTAAAGTGTGGGTCCGTAGAGGTGAAGAACGCTTTGACATCTCGTCAGACATGGGTCTAACCATTCGCTCACTTAGAATCGCCTTATGCAACGCTACATCCCGCATGTGGTCTATTTCAGTTGCATCGAGGCAATTCCTCGCGATGGGTGCTGCCATTGTCGAAATGATCAGAGCACATTAACATGGCAATAAATGAGCTCCAAAAGGATTAGTACCGCAGTATTTTTTCAGTTATACTTTATTGACAACGTATGAAAGAACACAGAACTTTTGAAGGCGGCCCCTGTCAATTGTTGCTATACAATGGCATTACTATTAATCACCCCCTGCAATACTGCTCTTGAAATATGGAATAAAGCGCAGATTATGTGTTAAAGCAGATTATGTGTTAACGCTGATACGCTGTTGCAGATATATTGATATAATTGCTGTTGGCTAAACGTTGCTTTTGAAGGCACCAAATGCAAACCAACCCAATTATTTGGTCGAATGTTTATTTTAGAAAGACCACAAAGTAGCTATAGGTTCGTCCGAATTGTAGTATTTAATTGCACATTTTACTGATCTGGGGAGATCAAATCTAAAATTCAATATAATTCTGAAATTCCGACTTCCCGAGATGTTTAGTAATGTTCACTTAAGAATGTGAGTCAGGAATCATTTACTGTTTCAAGAATAGGCTCTTTACTATAATGTACCAACGACCGCCTACGGATGCTGGGTGAACCTATACCTCATATGTGCTTATAATCTGGGAATACCAACACAGAAAATCCCAAACGTATATAGCTGAATAAGACAATAACTAGGATCCTACTTGCATGGGTTGTCTATACCAACCGGACTACAATATTTTCATATTTTACAGCTTATTATCTTATAGTGCGTTAGGACCACTGTGGTTTGTCTATGACTATGGGTACTAGTTTACTGGCTGTGTTATTAGATTTCAGTCTAGCAGCCTCTTCATTCATTCAAAGTGCCCCTGAATGTTGAAAGCATAATGGGAGCATAGTGCAAGTCTCGTTAGAATCTTAACGTCTGTTTAAACATACATCAGTTTAGCCATTTGTATAACAGTATAGAAGGAAATATGTCATCGCTTATCATATATAAAATAATGTTAGTATATTCGCTCTAGCTATAAACGTGAAAACACCAAAGCGCAATAGCTCATAAGCCCTTCATAGATATAACAAAACGAGCAAACAAAATAATCTTCACATCATCGTTCCAGTTCAGACTGGTGTGTCTGAGTGGGTGGGGATCATTTGTAACCCTCTTTGACAATAATATAAGCCGATAAAAACTGATAGTATTCTTCAAATACGCTTATTCAAATCATTCAGTACATAATTTTAAATTCGCAATGAATACATATGCCTATTCTCTCAGCTAGTCAGCGCTCGACCTACTGTCATGATACATTGATATTTTCCACAAACGGAGAATCCTCAAAAGTATAAACAACTTAAGCGTACGTCTTACACCAGGAGCCTGTTTGCACCAGCCTATTATCTATCATTAAGCACAGCTGGCTACATCGTGTCAGCTCCACTGACCTATGCTTCGACAGGAAAGATATTACTATATTGGCCTCTGTTGTCGATGATCAATACCGTTTGCACCGAATTACCACTGTCGACCTGTCCTCACTGTTGGCTGATAACGGCTGTTGGTCATAAATGCAGCACCTGCAAGGACAAACATGCGGCAGGTGTATCGTTTAATTGAGATTCATTCACGTGACCGAGAGTATTACATTAATTGGAAACCTAACCGCAGCATAATCATTTAAACAAGGCATATATTTGACCGCAGAAGCACGTCGTTGGATTCGTTCGAATTATCATAACCTGCGTCCGATTTACACTGCTAAGAATATGACGATATAATGATTGTAGCAAATGATGGAATGCAGAGTAAGACCGTCTCGTCTGTTTAGGCTGGACATGAATCGTATTAATGTGTTTTCGTTAAAGTGGGAATCAATTTAAAATGCACTACAACTGCACATCGATGACCCACTCTGCATTGCGAAACTAACCCAAGTGCCCTGTCCTGACTCACCATGGTCAGGCGTAGATGCAAAAAACACCTTAAGTGTAGGGTCCACTCGAGGGGTCCAAAATTGGTCAACCTTATTCACTACATAATGCCTTCTTTTAGTGTTGGTTTAATCCTCGTACCCTATTTTTAACACTCTAGTAGACTGACATAGCACCACTGATGATTACCAATAATAACATTATATTATTTCACCTAAATTATCAAGCGATGTCTTTTTGCTAATGATGCCTGTGTTGGCTTTTTATGGTGCGTATATATCATAACGTCATCGGCATCCATTACCGTCGCGATGTCACCTCGTTGTTCAAATTGACGTTATCCCCAACATTACCGTTGCCATGATCGCTTTCCAAACGATGCATTATTGCACGCAGATAGCATTTGTTACATGATCTGTGGTACAGATAAGCATCTTTGTTTTACTTGATTTATCGAAGCAATGTATTTCACTAGAGAGGTTATCTGAAGTGTCCCATATAAGCCGGTCAGTGATTCATATAATTCATAAGATGGTTTTCCACTGTCAGTGAGAGTTTACTCTCTCCGGAAATGCGAATAAGGCAAATCGTCTTGCAGAGAATCTGCGTAGTGTCATATTGTAACTAATGTCAATATTACACAGTTTTTGATCTGGTTAAGCTTCTTCAATTCACTTTTGGTTATTCCAACCATATGTGTGATGCATCTTTGGAAGAATATATTACCATGCAGTATGGTGAAAATGCTGCCATACCGCCGTTTTGCAAACTCGACGTTTTTGGCATTTTTGAATCGCTAAGCTCAATGACAGATTTTAATCAAACCTTATTTCCTCGTTGTCATTACCGACTAAGCATTGCCTTAGAAAACCTGCCATATCACAAAATCACACCAGCTTTTAATATCATGTGCATGCCATCAACATTGATTATAGCATACTAGCAAGACAATTCGTCTCGATGTCATTCCAAACTTTTTGTGGTTTCCTCTTATCATGCTTTGCTATGTTGATAACAATATCATGATGAGTGCAAACAGTTGCATAATTTCACTCCTAAACTACTAGTTTGGTATTGCACAATCTCATATTTAATGATATATGAATGTATTTCACATTAACTCACTGATTGTGCAGCTGATGTATTGAGCCTGAACTGAAATGTTTGATCAATTCACACAAGAGATTTATATTACAAATGCGTGGATGGTCATTATATCATTCTGTCCTGTTTATGATTTATTAAAAACCAAGAGACAACTACATTTTCATTATAGTAAATATCTGCACTTTGATGAAATTTTGATATTGACGGTAAAGGGAATCTGATAATCGTCTTATGAGTTAGCAACACAATGCAGCTTGGTTGCATGGTTGTGGTTGCCGTCAAAAGCAACGACGATAGGAGCATCATGAGAAGAAGATATATATATATATATATATATATATATATATATATATATATATATATATATATATATATATATATATATATATATATAGATATATATATATATATATATATAGAGATCTATATATATATATATATATATATATATATATATATATCTCTATATCTAATATATATCTCTATATATATATATCTATATATATCTCTATATATCTATCTATCTCTATCTCTATAGATCTATCTCTCTATATCTCTCTCTCCTCTCTATCTATATATATATATCTCTATATCATGTATGGTTAATATTTCACCTTATTTGATGAACTAGTAACTATCGGGGAATGTAAGGATGCAGTGTAAATCAATTAATTTCTTTTAGGTTAACAACGACCGATGCTGAATACTTGGCGCGTGTCAAGCGTAGGGAAATATTACCAGACGTCCGTCGTTTGATTTTGACACTTACCTGTGCTAGATTATTTTTGTAAGAGTGCTGACCTCATACACTCTTGCTTATCATTGACGCTTATCAAACTGACGCGATGTATCGACGAAAAGAGCTGGTAACGTCTTATTTTACTATACGGAAATAGAAGATTTTGTGCGAAACTGGGCCACGAGTAAAAATAAGGTAGTTAGCTCCTGGTTGGAGCCAATGCACTATTGTTAGCAGAAGTATCATGACCTGAGGACGGGTATAATGATTGTCTCGAACAAACGGGTAGCTGGATAGAAGCCGGGGCCACGGCTATCACCTCCCTTCACGGATATTACAGGAGGCTATCCCTAAGCCGGCTCCAACGGTCAATGATGCGTACAAACCACATTACTTACTGTTGTATGTGATGGCTGTTCGACCCAGTATGGACCTCTTAGTCATCAGCCTTATTTCAATGACCATAAGAAGTAGGTGTCAAACAGGGCTACGTACGGAACCATTGGGCCTTTATCTATATAAAATCATTCTTAGTGTGGATCAAATGACAGGAAATGCTGTATTTATTATTATTATTTATTAATAACCATGTTCAAAGGTAGCGTTATATTGACTCTTAATGCCAGAACATCACATGCAAAACGGAGTCATTGTAAGTCAATCGAGAAGAATTTGGAATATCGCAATCGCTAGACATATTCATTCCACGCATGTTTTCGTAGATATTTTGAAATATGGATAGCATGGATGCCGTAGTTTACATATTCATTGCCAAGAAAATTAAGGGCTAATCTATTTTTTAATCTTGCATGCTAAACGCGAGATTCGCTATATATGCATAAATCGATCCAAGTTTTTTATGTTGAGAGCATTGTTTTTACAATGGTCCTAACATGTTTGCTACGTATTCAGACGAGCATTCATAACCTACAAACACTAATGCATTCGATAAAACCACCTGCGCCGTCTCTGTTTATTGCCTTTTGTTCACGAATGGATTCTAGATATTGATTTATTATAAACTGCCTTGAGGTTGTGTAGTTTAATTATGTCACCTTGTTTTTTACGCTATGCACTTCACCTGCAGACAAAATTGTCAATGCGCAGCTGGATCCCGCTGAGATCAGCACGGGGAATCGCTTTGTTCCTCACGTCACATCGAGATGAATAATAGGAGGATTCTCAATGTGCTCCTGTGTCGCGAAAGATGGAAATAACGACAGTATTTATTCAGTACCCGGCGTGTTTCATTATCAATGCTGAATTGGTCAAGAGTCTATGCATTGTGATATTAACGGTAAAATATTAAAACTTACTCTGGCAGTGACCAGGAGCGTCAATCCATCAGACGCATCGTGTGATTCAAAGCAGTAGCACGTGGATGACCCGCCCACTTCCGGTTAAGGTATAATAGAGGATAAGAGTTCAATTTAACACGAAAAGTGCTAATCAAGCAATAAAAATATGATGATCGGTTTATTTCTGGATATATAACCATAATGCGATGCTCAACTCACTGGCGTCCGAATATTTTACAACTGTATTACAAGGAAATATATCAGATATGTGTCTGCTCATAATGCATAATGCCAATATCCGCTGACACTAGGATATGGGCATCGGCCAACGTATCTCCTTGGAATACTGTGATATCGAATGGTTCAGAGGTAGATGTTTTGATTGCTAAGTCTGTATATGTCACGTATACGGCTAATGGGTATTGCCTTATGTAATGATATACATCTAACCCAAAGCTTACGGAAAACACAGATAGTCCTTCATATATCGATAAGAAAAAAACCTGCAGTAATCGTTACATATAATTACGATGCTTCAAAAACATTAATTCAACCAGCTCATTAATGCAGCTAAATATGCAATGTACACAGATTTATACCAATCAATTAAACATCTAACAGTCCTCATATAATTGCTTCAAAACATTAATTCAGATTTATGCATCAATTGAACCCAGCTCATTAATGCAGCATGAATCAGGGGTAATCCAACTTTGTATCATCGCCCCATTGCATGACACAGTCCTCAATTATCAGCATTATCTTATCAATCACCCTGCGTGTACCAGGCGCATGAGCAAACTGGGTTATTAACTGTCATCTAAAATCTTCATTACCATGCACATATAGAATGCTAATACACTCCATTTATCTACTGGCCCTGTGTCACATCTCACTTACGCTTTAGGCATATTGGCACCGCGCATTCAGCTAACTTATTATCTGCTCCAATGTTTCTCATTTCAATGTAATTTTATGGAAAACAATGTAGCCGCCATTGGCGATATATCACATCACATGCATCATACCAGCGGGACGTCATAGCAGAGCATCAACGGTGTATTTGATATTCAAATCGCAACCCCTAGACATTGTGATCACATGCTTCCAGTTTACAGTCAACATTAGTTGGCATTATCATCAAACGCGTACATTTTATACCCGAGGCACCTTACTTATTTTCTGACCTGCTACATCTGGTCGATTACTCGGACCTGCAGCTGGCAGATGATTCTCTGGTGGTCAATTATTACAGGCTTCATTGTGGACAAACGTTCGTCAGGTGGAGTGACTGTAGACACCCGTTGTACCAGAGGTAATTACTGTTTGATCGCTGCTTAAATTTCACATTTTCGTTTCTCTCCAAACACGGTATGCTAAGCAGTCCGAGCTTTGACAAAAACGTATAGGTGTCGAGTATATTAAGGAACAATGCTGCAGAGATGCAATAAAATAAACAGTGGAAATGGATCCTATCAACATAATGTTCAATAACACTAGATCGTCTGGCACATTAATTTCACTTGATATGATGCAGTGTGAGAGGTTTTCTGTACTTAGGGGATCAATAGCCTGAGTGAAACAAAGTGTTGGCCTATTGGATATTCATACCTCTCCTCCTCTCCCCACATGCTCCCTATTGTTCCATTTTTCCGTGACCTATTGGCTGCTGTTCCGTGCCAATGTTTTAAAAAACAAGATATTCATTGCATTGCTAGATAACAAATAGTTAGTGGGCTGATACAAATTGCAGAGATTGTTAACGTCGATCCAAATCGAACCCCATGAATCATTTTCGGAATAAGCAGCATAGCAGTCTAAATATGCAATGTACACGTTATACCAACTAACAAAGGTAAACAACGGCCTAGAATGTTTGTTGTCAATTTGCTTATTATCTAAACCCACTGACATCAAGCATTACGGTTTGTTAACCATCACGTGGTGTGACCAACCAAAAAAGGGACCAATTTCTACCATAATCATGTTTCTAGAGCATTAAGGGTGAATAAATCATGCCAATGCGGGTGTCACAACTGAAAGCACTTTTCTTGCCTATTGATGTCTTATACTTTTGGTACAACCACGGATCCGTACAAAGCATAATTAGATCATCAACACTCTGGAATATAGATAACTGCTTCAGATGTGGCAATTTTATTATTTCCTTTCCGTTACTGTATTGTTTATTCACGCGACATGAATGAACTTGATGATAATGATTATATAATAGCATCTGTATAATCTATATTAACTAAACCTTTCTTTAGACTTTACAGCAATGGTTTGAATTCCTACAAGGTCGAAAGAAAACTCATATACCTTTCGCATTGACGGCCAGTGTTGTGGCTAAGGTGACAAATACATTGGAGTTCGAATGTGAAACAGAAAGGAAATCGGTTTTGTCTTGGAATCCGGATTAGCTCCTGATCCGTAATTATCATCAATCTGACTCCGATGTTTATGATGTGCCAAGAACGTTGTAATAGTACGAATACAAAACAGTTAACAGGATGAGTGTGAAATTGAAACATTCAATCTACGTTTGAACTGATTAGTTGGTCTTAAAATTGGCGTTCATTTGCTTCCCTTGCGCAAGTTCAACGCAAGCTAATCAAATTCGTGTCGTGTTATTGCATTACTCATCAATCAGCCTCAGGAGTTAGTTAAGAGAATTTGTTATGACAAGCTACAATACCACATTACACACTATATTTTATGGTGACAATGTAAACGTTACTAGTAGATTAATTGCACCTAAATATGTATCCCAAATGAACGGCAAACAATAAATTGCTATGCAACTAGTGATACTTCTTGAAATGTGCCGTTCAAGATATATCTTTTGGCTCCATATACACCATAATTAATTTATTTAACTAGTGTGCAGTCAGCACCGGTCCTGTTAATGCCCCTCCCAATACATGTGTTTCTCAAATAGCAGTGAATATTTGTTAGATCTATTGGGCTAGTGACGCATGGCATATACACATTATACATTCTGTATACCCGGATAAACATAGTCTACGTTTTAAATTCGACCGACCTATCAAACCGTTGGTAATAGGCAGTTACGGTGATATATCCATAATCACTTAGAGAGTACATGCCATAAGCACATCTTCTTTCGAACTTCGGAAAGAATACATCATGTCACCGTGAATGCAACAATGGACAAGAGTACATTTTCGCCCCGTTGTCAGCGGTGTTCCGAGTGATCGTATCTATACTTTTCCCTGTCAACAACATGTACCTTTTACCTATCAAGAAAATTATTATCATGCAATAGTCATTTTGTTCACCATCTGTATTCATCGGTATGGTAGTAGGAAAACATAAATCTCTACAAATGCAACATCAAATGCATTGCGACGTGAAACACATTTGCTATTTATACTTAATGATAAAAGGGTGGTTGTATTAAATGCCGACGTAAACATCTGTCGCCATTACCATTTGAAGCTAACTAGTTTTACCCAGTATAACTGTCTGATGAAATGCCCTATAAGTATCTGATTATTACCAAATATATTACATTGCTTAAGCGACGAAAATGCTTATTGAAAATGTTGCCGACGGCTATATCTGGACAGTTTATTGCATACAATTTTAAAAATGTGGTTTAAAGATGCATTTTACGGAAGTTTAGTGCAATTCTAATTTTGTTTCCGTCATTAGAAAGTTGCTAAATGTGTAATTAATGATATCACAAATTCATGGATAATCCATCGATACTCGTGTTTTGGAGACATTGTTTATTGTGGACAGTTCATCGTAGCATTGCTAGACGGTTTTCAACTGAAATGAGAGGATGCCTGCGTTGATCTACATATTCAATTATGAATAACCAATAGCGTAAAGCGAGCCATCATTATATTAAGCATTACACAGGCGTACCATTTCACCGGTGCACCATTGTGCCAATGCATGTTGCCTTAGATAAAGCCATCCACCCCGACGGCAGTTCTAATTTCATAGCATGTATGGTTTCTGCGACACTATGAACGGACATATGATCTCGTATATTGTTGTTATTACGTTACAGTTGTCTGTACATTACATTAGCCGCTACCGATATTGACATGCTTGCCTATATATTTCCCCAGAATTGCTGGTTATACGCATACGATGATGAGAGCTAACGTAGTTTGTCATAGACTTTGAGGAATTGAACAAGGAACAAAGCAAGTTTTGACGATGGGTGAACGATGCGTATATGTTATCCCCTAATTGGTCAATGTGGAGGGATATATCAACTCATCTATGACACATTAATGAGCTGCTGCAAACTGAAAACGTAACCGTATGGAGTACATATCATCGTAGTTCAGCTTCAATACAGCTGAAGAGATTACAATGCGCATAGGTCGGCTTGTAAGTTGTGAGTGCTGCTTATCCTATTATCTGTTCTGCTTGTGCAATAGAACTGTGTTGTCACTGGGAATGAAATGTATATGAGGAAGAGAACTTTGAGGGCATAACCAAATGAGCTATTTCCAATAAGATAAGCGAAACGTTGTTCATTGCATAATCATTCCCTAGTAAGCTTTTGTCTGGTGTCTTGATATGGCATATGACGTTACAACTCGTGGTAACTTTAAATCAATCGGAACAACATGTATCATTAATCAGACCAAAACAGTTCAAGGGTCACCTGTTATATGAAGCTTAATGGTAGGAGTTTTAATCGTTTAATTACCACAAATGACACGTATCCAATGCGTTAATGCGCGAACAAATCCAAGCACATATCTTGAATGAAACCGTTCCTTGTATCATCCTCTGTATTATTTCGACGATTGATAACGACTGAGCATTCATCATGACATGATTGGCAAAACAATAGGGGCAACATACCATATCTTCTTTGAGATATGTCAATGTGCGTTCCATCACTTAGGAGTAACCTTTATTTAACATGCAAAACTTCCGGTTCTACGTCAATAGTAATATACCGACAGATTCATCGTATACCAATCACAGGCAGAATTTGCATGCGGATTTATCCATGCTTACCAGCATAAATAACCGCAGTTGTAATTTTTATTTATAAAAGACCAACTCCGTTGTTGAAATATGAAGTATTAGCCTATAGTAACTTTTGTTGCAAATTGCAGATACAGATCTATATATACATATATATATACATGTATATATATATATATATATATATATGAGATATATATATATATATATAGATATATATATAGATATATATATATATATATATATATATATATATATATATATATAGAGAGATATATATATATACTATATATATATATATATATATAGAGATATAAAGACTCTATCTAGATAATATCTCTCTCTCTATCTAGACATATATCTATATAGATAGATCTGTAATCTATATATATCTCTATCTATATCTCTGTATATCTATATATATATATATCTATATCAATATATATATATATGCATATATATATATAGATATATATATGTATAGTTTACATTGTTTCTCATTCACGGTGTTTTAGACACCGACTAAGCGGATGCTTATACATATATATATATATATATATATATATATATATATATCTATATATCGATATATATATATATATATCTATCTATATATGTAGAGAGATAGAGAGAGATAGAACGATATATATATTATATATATATATATATATATATATATATATATATATATATATAATATATATATACATATATATATATATCATATATATATATATAATATATATATATATATATATATAATATATATTGATCGTATATATATATATATATATGTGTCTCTATATATATATATTCATCTATATATCTATCTATATATCTATATATATATATGTCCTATATAATATAAATGTATAGAGTCTCTCTCTCTATGTATATATATCTATATATTCTATCTATAGATTATCCCTAGATATATCTATATATATCTATATCTAGATATCTCTATATATATAGAGATCTATATGTAGATAGAGTCTAGAATATGTATCTGAGAGAGGGAGAGTATCTCTCTATCTAGAATCTCTCTATATATGTCTATATATATATCTATCTATAAATATCTCTATATATATATCTCTATCTATATCTCTCTATATCTCTATATCTATCTCTATATATCTATATATATCTATATCTCTATATCATCTCTTACCATTACCTTTTAACCAAGCTCTTCAAGTAGATTTATTGAAAGTGGGTGACATTTTGAACGGCCAGGCAATATGAAAATCGTTTGTATTGTCTCTAGCCATTTTATCTTTGCTTTCATTCCTCAAAACTAGCGGAAAGTAACTTTTAACGTGTGAGAGAACCTATTGCACTTATTTAATCTTACTACAAATGTATGTGTTGATCCTATAATTTGTGCTACAATATACGCAATGGTACAACACAACAATACTGCGATTACATATGCCTAGGTAACAAGCCACTTAAACCTTATGATTATTAAATGAACATGAGCGGAGGGCATAGGTGACAATGAAATGATATTTAATCTGATAGAATGACTGATCTACCACACCCTAAATCAATTTCAATTTACTGTAGTATCATTCATACAACAGCTGGATGAAGGCATCGCGCCACTCTCCGTAAAGAACCTCTCGCTTTATGCATCAGCAAGTTATGTAGTCTTTCAAAAATTTCTTTCTAATATAGGCCTAAGACACCGGTACATTCCCCCATATATATTTAGCGTGCTGCATAATAGATACATATAGCCGCGAAGGTGCATCCATATATGGGACAGATATTTTGCCAGGCTGTATGTGTTTATAGAACTAATTATACGCGATCATCACTCAGTACGACCCCATGATCAATCAAACATTGCTAAGTGGGGATGGATATTTGCACATTGAAGTGTCGTATTGTTCAATAATAGCATTCAGACGCCTGGCATGACCTAAACCACCATATCTGTATTCAATAACTGTAAGCGAACATAATATTAGAAGCTACTACGAAGTGAGTTGGTTTCTTGGAGCTAAGAATTTTTCACATGCGTGATAATGGAAGCATATTCAGGTGGCAAAAATAAAGCCATGAACATGCATCTTGGACTATTCAAGTGGGCTTTATGTTATGTTAATGATAAGCCTTATTTATAAATACAGATGGAGGTAGAAAAACTCACCAGCGTTTTTAACGATCAAGAATACTACCCAGCGCGTGCAGAATATTTTCTGCAAAATACAAAAACAGGCCGCGTCTTAAGTGGTTTGATAATCTGTTATTGTTCTGGTTCCCAGCCAAATGTTATTATTGCACTACATTTTGCCACTTTTGCAAACTCATTTACCAAGTATTCGTTTAAGCTCCAGTTACTCGAGCAACAAACTATCCGATTGCGTTCTCTCGCATATTTCGATAACTTCATTTAATGTTCTGTGTTGCTTCAGTTTTTAGTTCGTTAGTGGGAAACTTCTCATGAAAAGGGCAGTATAACAAAGACAAAACATTGAATAAAAGTAGTATCTCTAAATAGGATGTGATTGCATCGTTCGTTCAGGATACGATCGGCACTAAGTCAACTCATGGTCTCAAACGACAGGAATAAAACATATGTCATTATCAACGCATTCATACAAATGGGTATTTACTTTCATACTTCGCAGTGTAACTCACGGGGATATATGTTTATGACCCTTCTTCAACTGCATAATGAATTATATCAGTGAATGCAGCCGGTGCATATTCTATGGTATAGAGCAATCTAAGGATGCGATGTATGATGTGTCATTAAGCGATTATCCTCAAACAGTCGGGTATATCACTACTGAACCGATTGTGTAGTAAATTGATAAGTAAACGGATGTAATGAAATCGTTTTATTATTATAAGTAACGTTCAAGCGGTCTCGTGTTTGGAAACTCATATTGTTATAAATCAAGGAAATCAGACGCCGGTTCACTCGGAGTAGGATAAGCATTACATTACACGTGGACTATGCCTAGCTGTAATATAGGGTGCATAGTAATTGACTTATGCATACAGTCCATAAGGTATTACCACCGCTTAATGCGAGTACATATTAAATCCCATCATCAGTCAAGCCATGGCAAAATGAGCGATGATGACTACTTTCTTTTAATAATCTAGTGCATGTAAAGTCTAACGTATTGAATATGTGATGTACTTCACATTCGTGCTGTTCAGTTTCACCCAGGCTCACCAGTTCAACCATTCAAACCATTACGATGTCCCTTTCCAGCAAACCTCTAGTAGACGTTACTAAAATTATTCATTGTACAGCTGAAATAGGTGGAGAGCGACTTAATTATGTCATCGAACGTCGAGGTGCAGTTGTGTATGCATTCGACCGGATATCAACGAGCTAAGTTCAGTGTTTACATACGCACCTGACCCTGTATTCATGCAGCATGATAATATTGCGCCGCTCAGATCAGTTGTCTTACATCCACAAGCAATGACCGTGTGTACTTGACAATAAACTGATATCTTCCGAGCATTATAACCCTTATACTTTTGTTGCGATACCACCTGTCTAACCCATGTGATGACATAGGTCAGTCAGTGCACAAACACATATATATGGCAATTGGGCTACGCAGCTAATCATATGTTGTTCAAGTTTAATTTCTACCTTGATTCGCGCCACAAATCGGCTGACTTTCAAATACCCCAAACAAATAGACCATTATGAATATGTTTTGCAATATCAAAAGTCGCTGCCATAACGGGTGCATCGACGTGTTAAGTAATTAATCGACCATTATATTGATAGAAGACGGACCTAAAATGGTTCCGAATATAACCGTTAACGGCAGCAGGTTTAAACTGGGGTTACATCCAAATATAAACCAATAATACAATTGGTTCATAGACTGACCAATCACCCGTTCATTAGGTGAAATGCAATGTAAGTACAATGCGGGTACAATCATGACGATAAACCTCCCATATGTACACAATCTGCTATGTCCATTGCATATTTTCTTATCAGTGATAAAAATGGTTGCTCTAAAACAAATAGTGTCCATGACAAATGGTCATATCACCGTGCAGCACACCGTCGTTGAGACATGTGCTCATATCTGAATACATTTCCATGTCCGAACTTCCATTCAATTGCTAAGACTTTATCAGAACGGAACGAATCTCGTTGGTTGTGCTAGCATTGACTGACACGTTAAGCATCATAACGTAACGCGACAACAATGACGCTTCATTTTTCTCAATGTAAATATTGAATGGATTAAATGGGCGTCGTGTAAGTGTCAGCGTCTGATAATCATGTGTATTTGCATTATTTGAATTGACTAACAGCGATTCGAATTGTTGGCTTCCATTTCGCTGTTGGTTATCCCGGAAACACTTAAGTACTAATGGGTTGTGACCAAGTATTGCTGTGCGTCATTATGGCTGGTAGCCGAAATGCTGACATTAAATTTGTCTGGCGTGATGTTGGCCCACAAATGTCGCCAGCAACTTTCATATTTAGTATAATGCCAAGACACTTCTCTCAGACTAAATGTGGTCGTATGTGTTACACCCCTCTTTATTCGGCCGTACTATCTTAGTAGAGAATGGTTGAAGGTCAATATAGCTAGTTATATAAGCAAGTTAGTTAACGGAATTTAAGTCTCGTCGTTGTGATAACCTTTTTAATTTTCCGCGTTACATTATTATCTATGTCGTACGCCAGTTAGGTTGCCAGTACTAATGCGACATGAAGTCAATAAGCAATGTGCATGCGCTGAACACCACAGCTAGTTTAACGCAATACTTGAAGCCGTTGAAATTACACCAATGTGTGAAATTATGGAGAAACACAATACGGGTAACATTAATATCTTATGAGTAATATTATGTTTGAATAATATTTTGATACACTTGATAAACATATTACGAATATGCTCCAAAGAAAGAAACAATACTTTGCTATGCATCAGGATAAGAAGTCACCCCGCATATATTCTATTACTTGCTAGGCGTCTTGCTACAACATTTGATACATTGCTTGTGGCGCAGAGCAATATGTTTGTGTTTTCCTGATGGCTAATTGCTATTGCTTCCCTGAAGCATCAATCAAATGTGGCCATATATTCATGAGAATAACATTTTGTATCGGTTATTTCTCATGGATTATTTAGCATTCACTTCACACTGTTGACATAAATAAAAAAACCACATATAGCCTAATAAATGGCAAAGCAACGACATATGCACGTGTGTACATAAGATACATAAAGCAAATAGCTGCGCCTAGCAATAACAAACATGGCGTTTAAATCATAGAGTATCTACCGTGTAAATCCGATTTGCATCACTTGAGGTGGCAATTGCAAAGAAAATATTTGAAATATTATTGATTATATGCGAACATTTCACTTTACTGGTCTTTATAACAAATATAATGTTATCAAACACCTAATACAATGCCTCTGAACGCCCCAATATTCCAATAACAATCCGCAATGAACAAAATCAAATATTGAGTATATATATTATAACACGAGGTAACAGTGCTTCTCTCCTTTTCTTAAAGTGGAAGCAATTGCTTCTTTAACAAATTGATCGAATTGATTAATTTGATCCAACAAAATATTTGTATGATAATAAATATAATATTCCAAATGTAATTTCCACCGACAATCAATGTCGCATGTAGCTAGTTTATTTAAAAAGGGTACTAACCACAAATTAGTGGTTGTTATCATTGCTTTAATGATTTCCCCTGGTATCATCGCAATAAAGTCTTCCGCACTTTGGCCGCTAGTCGGGCCATAAGTCCGCTTATTACGAATCTTATGACTTACAGAGGCACAACGTATGAAAGAGCACAAAATATTTGAAAGTGGCCCCTCTGAATTGTTGCTGTACAATAGTATTACTATTCAACACCCCTGTAATGCTGCTCTTCAACTGTGAAATAAGACGCAGTTATTTGCTTTATGTATCTGATGTAAATTCGTTTGGGAAGCTAATATATGTTTTAATTCGTAGGTAACATAATCTATAGCATAGTATATATTTACTGGAAAACGCTTACAGAAAAGCAGATTCTGCGTTAACGCTGTACGGTGTTGCAGATATATTTATATAATTGATGTTGGTTAAACGTTGCTTTAGATGGAACCGAAAGCGAACCATCCCATATACCAATTGAATACGAGGATCATGAAATGATTTAATAATGTATGCTTGAGCTGTATGTTGTTAAGTTTCACAATTCCCTGATGCACAGTTGCACTTAAAACATAGAATTCTTGGGGTTGAATGCCTGCCACGTATTGGGCTCAATAGGCTGGGTACGTTGAGCATAGATATTACATCAGTTCTGATAAACATGGAAAAGGCGATATAGCTGCCGAATTGATATCGCCTGGTTGGGATGATAAATTTGAGTACTCGACGGATATAATCAGCGACTTCAATTATGTATTCAAGGATGTGATGTTCCGACCACCGATCTGTCGGAGAAGATGGTTGGATACCCAAGGCGCGGGAGAATCTGGCGAACTTGCTTTGTCTATCGACAGTTGATGCTCCGGATTACAGGGCACTGTGTCGACTGATTGTGGGGAAGCTGGGGTCATTAGTTTCAGAGGTACCGTTCTGACTTATACACCATGATACCCCTTGTCAGGGACCCATTCGTGTGATCAGTTGATCAAATTACGGAAGACGACGATCGACGAAGATAGGCATATCAAATTACCGGGTTGTTCCAGTAGAGTTACGTTAACTGGGACGTGCATGGAAGATCTAGACCAGATCTAAGGTCATAACTATACATATATAAATACAAATAAATATATATATATATATATATATATATATATATATATATATATGAATATATATATATATATATTTTCATATATATATATATATTTTCATATATATAGATATATATATATATATACAGATATATTTTATATATGTATATATATATATTAAGACATTTATTATAGATATAGGTATATATATGGTATATGTATATATATATATCTCTCTATATATATATATATATATATATAGATAGATATATATATATATATCTATATCTCTCTATCTATATATATATATATATCTCTCTATATATCTATATATCTCTATATATATATCTCTAATATATATATATATATCTCTCTATATATATCTCTATATATATATATATATATATATATATATATATAAATATGGCTATTGTGACAAATACTATGAGTTCGAATGGGAAACCGAAAGGTGATCGGTTGTGTCTCGGAATCCGGTTTAGCTTCGTTGTAAGCACTCGACGGAGATGAATTGCGCTTGAATATGTTTCTAAAATAAACGGCAAACAATAAGTTGATATGCTACTTGTGAATGTGACGTTCACGACATAAGGGCTCCATTTTCACCATAATTGATTCATTTAGCTTGTGTGCAGTCAGCATCGTTCCTGGCTATGCTTTTCCCAGTCCATGGGTTCCTCTAATAGCAGTGAAAATGGTTAGATTTATTGGGTTTGTTACGCATGGCATATGCACACTAGACACTCTGTATATCCGTTTCAAATTCAGTTCTACTGCATATAATCGCAACAGCTGGGGTGACGAATACTGATTAACATTATGAATTTACTCAGATGTCTCCATATTTGTGAACTATAGATGATTACATTTCGCCTCACTCGAAATCATTTGCGCATGTACCTAGACTGTTTCAAAGGGCGCTAGTTGTCAACTTGGGCTGCTGGTGTCTTTACGTATTGGTAACTGGAGCTTGTGACCATATTTCCTTGGCTTTGATGGTAATTTTCGCTCGTAAGATCACTGAAAGCGGCCTGACCTCTTGTTTGAGTGTGCGCAGTTACTTGTCCAGTTGTAACTAAGCATGAATGTTCTTCCCAAATATAATTTCAAAGCTACCAGAACTATCTGATATAACTCAATTGTGAAATGTACTTTTTGTTTCCAGGTTGCTGAGTAAATACTCAAGTTTGTTACTGCTGAGGAAATTCAATATATTACACCTAAGTAATGTCTATAAAATCATTAGTTCTGATTATGAGAATTCCTCTCCGGGCTATGGAAGGATATATCCACTGAAACATTACACTTTCATGTGTAGCTTCAGGTTGAGTGATCAAGGCGTGGTAAAACACTTATAGACATATACGATCCATATTGCATGATGCTTCTGGCGGTAGCATAAACTCGATACGATGTAGGACTGTATTACAACGGTCAATAATTTCACTTATTATTTAATTCATTCTTTGATAGATTGACCTCTCTGTGGGTCTGTGAGGGTTTAAACGTAGGCAATATGACTGCTAGAAGATTAATTCAAACAGACAAACTTTCAATTCTATGGAATTTTTGAGTTAACTCGGTATGGACATGGCCCTAGGTAAGAAGAAGAGGTTATATCTCTTGTATTTAAATTATTTAGGAAGCTGCAGCTAGCACTTAAATTAAATAAACACATCAATTCAATTAACGAAATATACCAGAGGTTGGGCCAGTGCACAAAATAAGACACGATAAGTGGCCTCCCGTAGAATCTATGTAAATAGTATGTCACAAATCAACACAAAGCAACACTCTTTTATGTTGGATACTATTTCCATTTGTTGTATGCATTTGCAGTAATGTCAAACTTTATCTGTTTTGCTAGAGATTGTGATTGATACTTCGTGTTGGCTTCATGGAAATTACGCGTAATTAAATGATATGTCTGAAACTAATCTTATATTCGGAAACTTGAATCTAATTGTTTCACATAGTAAATTGCAACTGCTGTTTGCCATGAGCTACGATAGTTGTATTATTACGACTACTTACTTTGTGATAAATTGCTTTCTTGTCAATCCTTTCTTTGATATGTCTGTTTTCGTTCGCTGAACCGAGTTTTTTGGTTAAGTGATTGGCACATCATAAACGACAATACACACTGGTACTGCTTAAATGCAATTTGTGTTATATAATTGACCCTGACTTCTTTCAGGCGTTTGTAAAGTAGCCAACGGGACGCGTGCTATAGACCATATTTTGTGGGTGATTTGCTCCATTGGATAGTAGGTCGAGTAAGGGCAAAAATAGCATGCATAGATAATCGTCGCGCTTGCTGCAAATGTCAAATTCTGTTAGATTGCGTTGTTTTCGCGATAAATTAAGAGCAAAACGATCAAACTATCTTTGCTTTTAGACAAACCAGAACCTAAATAAATACAGCATAAAATCGCCGACAATATATATCAAGCACAGGCAACGCCCTGATAATTAGTTACCTCATTTAGACAGCACAATGTAGTTATTCCATAATTATTTTGAATCATACCGGCACTCATTATATCAAACGACGGTATTTAAGTAAATAGTCAATACATCTTTGTTATGCATTCCGTTACACATGCAATAGCCTAAGATGTGCCTGGTTAATACAAAGTCAACAAATAATATAGGTGTCCACAAGCACTGGTCGGTTCTGAACATGAACTCAGAAATAGTATTGATTAATTAATATGCATATGTGTTATTTTCCTAATAAAATGATTTGGTTTTTGGTGGCTTGTTTTTGTTTTTCTGTTGTGATATTTTATTATTGGGTCACTGTAGTTTTAAAGATGATGCCCATACAGTTGATTATTTTCCACTGAACCGCATTGTACCCCGGTATCAGCATTAGGGTTTTGATTAGTTACCTCATCTTCACTTATTGAAAACATTGTATAGTAACATGGCATAAGCCCAAGTTGCAAACTGATTAAACGTGCGTTTGGATTGATTTAATACATTCCATATAAAGTATATCTGACATAGTGTCCGGCAAACCAACACACTGCCCAAGAAACACAGTTTTAAAAGAATTATGTGAAGAGTTTATGGGTCTTTATTCACTTCAATTCTGGATTTAGCGCATTAATTATGACAGCTTGGATTCTTAAGCTGCACCTCGGGGCTTCTGGTTGCTTGAAAATGCTACATTCTATGCACCATTGTATATGATGTATGTACACGTATTTGCAGTATTCACCAAACGATTTGTAGTAAAAACTTAAACAGTAGTTCTTTTGTATAACATTTTCGCCAACACAGACAACTATCCGACCAGGAGTTTGTTCAGACACATATTGATGTATTGCGCATTGAAGCTCATCCATCACTCTCGCTGCTGCAACCGTCAGGATGCTACAAGGCGATTTTATTTCGTTTTATGTATTTTTCCAGACTCAAGGCTTGTTTTGAGTTGAAACTATGCTATAACTTCGCATAAGTCAAACAGATGTGGTTTGATATGAAACAAAATAGCCGTCAAGCTTATGTTGTTATTGTATATGGATGCCATATTGCAATCATGCAATTGCTTTTATGGCCAAGGCGTGAGATTTATAAATTATACCAATTTGCCTTATTTTTGTCAAACCGGGTTATATACGACCCCGCCCACTCAGGCACATTAGTCATAAGTACAACAAAATTCTGAACGATACGAAAGTAACTTAGGTCGTTTGCTCATCCTTATAAATCTTATGAGCTATATAACTTTTATGATTTCGCGTTTAAAGCCGTGGTGGATAAAAATCTGACTAACATCACTTTATCTATGATCAGGTATGGGAACATATAGCTATATGTTTATTTCGATAATCACCTATTGGTTCAATATCAACCCTATTTAGTGTTAGCCATAGGCACTTCAGAACAATATGTTCTCACTTTTGCATTGCGTGACGTTAAAGCACTGTCAAGTGGACGTCCAATGCTTCAACGTGGATGCACATGGATGTATACTGCATCATATTTGATATCATCCGACGTGTAACTATTTGATATATTTATATAGATATCTACATATATATACATATACACAACCATGCATAGATATATAGACATACATATACGAACATATTTATACATATATTTAGGCATATATATTTATATACAGGTATATATATATATGTATATATATTCATATACATATATATTTATATATATGTACATTTATATATATATGTACATATATATGCTTATATGTATGTTATATGAATATAAATGTATATTTATAAATATATATACATTTTATATATAGATATTTCCATATTTATATTAATATATATATGCATATGAATATATATTTATTTATATATATATGTATACATTTATATATACTTATGTATATATGTTTATATGTATATATATATATATGTATACATTTATATATAATTATATATATATATTCATATATTTATATATATACATATATATATATATTTATATGAATATATATATGCATATGTATATACATATATATATATATTGAATTTAATGACTATATAATCACTTATTCATAGCCCACGTTATGTGGTGCATCAATACGAAAAAAACCTGAATACAGCATGCATTTCTTCTAGTGATGATATGTAATGTTCGCACGCAACGCAAACCAAATATGGCGTCGAATAGGTAGCCTATTGCAACGGTTGATCCCTAACAAAGATTCTTTTCATGACGCGCACTTTCTGTATTTCAAAAGGCAAAGGCTAATGTGAATCGAGCTGTTTCCCAATCTTGAAGCATATGAAATGCTACAACATTTCGATCAAAGATATAACTCACTAAATGAACCCTAAACGACGGCAATAACTAGTTGTGATATATGATATTTGCAAAGTTGATACAAGATTTGAATATATCGCTTAGAATATGATTAACTCATCATGCATGTGTGCCATAAAAGACAATACACTATTTTGTCCCACACACTTTGAACATGTCTTACACCCCTATTCCTATGGGATCGTTTTGCCAATAACAAGCGCGCTTAATAAACTGTTAGATTATCTAGCTGTAAACGTGTTTTAAGTTACGATTAGGGGTTTGTCATTATTTGCAGTAATGCCAGCGACATATATATAGCAATCCTTGCGTTACTGATACTATATTAAGTATAGGATTAAATATAGCGTTACCTAGAACTTTGCGATATAAATACCTCTAAATGATCGATGTTCTTATCTATCAAAGAGAAATAATAGTGGAGAGTTGTCTCATTGCAACGCTGTGATGAATTTGTAGCTGTCAGCAACACAAATTGTTTCGATTTGAAACTGTCCGTTTACACGTCATACAATTACTGTGATTAACTGCCGTTATTTGAGAATAATTATCTGGTGTGTGGCAGGCAATCACAAAAAGCCAACAACACAGAAACGGGGTTAAAAATAGGTCATTCAATGGATTGGCAGACGCGATACCCGAGAACTAAAGCTTGTAATAAAAATTGCCAAAGTAAAAATCTAGGTGATATTTCAAAGGGCTATGTATTAGCAGGCCTTCCGCAGCACTAGATTCAAAGCATGTTCTAGTTGAACTTTGGTCTTTGATCAGTCACCGTCTTGTAGTAG
>CM067343.1:20784064-20811564 GCA_034190875.2 Urechis unicinctus
TATACATATATATATATATGTTAATATATACAAATGTTAATATATATATATATCTATTATATATATATTAAACATTTTTATATACATATATATATATAATATAAATTTATTTAATATATATCTATATATATATATATCGCTATATATATATATATATAATATATATATCTCTATATCTATATCTGTGTGTGTGTGTGTGTGTGTGTGTGTGTGTGTGTGTGTGTATATAATAATATATAAATGCATTAACCAGAGGAGTTCATTGAAATTTGAATGATATCCCAATTAGTGCAATCACTGAAGTCTGGAATGGAAATTCGTGGATAAAGTACCTAAGACTAGTATTTGGGTTTGCAAGCATTTGTTTGCTTATACTGGTGTATTTACAGTTTAAGCATTATTTACAATGAGTTTGTATGAAAAAAGAAGATCGCGTTTTGCCGGCAATTTTGTCACCAAAAGTTATCTATTTCCTCACACTATTCTAAATACACCAGTGTTATTCTCATTTGTCCTTAATCAGTACATTTGGACGAACAATACGCTTGCATATGCAAGCATCTCTAAGTGATCCTTAGCCTCGCGTTCATGCGTATTGTGAAGGAGGTTAAATGGACGGAACGGGGATGTTATAAATTAATCCAGTAAACACTGAATAGCCAAATAGGCCATCGACTGTAACAAGCGCTTACATAACATCAGACCACCAAAAAGTAATTCAAATTGCGAATTTAGCACGATGAAAACTTTTGCAATTCCTTGAGTAGATATATAAACAGGGACATTAAAAGCCCGATGGTTCGGCCTTACCCTAAGTCTTCTTCGCCACATTTGTAACGTAATTCATGACCACCTTACGATTTGTCATATACAACTCCGTGGCACAGAGCACCTACATTACAGGTATTGGAGGACAATCCACTGGTTATACGTATACTTCATTTGAGATATGGTCACATGGAGGATAAGTGTAATGTTTCATGATAATAACACAAGATGAATTCAAAGGTGTTTGCCTAATGTTCTTTGAGCCTATCAGCCGAGCACTTTCCAAAGATCAGCACCTTTTAGTTGTAATATCTCATATTGGCATATCATTACTGTTGGGATTATCGTGATAGTATCACAGCGAATACCTTAAGTTAAAATTATATGCGCCACTGTTAATGTCGATGTAGAAAGCAACACGTTAAAGTGATTCCATTCCATATGAGAGTATAGAAAAAGAGAGGTACTTGTTAACCACAGAACGCAGTTCATGAAGCAGTTCATCAAAATCTATAGCGCAAACAGTATTATTCGAACTTGTTGTTCTTCTTTAAGTTGTTTCGAGGAAGTAGACAGGATACAATTAAACAGACAAGTGAGCAATACAGTGTGTCGCATTTAACGATCGAACCATCTTTGCTTCTAGACATACCAGAACCTGAATAAACATATCATAAAATCGCCGAAAATGTGTTTTAAGCACACACAACACACTGATCATTATTTACCTCATTTAGACGGCCCAATACAGATATTCGATAATTATTTTGAATCATTCACTACATCAAACGACGTAATCAATGTAAAAAGTCAATACATCTGTGTTATGCATTCCGTTACACATGAACGAGCCGAAGATATGCCTGTTTCCTTGCCTAAGGTAAGGTTAATGCAAAGTTTACTAATAATAAAGGTGTCCGCAAGCACTTGTCGGTTATGAACATGAACCCAGAAATATTAGTGATCAAATAAAAGACATGTGTCTTATTTTCCTGCAAAAAAAGATATGGTTTTTGGTGGCTTGCTTTTATATTTCTGTTGTGATATACTTTTATTGGGTCTCTGTGCATTAAAAGATGATGCGCATACGGTTAATTTTTATCCCCTGAACCGCATTGTACCCCGGTATTAGTATTAGGGTTTTGATAGGATGCCTCATCATCACTCATTAAAATCATTGTATAGTAACGTGTCATAAGCCAAAATTGCAAGACTCATTTATTAGTGAGTTTGGATTTGATTTACTCTATCAATGTAACTGCTATCTGACTTGTTGTCCTGCACTACCACACATGGCCCCAGAAGCACAGTTTTAAAAGACTTATGTGAAGCGTTTTGGGTCTGTATTTACTTGTGGATATGGCGCATTAAATAAGACAGCTTGGATTTCGTTACCTGCAACTCGAAGCTTCTAGTTGCTTAAAATGGCAACATTCTGTGCAACATCGTGTATGATGTATGTACACGTGTTTGCAATATTCACCGAACGATTTTTGGTTTAAAACCTAAACAGGTGTATATAATGTTCGCCAACTCAGACAGCCATCCGACCGGGTGTTTGTACAGACACATTTTGATGTATTGTACATTTAAGTTCAACCATCACTCTTGCTACTGCATCCGTCAGGATGCTACAAGACGATGTCGCAGTCATAGAATTGCTTCTATGGCCAAGGCCTAAGATTTATGCATTAGACCGATTTGCTCAAACCCGGGTTGTATATGACCCCGCCCACACAGGCACATAAATATTATGAGCTATTGAACTTTTATGCTTTCGCGTTTGTAACCGGAGTGGTTATCAATCTGACTAACATCACTTTGTCTATGATCAGCTATGGCTATTTATAGCTATAAGTTTCTTTTGATAGTCATCATCGGTTTAATATTAACCCTGTTTAGTGTTAGCCAAATACTCTTCAGAAGCAAATGTTGTCACTTGAAATAAATGACGTAAACGCACTGTCCATTAGGCGTCTAATTTTTCAATGTGACTATGCATGCTTGCATACTGCATCATGTTTGGTATTACCCCACTTGTAACTCTTTGATTTATTGTCTTTTCAATTTTGTTAATTCTACTGTTTTATGCAGTTATGAATTGTCACAAGCTATTCAAGCAAAACGTTTTCATGGGGGGAGCAATATACATGCTGGACATTTATGTGATTCAGGCAAGGTGGATGGGTGATTGCGAGAATGAAATGATTGCTGAAAAAGGAAGAAAATTGGTTATGTAATAATCATAAAACAAGTAAAATAGACAAGAGACATGGTATGCTTGCAGTACTAATCTGGCATGGTGCAGGAGCCTAAAAATCGACGTTCACATTGCTAGTTAAATCAGATGTAGATACAACCGGGTGAACGCAGCGGTCAAACTTGTGGTAATAAGTCTTATTTGTGCTTGCAACTTGCTCAGTCTGTGCTTGAATGGCGTGAATGAGACATGGTCTTCATATTTATACATCTAGTATATATTTCGTGCAACTATCCATATCAAGATTACGCAATATACCAATATGACATATCACGCTATTCCATGGGGACACTATATGAAGATAAATTAGCTTAAGCTAGTTCAGAACGTTGTACATCGGGTTTCTGTGACATACCGAACGGCCATTCAATGTGATAAATTGCCGTCATCCCATTACAGCTGCTGTAAATTACATAACGAACTATGGCCATGCTCGACTGCGTGTTCCTCACGTAATGCGGCATTCACTCGGAGCATATGATCCACAAGTTGATTGCGTGGGTACGCTCCGGAAAATGGTAATGCGGTTTTTATGCTTAACATGTCTCCCCTATTTTTTCAATATAGAGTATTCAATACTCCGAGTATTAAATTACATAATTCAAATGCAGATAAATACATATATGCATATATACATATACACACACACATACATATACACACATATATATATATATATATATATATATATATATATATATATATATATATATATATATATATATATATATATATATATATATATATATATATATATATATATATATAATATATATATATATATATATATATGTATTTATATATATATATAAACATATATATATATATATATTTATATAAAACATATATATATATATTTACATATGCATGTATATATATATGCATATATATATATAAATATATATATATATATATATATATATATATATATATATATATATATATATATATATATATATATATATATTTTTATATATGCACGTATATATGTATATAAATAACCTGACAACAGGACTTCTAACAATAAATCTAGTTAAATATTCACAGAAGCTATTGGGTTTTTTGTTTTATCATCGCAAATCACAGAGAGAAATATGACAAACTGCTAATCATGTCTGTTTCTCAAAAACTGGACGCATAGGACTAGTTATTGAGATGAATTCGAAATTTAAAATCTAGATTAGCTTGTGCATTTTTGTTTTGCTATGGGGGAAATGCGATCACTTATCGTGCAAGCTACTGTACCGCCAGTCAATACACTGGAAACATGATGGCACAAAGTATAATATAACACCTCAGCTCGGGATAATCAACCAATTCAAATGAACAATGAGAATTATCGTCTGTTTTAATATCTTGAAGTGAAATATTTCTTTGTTACATAAGCAAATTACAGTTTAAGAGGTTACGAGAGTCAAGTCAAAAGTAGTACCTTGACATCAGAAATATGCATGTGAAACATACTCTGATGATACTCTTTGATGATATGCTTTATTCATATGTACTGCCTTATCTCGACATGTCGAAGTGTGATCGTGGTCTCATCAGTAAGACAGGTAGACGTACCGTATAAAGATGTACTACCTTTGGTTCAGACACGTCTGGTAACATCATCCGATACGACAACGTCTGGTGTTGATTGATCAATTACAGTGATGCATCCTATTATATTTGTCAAATTGGAAGGCCATCTATATGTGGCTTGCGTCTTTTTATGACCAGTGAAATAAGATGATAGGCACCTGGAGTCAGTGCCATCAATGTAACAGCTATTTGCTCGCGAAACTGGACGTCGTTGCCCAAAGGTTTTCTGCATGAAATAAGCCATCAACACTGACGTGGAATGAGATAATTTATGTTCTAATGGAACAATTGTTAAAACGGCTTCCCAGCAATGATGGCAAAGTCAAATATTGAACCATGTAAAATGTCGCTAGTATTAATAAAAATAATTCGCATTCTTTTCAGTAGTGCTAGGTTTATGAGTATTCTGTCAGTGATACATTTTCAACTGGTCAAAACATAGCTTCATAAATCAATGAGATTTTAGACATATGTCAAATTTGGCGCATTAATATTTATTAATCTACGCGGTAGCGGACAAATAAATGCTTTTTATATGGTAGCGTAATATATGTTCGGCATTACAATTTACCAAACAAATGCGAACAACTACTAGTGTACTGACTACATATGACGGTTCACACATCAAGATTCAATAATGAATGGTCCAAGACAGCGGGTGTAGTCATAATTATGAGGAAGATTTTCAACCCCGATAAACTAGAGGCGTCCATCAAATAGCTTCACCGTATCAACAGACATATCACTTTACTATATTAATAGACACATACATTCCTCACATTAAAAGACATATCTCTTCATCACATTAATAGACATATCCCTTCACCGTATTTATAGACTCATACCGTGACCATTATATGTATATATACCAAGACCTTATTAATACCTCTGTACCTTAATCAGGGTATCTATCGTTAGTTTATTTGATATTTACAAAGAAGATATTAAAGGAACGACGGTTTTTCCTACTTCCAATTCTAACTTTTTGCAAATCAAATCAATGAAATTTGAAGCATTTCTGATTGCCATCTGTCATTACAGCGCGGCTGCTGCGATTGGTTGAAAATTACAGAAAGATGAAAACAGGATCTACCATTTTTAAAATATCACCTAGAAAAACAAATCAACGGTAGATACCCAGAAATAACTTGACCGTATTAATACATATATATCTATACCGTATCTATACAAATATACCTTTACCATATTAATACACATATACGATGACCATATCGATACATATATACCCTTACCGTAATAATACACTTATACATTGACCGTATTTATACACATGTACGCTTCGACATTCTCTGCACGTGTGAATTCGAAGTCAACCGAGACAACATCGTTCGTTCTTGACAAAAGACTTGTATCATATCAGTCATGATAGTGAAAGCAATGTAGTTAATTAAAGCAGACTCGAGTAGGGAATAAGAAATGGAATGTCGCAGACTAGAATTGCTCAAGACATATATACATTTGTATATATATATTTGTATATATATATTTATATATATATGTATATATATATATATATATATATATATATATATATATATATATATATATATATATATATATATATATATATATATATATATATATATATATATATATATATATATATATATATATATATATATATATATATATATATATATATATATTAGACTGACATCTGACGAACCTACCACATGTTATAGCAGAAGTCTTGTACTAAAAACCGTGCAGGTTTGACATAAACTATATATGATCACCAGGACACGCCATGCCGAACCCGACAAGTAATGTGTGCAAGACTTTTCGTTGGCGGAGAAGTGAACTCACACTTGGTAAGCCGATATGATATACAGCCTGAGAAAGGGTATCAGCAGTAACCGAGGCCAGGAAATTATATGCTCTTACCGAACGTCACGTCATAACTTTTTAACACGTTCAAATGCATTTATGCATATATGTAGATATAAATATATATATACATATAT
The DNA here is from genome assembly GCA_034190875.2 of Urechis unicinctus. NCBI lineage: Eukaryota > Metazoa > Annelida > Polychaeta > Xenopneusta > Urechidae > Urechis > Urechis unicinctus. Next base: position 20,790,662 of record CM067343.1, read on the forward strand.
ATATATATATTTATTTATATTTATATATATTTACATGTATACATATGTACATATATATTTATATATATATATATATATATATCTCTGTATACATACATATAAATATGTTAATAAATATTTCTATATATATATGTATATGTATATATATATATATATATATATATATATATATATATATATATATATATATGTATATATATATATGTGTATTTATATAAATGCATATAAGCATTTACATATATATGTATATATATGAAATATCTAAATGAATATGTATATATTTATATATATCTATATATATATATTTAAATATATATACATTTAAACATATGTACATATTTATTTGTCAAAAAGATATATATATACATATGTTTATATATATATATGCATATGTAAATATGTATATAGAGATATATATATATATATATATATATATATATATAGAGGATATGTATATATATATATAGGGATATATATTTATATATATATACATACATAGATACAGATATATTTATATATATATATAAATATATATTTCTATATATCTATCTATATCTATATATATATATATCTATATATATCTCTATATCTATATATATATATATATATATATATATATCTATATATATATATATATATACCTTATGCCACAATGTATGTTACATAACGTTCTTCTTGCTCTCGTCTTAGAGATAAATTCTGACATAAATAGCTCTGCAGATGCATCCAATTATCAGGCAAAATTGTTCAGCTGTTAAACTTACCAGTGAGAGCCTATGGTGACCTGTGGCTGTTTTCATATTTAGTGAAGCAGGTACATATCGCTTGGCGCTTTTTCAGGTGCGGCTAATTAATCAAATAATGAGGATATTTTTAAAGTTGCTTGAAACTGATGGTGAACTATTCCACTTAAACAGCTTGTTAACTTTGTAAAAATTACTACACCCTGATTCGTATTGATGATGAGATGGTGCACCTGGATTGCACGTGGCCTGAATGATTGGAGATGTGAAAGGCAGGCCACAATCTTTTTGTGAGCAGTGTTGTTTTTCATTCAGACCAATCCGTCGTGTTGCAACTCTGCATGCTCTTATTCTAGCCCTTATATCAAAATATTGAGGGTCAGAAATGCACGCTAGTAGACTTTGGTCAGGCACTTTACATTATACAGCAACGCCACTTTAGGCAACTGCATAAAAATTCCCTTATGAACATCATGTTGTTTTACTGTATTTTAAAGGGGCGCCTGGTGAAAACCTAGACTTATGTAATTCTTCGAGATGGTCAATTCATTTCACCAGCGTATCAATCATAGACTGCATCTCATCCTACATGGACCCCTGATCAATCAATGTATCTGTCAGCTCAAGGTCCAAATCCTCAAGTTTCTCTTTCTCCAGATAACTCACATGCTCTTTCAAAGCTTTCATACGATCCACAAGCCCACGTATCAGTGCACCAGAAGGTTCATATGACGATATACTTTGCCATACAACCCTCCACCATTTATGATAACTCACACGTTAAGAGCAAGTATATACAGTTCAGAGTGCGACCACAATGGCTCTTCTTGTCCTGTGTGCACTGAATACAGTGATCAATGGCATAGCCACGCATCGTTGAGCTTCAACTCATTTACATGAATGTTACAAATCAGGTTATATTAGGAGTGATGTAACACCATACTGCGCAAGCTCAAATATAGTCCCAATGAAGATGAATATAACATTTTCATTCAACTGTATGTATGGGACAAACGATTTTATACCATATGGTTGATCAATGGGGCGTAATCAACCACATCCTCAGTTAAACACGTCCATTTCTATCAGGAGCGATAATTATATCAGCAGCAGTGGCGCGCACTGCAACAGAAAACCCCATACGCAGTATCCTACCACGCGGTTACATGGTATACCCACAACTATTATCATTGGCGAAGTTATAGCATGGTGAGAATCAAACACCAGCCTTGTCTGTAAAACAATAAAAGGAACCCGATCGGGTGGCTGTCAAAGTTAACTAGCATTACATACAGTGGTTGTACGGTGGGTTTTTTTAACACATCGTTGTGTGAACATTTCAAACACTTGTGCATGCATCAAATGCAATATTACACACAATCGTGTCATTTCTGGCAACTCGAAGCCACGAGCTGGAGGTCCTGAATCCCTGCTGTCTTATTTAACGCCCTATATTCGCGTGTTATGCTCTATTATTCAGATAATAAACGCCCCTCACAACCATTTTCTAAAGCTATGTTCTACAGTTACTTTACATTACGTTGTAATAAACAATGACTCTCGGCATATTCTTGGTATGCCTACGTATATATGCTATATATATATATATATATATATATATATATATATATATATATATATATATATATATATATATATATATATATATATATATATATATATAAGGTAGGTATAACGCGCGTGTGTGTGTTAAATATATAACAGAAAGAACGAATAACTGCAGTATTTCTACTCAAATTCAAATTCAGGATTGACTGCCCACGTGCAATATGTGGTCTAATGTGCACGTTCCGTTCAATAATTGATGATTTTCGTGAACAGTACCTTTAATATTTGGGTAAAGAATTTGGACACGATTGTTGTATTGAAATTAAGCAGTCCGAGAGGTGATCATGACAAGGCTTGATAAGCAATCAGCCTACAATGGGAGGGGTTGCTTCATTAAACAGTGAATGTAAGAATCGTAGATCATCGCATGCAGCTACTGTGAAGCATTCTGAAAAGGAAATTGCGAAGACATGAAGTAGAATGCTGAGTCATGATGGTTTTGCGGTACAATGAATATGTCAAAAACTCGACACCGACACGTCGAGCTCATTAACTCTTCTTTATCATCAGTTTTGCTCGACTCAGTGATGCATAGACTATCAACTGGTTTGTCCAACCAAGCATTTAACGGAGAAGACTTTGAAAGTATTCACCTCACATTTAATGAAAAGTTCTTGGCACGGTACAAACGTCAATTGGTTATTAATGCACTCAGGACGCATGGACCACTGCACTTGTTTCAGGGAGTTGAATCAACAACATGTGATTGAGCAACGAATGATATATTAATGGAATCTGCATTGAACGAACCAATACTATATTTCTGTGAAATAAAAGAAGCAATTACCATTAGTTACAAGCTTCCGGTTACAATTTCAACCAAAAGCTAACTTCTACTTCCTCTGCGTTATCAACAAAATTTATGAAGATTCGCCCCTTTACCACGGAACAGTTGTGCTTGAATATTGCTTATGTTATGCATATTGTGATATGGGAGCGGGATACTGCATGGAATGCTGTGTTTTATTTACTTTTACTTAAATGTGAGCTACAAACAGCAAGAGCAATTGTGAAGATATCTCGGAGGCAGGAAATCATTGGTGCCAAGGCAGTTAAAGACGCTCTTGTCTAGTTCGTGGAAAGTAAGAGGCAAATGAGGTGATGGCAACAAAGTAAAACGTGTGCTGCATGTGCATGCAAGGCACTGGTCAAGTGGCAGGGTAGAATATCTGAAAAGGCAAGGATATTGCTTCAGATCCATTCTCCTATCGTATTGACGAACATAACTTTATTAGGGATGGGCTGCGCGTCACCCTTTTTGGGAGCATCGGACTATTTAAGCATGTGTGACCAGTTGTTTTAAGTCGACTGCACGGTGTATTGTTCCCATTAATGCGTACAATCATCAAGCAACTTATATTTCACAATGCTGTGTGTAGGGCTTCATCCATTTGCAATTACAAGAACCAAATCCTCACGAAGGTTTCGACTAGATACGCCAATTCGGTAGTACCAGAGACTAAATGGCAATTTATGACATACATTTCCTCTAAGGTGGATAATTGTCTCCATAAAGAAACATGAATTCTGATTTATTCGCTGCGTAACGCAGTTATGCTTTCAGAACACACAAAGCAGGGTTATATATGTAGGCGGAGAGAGTGATGACGTCTGGAGCAAGAACTGATTCATACAATTCGTCAAATCCAGTACTGTAATATTATGATGTTGAAAAATACAATGCGTCAATTACTGTTCTCTTTTATAGCATTATGATGTTTAGCGCACAAACGTCGTCAGTCATCAACGCTAGAGAGGAGGGCGTTAATGGAAAGTGGAACAAACCATTGACATAATGCTGACGCAAAGAACAACAAACAACGACCGTAATATAGCTATTCGAAATATGGGTGAGGCTGGCCCGATTAAAAAATGGAATGGATTATTCTGCACAGTTTTGACACTGATTACAACATTCCCTTAACGCAAGATTATGGCCTTATTCAAAAATGTATTCATAAGCACGCGATATAGCAGAACGTAAACGGCTTAATACTAAACGAAATTTGTACCGCTCTAAAGAAAAGTCGCTGAGGTTAGCTATATATTTAGCGAAACCTGAAATGAGTGTTGTTCATATTATGTAAACAAATTATATTACCTTGTAATTAAATATGACCAAGCACAACATTTAAAAAATGATTTCGACCACCAAATGAATATAAAAGTTTGCTACGCATAATTAAACATATATATATATATATATATATATATATATATATATATATATATATATATATATATATATATATTTATATATATATATACATATAAAAAACCTATATATAAATATATTAATATATATATATGTATATACATACATATAATTATATATAAATATTCATATAGGTGCAAATACATTTACATGTAGACGTATATACATGTATATGCATATATGAACGCATATAAATATATGTTTATATATACACAAGTATATAAAAACATATATATATCAACATGTGTACACATATATATTTATATGCATATGCGTATATGTATATATGTAAATATATGTATATGTATATATATATATATATATATTTATATACCAAGTGTATGTTTGCAAATTTCGAACAGTATATATATATATAAAAATGTATATATATGCATATACATATATATATATATATATGTATATATATATATATGTCTGCACATTTCCTACATTATAAATTCAAATAAATCCATATATAAATATATATTTCTACATATATATAATATATATATATATATATATATATATATATATATATATATTTATATATTTATATATTTATTTAAATATAGAACATGACAAATATGCAAATAAATTTACATATACCCAAATATGTAAACATGTATATACATAAATGTATACATATAAATATAAATGTACATATACACTAAAATATATAAAAACATGCATATGTATAGATATTTATATGTATACATATATATGTATATGTATATATACATATAAATATGTTTATATATATATATATGTACGCGTATATTTATGTATATTTATATTCGTGGGTATGTCTTTATATATATATATATATATGCATACGTATATGTATATGTATAAATATATGTATATATATATATAACTATATATATATATATATATATACACATATGCATTTATATATACACAAATATACATACATGTTCATACATATGTTAATTTATATATATACACAAATTTACATACATATATATAAATATAAACATATACATAATTATTTATATATATTTATATATATATGTGTATATATTTATATAAATATATATATATATGTGTGTGTTTTTATATATATGAATATTGATATATATGCAAATACATCTGCATATGATAAAATATATTTAGATGTATATACATATATGTTAACATAAATATGTAAATAGATGTATATATATGCATACTGTTATATATAAACATATATACACATAAATATATTTACATATGTGCATATATATATGTATATAAATAGATATGAATATTTTTTTACATATATATATATATAGATATATTATTGTACATATATATTTATACATATATATATCTATACAAACGTGTTTATACATGTATATATATTTGTATATATGTATATATATTCATATATGTATAAATATATGTATATCTATATATATATATATATATATATATATATATAAATACATATATACAAATACATATATATATATATTCATATAAATATATATTTATATGTATATATATATATATATATATATATATATATATATATATTATGATATGTAAATATTGATATATGTGCAAATACATGTACACGTATATACATGTATAAATATTTTATATATATATGCAAATACATCTACACATACTCAAATATGTTTCAATGTGTATGTATATATGTACATATATATATATATATATATCTATGTATATATATGTATACTCTAATATATATATATAAACATATATACACATATATATATTATATATGTACATATATATATGTATATATATAGATATGAATATGTACATGTATATATATATAAATAGATTATATTATTGCACATGTATATATATACATATATATAACTATACATATATGTATATACATGTATATATATATTTGTATATATGTTTATGTATATATCTATATATTTATATATACATATATATATGTATATATATATATAAAACTATATATATATGTTCATTTATATACACACTTATATATATACATGTATGTGAATATATGTATACATATATATTAATATATGTATAATAATTTTTGTCATATACACATTCATGTGCTTATACATATTTATATAATTATGTTTATATATATATATATATATATATATATATATATAAATATATATATATATATATATATATATATATATATATATATATATATATATATATATATATATATTTATATATTAACAGACAGTTGGTTTTATCTGTATAATGTGTTGGTTATCATAAATGCATAAATATAGGCCATCGACTGTAACATCAAAAGGGAACTGCAAATTTAGCGCGATGAAAGATATGAGTAAATACAGATACGTTGAAAGCCCGATTATATGGCCTTCCTTCGAGTCTTCTTTGCCACATTTGTTACGTAATTCATGACCACCTTACGATTTCCCATACACAACGCCGTGGCACAGAACACCTACATTAATGGCAATGGAGGACAATTCACTAGTTATACATTTACTTCGTTTGAGATTCGGTCATAAAATAGATCAGTGAAATGTGTAATGATAATAACATGATGAAATCAAAGCTAGATGACTTATGTTATGTGAGCCTATCAGTCGACAACATTCCAAAGATCAGCTCCTCTAAGTTGTAAAACCTCATATTGGTATGCCATAGCTTTCTCTGTGGGGATAACCGTGATAATATCACAGCGAATGTCTTAGATAGCTTAAGATGGAAATTGTAATCACCACAACTGAGGTCGATGTATACAGCATCACGTTGAAGTGATTTCATTCCAAAAGAGAGTATGGAAAAATAGAGGTACGTATCAACCACAGATAAGAAATATTCGCTGTGACGCTGGTCATTAAACAACATTACTTTCTGCGTTTTCATTAACATTTAACGCGCATATATTGTTATTCAGTGTTGTTCTTCTTTGAGTTGTACCAGGGAAGTGTAGACAGGATGTAATTAAATCGACAAGTGGACAATAACAGTGTCGTGCACTTAGTGAGGAGTTAATGATGAACGGCTTTGCTGGCGTTTTGAATTAATGAGGTGTATGTTAAATTACGATAGCATCTGATCAAGGGCTGGAATTGCTTCAGACGCATTTCTCTACTCCAAGACGGTTTGACTTCATCGCTGTTTCGCCATGGAACTGGTACATGTCAATGGGAAGACTGTGGTTTATCAAATCCATCCCCTTGGCGCCATGAATCGATGTTTGTATAGAATCTTTGTGACAAAAACTGCCAATAAATGAAACCCGTTCTACTCACATCAAACAATGTATTGTACTGAGGCTACATCACAAAGATATTAGGAAGAACCTTGTTCTTGTATGCACCATTGTCAGACATCATAAACAAATGTAGCAGCTTTGCCTCAGGAACGAAATTTAAGCTTTTCGGACTATAATGGTCCAATCAAACTAAGGGTCCCCATAGACTCTCGCCGCGTCATTAGATTCAAACCTTGCGTGTAGCTTCCTCGTGTGCTGTTGGATCTGGTTAAATGGTATGTGACTGGAATAAGAGCAAACCTGATCCTGATTCGGGCGACGCTGACGGTTGCTAGTCCCTTGCGCCGGAATGGTATATGTCATACACAATGCATGCCTAGAGTTAACACATTTTCCAAAACAATGTCCAAGGGTCATTATCCACTCGATACACAAAGCGCAGATGAACAATATGGTACTATATTAAATTGATATCATTTTCTCGATTTATGATCAAACGATACAGTTCATCCCAGCAACATGTCTTTTGTTGTAACTACCCTTTATGTATATCATTGTTTTATATATAAAACTGGGATTGATGCGCCAAAACATCCACAATAAGTTCTTAAATGCTTTGATGTTTCCAAAACTCATTTGGGCGTTTAAATTCAAACAGCTGCTGCTGACATTTTTACCGTACCCTCGATAGGGATGCAAACTTCAATCTGTCTTGATCAAGTAAGCTATGCACGTTACATATACCCAAATATGTAAACATGTATATACATAAATGTATACATATAAATATAAATGTACATATACACTAAAATATATAAAAACATGCATATGTATAGATATTTATATGTATACATATATATGTATATGTATATATACATATAAATATGTTTATATATATATATGTACGCGTATATTTTATGTATATTTATATTCGTGGGTATGTCTTTATATACATATATATATATGCATACGTATATGTATATGTATAAATATATGTATATATATATATAACTATATATATATATATATATACACATATGCATTTATATATACACAAATATACATACATGTTCATACATATGTTAATTTATATATATACACAAATTTACATACATATATATAAATATAAACATATACATAATTATTTATATATATTTATATATATATATGTATATATTTATATAAATATATATATATATGTGTGTGTGTTTTTATATATATGAATATTGATATATATGCAAATACATCTGCATATGATAAAATATATTTAGATGTATATACATATATGTTAACATAAATATGTAAATAGATGTATATATATGCATACTGTTATATATAAACATATATACACATAAATATATTTACATATGTGTGCATATATATATATGTATATAAATAGATATGAATATTTTTTTACATATATATATATATAGATATATTATTGTACATATATATTTATACATATATATATCTATACAAACGTGTTTATACATGTATATATATTTGTATATATGTATATATATTCATATATGTATATATATGTATATCTATATATATACATATATATATATATATATAAATACATATATACAAATACATATATATATATATTCATATAAATATATATTTATATGTATATATATATATATATATATATATATATATATATATATATTATGATATGTAAATATTGATATATGTGCAAATACATGTACACGTATATACATGTATAAATATTTATATATATATGCAAATACATCTACACATACTCAAATATGTTTCAATGTGTATGTATATATGTACATATATATATATATATATATATATCTATGTATATATATGTATACTCTAATATATATATATAAACATATATACACATATATATATTATATATGTACATATATATATGTATATATATAGATATGAATATGTACATGTATATATATATAAAGAGATTATATTATTGCACATGTATATATATACATATATATAACTATACATATATGTATATACATGTATATATATATTTGTATATATGTTTATGTATATATCTATATATTTATATATACATATATATATGTATATATATATATAAAACTATATATATATGTTCATTTATATACACACTTATATATATACATGTATGTGAATATATGTATACATATATATTAATATATGTATAATAATTTTTGTCATATACACATTCATGTGCTTATACATATTTATATAATTATGTTTATATATATATATATATATATATATATATATATATATAAATATATATATATATATATATATATATATATATATATATATATCTATATATATATATATTTATATATTAACAGACAGTTGGTTTTATCTGTATAATGTGTTGGTTATCATAAATGCATAAATATAGGCCATCGACTGTAACATCAAAAGGGAACTGCAAAAATTTAGCGCGATGAAAGATATGAGTAAATACAGATACGTTGAAAGCCCGATTATATGGCCTTCCTTCGAGTCTTCCTTGCCACATTTGTTACGTAATTCATGACCACCTTACGATTTCCCATACACAACGCCGTGGCACAGAACACCTACATTAATGGCAATGGAGGACAATTCACTAGTTATACATTTACTTCGTTTGAGATTCGGTCATAAAATAGATCAGTGAAATGTGTAATGATAATAACATGATGAAATCAAAGCTAGATGACTTATGTTATGTGAGCCTATCAGTCGACAACATTCCAAAGATCAGCTCCTCTAAGTTGTAAAACCTCATATTGGTATGCCATAGCTTTCTCTGTGGGGATAACCGTGATAATATCACAGCGAATGTCTTAGATAGCTTAAGATGGAAATTGTAATCACCACAACTGAGGTCGATGTATACAGCATCACGTTGAAGTGATTTCATTCCAAAAGAGAGTATGGAAAAATAGAGGTACGTATCAACCACAGATAAGAAATATTCGCTGTGACGCTGGTCATTAAACAACATTACTTTCTGCGTTTTCATTAACATTTAACGCGCATATATTGTTATTCAGTGTTGTTCTTCTTTGAGTTGTACCAGGGAAGTGTAGACAGGATGTAATTAAATCGACAAGTGGACAATAACAGTGTCGTGCACTTAGTGAGGAGTTAATGATGAACGGCTTTGCTGGCGTTTTGAATTAATGAGGTGTATGTTAAATTACGATAGCATCTGATCAAGGGCTGGAATTGCTTCAGACGCATTTCTCTACTCCAAGACGGTTTTGACTTCATCGCTGTTTCGCCATGGAACTGGTACATGTCAATGGGAAGACTGTGGTTTATCAAATCCATCCCCTTGGCGCCATGAATCGATGTTTGTATAGAATCTTTGTGACAAAAACTGCCAATAAATGAAACCCGTTCTACTCACATCAAACAATGTATTGTACTGAGGCTACATCACAAAGATATTAGGAAGAACCTTGTTCTTGTATGCACCATTGTCAGACATCATAAACAAATGTAGCAGCTTTGCCTCAGGAACGAAATTTAAGCTTTTCGGACTATAATGGTCCAATCAAACTAAGGGTCCCCATAGACTCTCGCCGCGTCATTAGATTCAAACCTTGCGTGTAGCTTCCTCGTGTGCTGTTGGATCTGGTTAAATGGTATGTGACTGGAATAAGAGCGAAACCTGATCCTGATTCGGGCGACGCTGACGGTTGCTAGTCCCTTGCGCCGGAATGGTATATGTCATACACAATGCATGCCTAGAGTTAACACATTTTCCAAAACAATGTCCAAGGGTCATTATCCACTCGATACACAAAGCGCAGATGAACAATATGGTACTATATTAAATTGATATCATTTTCTCGATTTATGATCAAACGATACAGTTCATCCCAGCAACATGTCTTTTGTTGTAACTACCCTTTATGTATATCATTGTTTATATATAAAACTGGGATTGATGCGCCAAAACATCCACAATAAGTTCTTAAATGCTTTGATGTTTCCAAAACTCATTTGGGCGTTTAAATTCAAACAGCTGCTGCTGACATTTTTACCGTACCCTCGATAGGGATGCAAACTTCAATCTGTCTTGATCAAGTAAGCTATGCACGACCAGATCAAACGTCTATGCTTAAAGGCTATGTGGTCCTCAAAAGAGATTCAAATGCGCAGTAGAACACTCACAGGGTAGGCATATATATATAAATATATATATATATATATATATATATATATATATATATATATATATATACATATATATATATATATATATACATATATATATACATATATATATATACATATATACATATATATATACATATATATATATATGTATATATATATACCGAATATATATATATGTATATATATATGTATATATATTTTATATATATTATATATATACGGATATACATATATAATAACTTACGATTATATATATATGTATACATATGTATGCTTTTATATATAAATATATATATATATGTATGTATATTTGTATATATACTCTATATATACAATGCGAGTTGAATATCGGTATGCGTACAAAATAGTAAGTGAATGCATGATATTGTGTATGCCTAAAGCTAACCGCCACCAATTCGAAATAAAAGACATACGCGCGAAGACCAGCATAGCAAATGCAACATAACTGTCAATCAGCATTGTGGGCGTTCAGTGGGTGGTTACATTTGAAATTCAACTCTTGGTTTTACAAAATACATATGCATGCATGCACCAATCAATGATCGGTGAAAGACAAACGTCCGTATCTCGTTCCAACATATGCCAGCTTTATGCAAATGGATAATTTGAGAACGCAATCGTCCATTCAATGAGGGCTGTGACATTTGTAAAATGTGCCGTGTTCGAGGTTGAGTTAAGACGCTTGAAATAATTTACATCACGATGTTGGAAAAATATATAGCAACAAGGTATATTCGACATTTCAAGTTGACAGAGATGTAATATAACAACCGGTACACATTGACGCCTGGTGTTATTTATGTATTAATTGTAAAAGCCTATGGACAATGAACCATACACTCATGTTTCTCGTCGTAAGCTTTGTGAATAATTATACACATCGTAACATGCAATTGTGCTGTTAGTAACTTTGGAGTAGTGCTATCATAACATTGTTCTCTTACACTTTTCCGGATAATGTGCTATTGTAACTGGTTGATATTTTTAGTTCCACTTTGCGACATAATTTGCTGTTACATTACACATAATTGGTATCGATCAAACCCATTAGGTATGTCTGTCTACAGACTAATCACATTCAATCGGAATTATCACAAAGATATAAATATTGTGATATCAATATTATTAAATTTCGTCCCGATTATTCTGCATGTGTATATCTTATACAGTGATGAATAGTCTGGCACCCGGTAAATCCAGGGATAATCCATTTTAGCAGCATTTGAATGCGTATTGGTAATACTAGGCATAAGAGTGTCCCAGGTTCTAATGACTCTGTCGGACTGCAGTTGATGGGGGTAATTATTGAATTTGAGACGTATTATGCCTACCATTGTTGCTCTAGGGAACACCTGGTTCCATTATCCCAAAAACTAGCTAGGATATGTCTGTCCGTATCAATAATCGCAAATCATAACGGAGTGAGCTGCTTCCGTTGAGATTATTGACAAAAGTATTTTATTGCATGATATTCATTTATGCAGCCATTTATTGTCACAACAGCAGGCGCAACACAACCCGTAAGATATCCACACGATTAAATGTTCGTCTCATTTATTTCAAATAAAGCCAGTTCTGCAGGCCGGTCGTAGTAGTAGCTCTGCCATACATGCAATTTAAAGTACGCGGCCATTCAGTGAGCCCTCACACACTTTGGACCCGCTTTATTTAGTGCCCATATGCATATATGTAAGCACTTTGGAATGACCACAAAGCAGCTGCAGGTTCTCCTGAATTGCAGTCAGTAATTGCACATTGTACTGAACTTGTGTGACCAGATCTAGAATTTCCCATATAATTCTGAAATTCCGACTACCCGAGATAATCAGTTATGTTCATTACAGTTTGTCATTTTAAGGTTTCAAGAATAAGCTCTTTAGTACAATGTACCAAGGCTGAGTGAACATATATCTCATATGTGCTCATTATCTTTGAATACCAGCACAGAAAATCCATAGGATCCTACTTTCATTGGTTGCCTTTGTTAATTTGGTATATCGTGGTCTGTTGAATCGAGGGAATAATAAGGTGATGTATTGAATGAGATGCCGTGAATGCGCTGGTGAGAATTGAGTCGATGATTTGATTATCACGTCGTTGCATCTGCCATGATCCCGTCTGATGAAGAACCATGAGAGGCTGTCAAAAAAGGAATAAACATCAGTGGATTTGACCTCTCTAACAAAATGAAATGCTGATATACATTGTTCCCATGTATATCGACGTGTCCATGTATGGTCATCGTACAATGATATACCATCATTGTCCAGGTTTGAAGGACATCTATATATGGCTTCCGTTTATTTATCACAGGTAAATAATGGCCTCACAGACTAGCCAATGCCACAATCACAATCAATGAAATTGTTATTTTCTCACGTAATTCACTTCAATTGGTCGCCGTTGCCCTTATAGGTTATCTGACAATGGTGGTACCTAACGTTCTAACGGAGCATATTTTGTTACGGTTTCCCAGCATGATCTTGGAAATACATCGCATTTAGCACATTGATATTCATTGATTGGGCTCATGACAATTTACGATGATATGTTTTTCATGGATGATGACGAGTCTTGCTACCGACACCCTTATCCTAATCTCGAGGGAAGATGTCACTAGCACCTTAGCACATCGGTACTGCTTTTCGGTTGATCGACGATCATTCATTGTATGTTTACCGTCCGTAAGACAGCCTACATCAATATCCGAATACCATAGCAGAAAATGCGTATTGTTGTGAAATAGGGAGCAGACATATCATGAGACAAAGACTGGCGTTTGAAAAACATATATATTATAAATAGTTAGTTTGTCTATATGAGGTAGTTATATATCGTGCTACATGTGTTAAGAAAAGGCTTGATAAGCAAGCAGCATGTTGCAAAAACTGTGAATCTCTAAACCGTAGATCATGACATGCAGCTATTGCTAAGCATTACGCAAAACCATTGCGAAGTCATGATGTACCAACATCTCGACACCGACACGACGAACACATTAACAGTTTCTCATAAGCTATGCTCGACACAGTGATGCACCGAATATCAGCTGCGTTGTCTAACTAAATATTAAGCGAAATTGACTAGTAACCTGTTCTTTTAAACTGGGTGGGAGGGGGCTTAGATAGTATGTTTGTCGTATTGAAAGTCGATTGCACGGTTTTCCAATTAACCAGATGTCGTGTACCATCAATCAACTTATATTTCACAATGCCGCTTTAAGGGCATCATCTAGGTAGCATCTTCAATGAGAGTTGTTCATATATGTATACACATATTACCTTCTAACATAATAAAACCATTATTTAGATTAACGGCTTAATGACTTTTGACTACGTGTTCTCCTACAATGATATAGCCTTAGGCAATCTGCAAACTGAAATCACGGATTACACAGTTAAGAATACTAAGATATAATAAGTACAAACTTAAAAACATATTTTATGTTTTTCGGCAATGCTTTCAAAGCAAAATGTTCCTTTTCGACCCCATGTCACGATCTCGCTCCCCACTGATCATGTAGCACTTGTGTTTAACATTCAGCAGTTATAAGCTCACGGGCTGATACGTCTGGTGGTAATTGAACTAAGCCTTATCTACTTTTACCTCATATATTATCCACTAAGGCCAGCCTTTACTGGAAATTCGTCATGTACTAGCTGTGGTGGCTCTGTCTCAAATCTGCTCACTATGAATGTCTGCGTCACCATTCACACATCGCGCTATATAAGCTAACTAGTTGCTAATGAATACATATGCTATTAATATTTCTCGTGTCCATGCGAAATTCTGAGGCTGTTCTTCCCATTTTGCCTTGAACATTTCATTAAATAAACGCATTTTAGAATGTAACTGCTTAATGTATAAGCGCTATGCACGGCCCTGTGAACCTCCATTATGCTTCCCCGGGTCCATTTCATGAATATGCTAGGTCAGATTAGTAGGAGGAGGTGATGATGGGGGCTAAGGGGGTGAGTTGGATGGGATAATGAGTAGGGGGTGAGCGGGCGTTTGTGGTGGACTACCGATTTCAACAATGCATAACACGTCATATATGTTGTTGTCGCTCGTAGAATTTGGTCCCATGAACAACAATACATTTATTCAATCCATAGCATCATGGAATATATATTAATAAGTCATTATTACAATTTGTGTCACAACTTTTCAGATTATTGCTTTGTACTGCCAGCTTTTTCTAAGACATCCATGGTGAGCATTAGGAATGTATAAGTTACGCAATGCCAAATGTTTACTGACCCTATGTATCGGTGGATGATTACATAGGCACACATGTTGACGCAGACTGAGACCTTACATTCGTTCAAATAGCATTAATTACAGGTATAAGCTGTAAACGCACGGCATATTTCCATCTATCACCGGCGTTCAATATAACATCAGCTTTTAAATTGCATCCTCGGTATGAAATGATTGCAAATTTTACGATGATAATCTTAGCCATTAATCCTACAAAGGCGCATATCAACACCGTTAAAACCTACACCATTTTTTATGTGGATCTCAATCAGAGTGGCAGCGATTTACATGCTTTGGAGTTGTACCTGGCGCGTGCAGACGCCTTCATCATATGTTATCGCATCCAGCTGACAACATCTGTTCAACTGTATGAGCCAATGACCATAGGTGATACTGTATAACATATATACTGTACCTTCAACCACTAACAGCTTGTCACTATCGTTCATAGAAAAATGTTATGGTTTGTAGCCCATAACCAACGCCATCAGTTATGCATCTCAGGCGACCGTAAAATTATTTTTTAGACCAGCATATATTGGCAAAGACTGCAAAACCTTCCATATTTCATAATAAATACATATTGAAACATCTATTTCTTCACGACTAGTATAAAAACAGATGATATCACGCACGGACATAATAGTGTAAAAGCGCAGAAACGTTGCACAAGCCCCAATGAAGAACACATGCTGCATAAATTAAGAAAACATTAAACTGAATGTTTTTATTCATCAGTATTATCCACCACAAAAAACGACCATTCAGTTAGTAATTTTGAATGTCGGTGTAAGTGTATGACACTTTGTGTATAGTCATTAGTATAATCACGACCTGCATACTGCATAGAACAAATTTTATTACTGCCTCAAACAGCAGCAAATTCTGTAAAACATATGGCAACATAATGCTCTAATCATAAGTTGCCTTCCCTGGCTGCAGTCTCTAATAATCTGCCCAACATGTGAACGAGTGCATGATAAGTGAAAACTAGAGTCGATGAGGGTATGTGAGTGTAGTAGGCGTTCTTGTTTGCTCTCAACCATCCAGGTTGTCTTTGTGAACGGCAATATATAACATTTATCCTGGATTGCTTAGATAAGAGCTCTTGAGTGCTATCATTTCTGCACCTCGCTGTGTAAGAAGCACTTGTCTCATATGAGAAGTATTATTGGATCAGCATAAATCACCTGGTCATAACCTATATAACAATGATGACTAAACGGAAATGGACGCAATGCATTTCTTCCCTAATCCCATCTAGGATCTTTCGTTTAGATACGTTTCAAACCACCCATTTCCATGCAAACAACGTTTATATTACTCATTGTGGCGTAAATCATTCCTATGTTGGGATCAATTATTGAATACCCACGTTAATGATCTGTCGTTCTGTTACTCCCACACGAAGAAGAGAAGTGCATATCATTCATCGGATGATAATATGGGATTAAATTACAAAACGTTAGTTTCAGGCTATCTGTAATTGCAGGTTCGTGTGCTTTATTTGTATGATGATTAGGAAATCGGAACATTTAGTGTTTCTAGTTCATTTTACGGGGACATTAACAGATACAAACGTACTACAAAACAAAGTATTGCAGGTCACCAGACTCTGCGAGCGTACAAATAGAGACTGGGTAATATACTGGTTGATAGGACACAAAGCACTTACATCCGAATAAGACCAGACCATCTCTTTCGGAGTAATCATGTTAATTACAGACTCGTGTGCATTGTGATCGCAATAAGACGTATGTCCATCCTCGTGTTTTCAAATGACAATCTGAGCTCACCAAAGTTTAAGTAACTGCTTGCTTAGTCCATTATTTTGTTAGCATTACTGCGTTGTTATATGCGTGGTTGAACTCACCACGTTACGTAGGAAATCATATTAAGTGCATCCTTTCATTAACTGAAGCAGTTATTTGTGTGCAGCTGCACTTGATGTTTGTGTTCATTGTTGATGCAGCAGACATTATCTAGAATATTCTATTAAGACCAGAAACGTCCCAAATTGCTAATGAATTGCAAAGACCTAGATTGAGCAATACATAAGCCAACAACCACTGGTAAAATTCTTTAAATACGCTTATTCAAATCATTCAGTACATAATAATAAATTCGCAATGAATACAATTGCCTATTCTCTCAGTTAGTCAGCAAACGACCTACTGTCATTATACATGGATATTTTCTCCAAACGGAGAATGCTCAAAAGTATTAATAACGTACGCGTACGTCTTACACAAGGAGCCTGTTTGCACCAGCCTATTATCTATCATTAAACCCAGCTTGCTACATCTGGTCAGCTCTACTGACCTATGTTTCGACAGGAAAGATATAACTATATAGACCTCTGTTGTCGGTGATAAATATCATTTCCAACGAACTACCACTGTCGACCTGTCATCACTGTTGGCTGATGGCGGCTGTTGGTCATAAACGCAGCGCCTGCAAGGACAAACATGCGGTAGGTGTATCGTTTCATTGAGATTTATTTATGACCGTTCATCGCAATAAACTTCATCATTCTAAAGGGTAAGATGCTCTTCAGACCCAGGTAAGGAAGAGCGCTGTGCGGTTGTGGGATGATGTTGCAGTTTATTCATTGCATTATGTGTGTATTTCAGAACTGCGATAAATCTGTTGAAGATCACGCATGAAAAATTATATTGATGTTTTCATATCTGATTTTTGTTTACCGTTTTGATTTGGAATGTGCCGCACTTAGAAATTGGTATCTTCATTAAATATTACCAATCAGTCGTAACAGACGCAGAAATTCAACTTCACCTAGTGACATTTTCCACAGTTCTCATGCTTCCGTCGCCTCTACACCCGTCAGAAACATTTATAGAGATGAGCTTTCATACGCTTGGCGGTAATAAAAAACCAGACAAAGAACTAATATAGACATAAATATCTTGGAGATCAGGCAGCAGTATTGCTTCCACGAATCGAGGCCATGAAACTAGACAGGCAAATACCTTAGGCAAATAGCGCCCAACAATAACAAGCATATCAATAAATGCTTCTACCGAGAGTATTACATTAACAGGAAACTTAACCGAAGCATAATCATTTGAACAAGGCAATAACAGACAAGAAAAATCCCAGCAACATGCCCATTAAAACTTCCTGGTATATATCACATTCACGTTCAAGTACTAGGATGGAAGCATGCGCTATGTTCGCTTTTAGCATCGTAGCCTAAGGCTTCTAAACACATAGTGTTGTGACCTGATCACGGTTGATGCGATTGAAGGTTGTGTCACATATCTACGATTCAGACCTGTGTAGAATCATAATTGTGGCAAGAAAATATTATCAAGGCAATAAAATTGAATAATTCATTTCTTAAATTAGATGGAGGGCACTGCAAGTATATGATACTCACTTTTACGCATTGTGCCAGCTGGTTGATTTGGTCATTTTACCGATCTGATTCTCATTCGCCCCCTAATTATATCTTTAACTTTATCAGGTATTTTGCTCGTGGGTGAAATAATAATGCCACGTGTGCTAAATGCGGTTAAGAGATTCAGTATGAGGTTTCAATGCGATCAACCGCAAATACAATCATACCACATTTTTGGTTTTGTATCATGACTCATTACAACCACTGGCTACAATTTTCATGTAAGATATTTTTATACTGTCGTCACTTTAAATAGGAAACCTTCCACCATCGAAGCGCATGAGAACGATCCCGAAGAAGACGGCCGATAAGGTGTGCCACATTGACGAGTTTCACTTTGGACAATTTAACGCCCGGGAAGTGTTTCTTGATTGCGTACATAATAATGATCTATGAATGTCACAGTGTGTATGGACTTAATATGTGGTGCAATATACATGGCAACAGATGATTCAACTCTGTATATATGACGTTATCAACATAGCCACTACTTTAGTCAGATTCTGTGAAATAAATCATCATAGCACACCTGTAATCATAAATTGATTAGATAAATATATTGAACTTGGTACTTGTGTTCTCTCTAAGTGGCCAAATTCGGTATCTATCTGGTCGAATATAGGTGTTTAAGACCGCATTGATATGTATAACGTGAAAAAGGAAATATATCACATATGTTTTATCGAGTCGCATAGTGCCAATATCTTCTGACGCTTTGTAATGAGCATTAGCCAACGCATCGCTTTGGAATATTGTGATATGGAATGCTTTGTAGTGAGTTGTTTTGCATGATTCGTCTGCATATGACACCTATACGACTGATGGTTATCGCCTTGTGTAATGGTACACATCTAACCAAAGGCCTCCGAAAAAGACAGATATTCCATCGTATCCTCGATGAACAAATCTGCAGTTATTGTTAGATATAATGACATGCTTCAAAATCTTTAATTCAGATCTATGTATCAATTCAACCCAGCTCACTTATGCAGTATGAATTAACAGTAATCCAACTTTTTATCAGTCATCGTCCTATTGCATGACACAGTCCACAATGATCAGCATCAAGCACCATGCGTGTACAATGCGTATGGGCAAACTGGGTTATTAACTGTCAACTAACATCTTCATTACCATTCACTCGATAATATAGAATGCTAATTTACTCCGTTCATCTACTAGCCCTATTTCACATCTCGCTAAAACCCTAGGCATATT
>CM067343.1:20816564-20837364 GCA_034190875.2 Urechis unicinctus
TGTGATCAGATCGTGGTAAAACACTCATAGACTTTTTAGTAATCTCAACATTGCATGATGCTTCAGCGGTTGCATAAACTCGATACGATGTAGGACTGTATTACAGCGGTCACTAATTTCACTTCATTCTTAATTCATTCTTTGATAGATTAACCTCTCTGTGGGTCTTTGATGGTGTAAACTTAGGCCATAAAGAATATCCAGACCACATCTGACTGCTAGAAAAATCATCCAAAACGGACGAGCTTGCAATTGTATGACATTATGTAATTATCTCGGTATATACATGGGATCAGGTAAGAAGAAGAGATTTTTTCCCTAAGATGTGAATTCTTTAGGAGGCTGCCGCAAGCACTACAAAGGAATAAGCACATTGAATCGAATTAACGAGATATACCAGAGGTTAGGCCAGTGCACAGCAGCAGACACTCTCAGTTGGATATATATATACAATAACATAGGTGTCCACAAGCACTGGTCGGCTCGAAACATGAACCCATAAATATAATTGATTAATTAATCGGCATTTTTATTTCTTTTCCTAAAAAAAGGTCTTGGTTTAAGGTGGCTTGTTTTTATTTTACTGTTGTGATATACTTTTATTGGGTCTCTGTGTTTTTAATGATGATGCGCATGCGATTAATTATTATCCCCTTAACCGCATTGTACCCCGGTATTAGGATTGAGATTTGATAAGATGCCTTATCGCCACTCATTGAAAACATTGTTTAGTAACGCGTCATAAACCCAAGTTGCAAAACAGATTCATCAGTGCTTTGAGATTTGATTTAATACATTCCATATAAAGGATATCTGACTTGCTGTTCTGCAAACCCACACACTGCCCCAGAAACACAGTTTTAAAGACTTATGTGAAGCGTTTTGGGTCTGAATTCACTTGCGGATATGGCGCATTAAATATGACACCTTACATTCTTCACCCGTACCTCGAGGCTTCTGGCAACATTCTGTGCAACATTGTATATGATGTATGTACATGTATTTGCAATATTCACCCAGCGATTTGTATATAATGTGCGCCGACTCCCGACCTGGTGTTTGTTCAGACACATATTGATGTATTGCGCATAGAAGCTCATCCATCATTTTCGCTAATGCAACCGTCAGGATGCTACAAGGCGATCTTATTTCCTTTTATGTTTAACAGGCTTGTGTTGAGTTGGAACAATGTCCTCGCTTTGCAGTCGTCAAACAGCTGTGGTTGTGCAAAAAGTCGTAACAGGTTGGTATGAAACACTATAGCCGTCAATGATATGTTGTTACTGAATATTTATGCCATATTCCAGTCATACACATGCTTCGATGGCCAATGCGTAAGATTTATGTATTGACCCCATTTGCTCTATTTTTGTCAAATCGGATTATATATGACCCCGCCCACATAGTCATAACTAGAACATATTTCTGAACGATACGAAAGCAACCCAGGTCGTTTGCTCAACCTGCTAAATCTTATAAGCTATTGAACTTTTGTACTTTCGCGTTTTCAGCCGTAGTGGATATCAATCGGACCAACATTATCTATGATCAGCTATGACAATATATAGCTATATGTTTCATTCGATTGTCATCATCTGTTTGATATTAGCCCTGTTTAGTGTTAGCCGTATGCTATTCAGAACGAAATGCTGTCACTTTTGATTGAATGACGCTAACGCACTCTTCAATGGGCGTCCAATGTTTCAATGTGTTTACGCATGGATGTATACTGCATCATGTTTAGTATCAACCGACGTGTAACTATTTGATTTATTGTCTTTAAGATTATCGCGAATTCTACAGTTTTATTGAGTTATGAACCGTCACTAGCTATTCATGCAAAACGTTCTGATAGGTGAGGCGGGAAACAATATACATGCTAGGCATTAACGTTATTCATGCAAGGTGGGTGGATGACTGCAAGAATACAAAGATCACTGGTAATGTGATAGTCAGAAAAAAAGTTAAACATAGTATGCCTGAGTATTAATCGGGCATGGTGCCGGAGCCTATCAATCGACCTTCACACTGCTATGCTAAATCAGATGTTGATACAACCTGGCGAACGCAGCGGGCATACTTGTGGTATAAAGTCCCATTTGTGCTAACAACTTTCCCAGTCTGTGCTTTGAATGACTACAGTGAGAGATAACCTTCATAGTTATTGATATAGTATTTATTTCGTACTTATCAACATGCAGGTCAGTAAATAATCAGTGCGAGAAAGAAGTGAGGATTAACATTATAAAGTGCAAATTGTAGAAAGGAGCTCGTTTATTTCATGCGGGTGAGAGTAAAAATGAATCGTCCGTCCCGATGCATAATGAGCTCTCGTTAAAATGAAATAATGTTTAAAATATTGCTATCAATTTCATTGTTTCTCAAACTGAGTAGGCACTGAACATGATTTATTTTGAGAATATAGCGTTGGTACTAAGTTCTATGGATGACATTACAAATGGCAAATAACAAGCAACGGTGGCATAACAAAAAGCGCATAGTCTGTTCATAAAGTAAAACACAGTGTTACCACAGCTTATGCATTTATATAGGAACTCAATATAACGATTCATTAATTGTTTAATGATGGGTTGATGACCTGTCTAGAAATATAAATAAAATGAATGCGTTTTGTGGATGCAGCTATCAGACAAAAGTTCAGTAAAAGCATTCGATTAGTCGGTGGTAAAAACATGAAGAGGACACATATATCTGTTGAATAACTTGTTTAGCGCATCTACATTGAAAGCCCCTAAGCTTCACATCAACATATGAGATTGTGACACTAAACCAAAACAAGCTATGTATGTATATATTTAGATATATATATATCTATATATATATATATATATATATATATATATAGATATATATATATATATATATATATATATACATATTCATATATATATATATGTATATATATGTATATATATGTAAATTTATATATATATATATATATATATATAAACATATATATATATATAGATATATAAACATGCATATGTGTACATATATATATATTTATGTATAGATATGAATACATATATATCTATATATAGATATATATATATAAATATATATATTTATATACATATATATAGAGATATATAGATATAGATATATCTATCTATATAGATTTAAATATATTAATATATATATGTATATATATAAATATATATATATATATATCTCTATATATATCTATATATATATCTATATATCTCTCTATATATATATCTCTATCTATATATATATCTATATATATATATATATATATACCTGTGCATATATTTGTATGGATGACGTTTTGTCATTTGTCGATCATAAATTTAATTCTGTGGCATATAATTACTCTGGTGTGTCATTTGGTCCCTAAGATTGTTATTGCGCATAGCGTCTGCATTATGTGAACGCCTAATTTTCCATAGAAGTCTCGTTTTTGCGCCACACATATGTATATGTATATATATAAATATATATGTATATATATATATTAATATATATAAATATATATATACATATATATATATATTGACGAGCATATATATATGCATATTTTTTATATATACAAATAAATATATATATACAAATATACATATATAAATATACTTATATTTATATATATATATACAAATGTATAAATATATATTAATAATTCTATATATATAAATATAATCATATATATATATATATATATATATATATATATATATATATATATATTTGTATTTATACATATATATATACATATTCTTCCATGTATATTTACATATATATGTGTATATATATATTTATATATGTTTATGTTTATATGTGCATATATATTTGTATCTATAAACACATATTAATGTGTATATATGCATATATATATATCTATAAATATATATATATATATATATATATATATATATTAATATATATGTATATTCGTATTTATATGAATGTATTTATATATGTAAATATATTTTTATGTTTACATTTATTTGAATAAACATTTGTACATTTATATAAACTACCAGAGAGCCGAACGTCTAATAATAACTTTAGTTCAATATTTACAGATGCTTTTGGGTCTTTTCTTACACAGTGCAAAATATGACAATGCTGCTTATCATATCCGCTTCTCCAAAGCTAGAAGCCTTGGGCTAGTTAATAAAATGAATTCGAAATATAGAATCTTGATTGGCTTGTGCATTTTTGTTTTGCTATGGGGGAAAGGTAATCACTTAACGTGCAAGCTACTGTACCGCCAGCCAATATGCTGAAAACATGATTGCATTGCAGCCCGTTCTTGATGACACAGAGTTTAATATAAACGCTCAGTCGCTTTTAATACCTTGAAATGAAATATTTCTTATTTACATTAGACATATACCGTTTAAAAGGTTGAATAAAAATAAAAAGTACCTTGACATCACAACAAAAGCTTGTGAGACATGCTTTCATGGTCAGGTTAATCATCAGGTGTTGATCCCGTTGCCGGTATATTACAGCCGTTCGGGTAACGGACGTACGGAGTTCACAGCTGGTCCATATCCTTTATTCATCAAAACCGTCCATTGTGGTTAATCGTGTGATGTGAGCGCGGTGTATCATCGCGTGCAGCTAGTGCGAAGCATTCTACATACCAATTGCAAAATTATGAAGTAGAATGCTGAATCATGGCGGTTTTGCCGTACAGTGAATATGTCTAAAACTCGAAACCGACATGTTGATCACATTAACTCTTCCTCCTTGTCAGTTTTGCTTGATTAAGTGATGCATAGACTACCAACTGGATTGTCCAACCGAGCATTTAACGAAGAAGACTTTAAAAGTATTAACCTCACATTTGATAAAAAGCTCTTGACTCAGCAAAAACGTCAATTGGTTATTAAAGCAATCAGGACGCACAGACCACTGCATTTGCGTCTGGGAGTTACATCAACAACATGTGATCAAACAATGAATGATATCTTAAAGGAATCTGCATTGCACGAATCAATGCTATATATCTGTGAAATGAAATTAGCAATTACTATCAGTTACAAGCTTCCGGTTACAGTTTTATCCAGAAGCTAACTTCGACTTCCTCAGCGTTTTCAACAAAATTTATGACGATTCACCACTTCACGACGGAACACTTGTGCTGTAATATTGCTTGTGATGAACATATTGTGATAAGGGAGCGGGATACTTCAAGGGATGCTGTGTTTTATTTGCATTTAATTAGCTGGCTATAAATATGAAGAGTAATTGTTAAGACATCTTGGCAGCAGGGAATCAAAGGTGCCAAGGCAGTTAAATACGCTCTTGTCCAGTTTGGGGACAGTAAGAGGCAAATGCGATGATGGCTACAAACTTGGGATAAGTGTGTACGGTCGGTGCATGCAAGGCACTGGTCGATTGGTAGAGTAGAATGTCTACAAGGCATGGATATTGCCTCTTCAGATCCATTCTCCTATCGTATTGACTAACCAAACTTGTTCAGGGATGGGCGGCGCGTCACTCTTTTTGGCAGCATCGGACCACTTAAACATGTGTGGCCCGGCTAGATTAACACATGACCAGTTCTTTTGAACTGGGGGCTAAGATGGAATGCTTTTTGTATAGCACTCATACACCGGTTGTTGACAGTCGACGGCGCGGTGTATTATTCCAATGAATGCGTACTATCATCAAGTAACTTATATTTCACAATGCTGCTTTTGAAAATCATCCCTTTTCAATTACAAGAACCAAATCCTCACGAAGGTTTCGAATAGATACGACACATCGGTAGTATTAGAGACTAGTTGGCCATTTATGACATACGTTCCCTCCAAGATGGAAAATTGTGTCCATAAAGAAACATGAGTTCTGATTTATTTGCTGAGGGGACGGTGCAACACAGTTATGCTTTCAGAATACACAAAGCAGGATTATATATGTAGGGTTAGGGAGTGATGAAGCCCGGATCAAGAAATAGTTCATAAAATGTCTAATACAGTACTGTTTTATAGCATTATGATGTCAAGAAATACTTCTTCCAATGCGCCAATTCCTGTTCTCTTTTATAGCATTATGATGTTAAGCGCGCCAACGTCGTCAGTCATCAAAGCGAGAGAGGTGTGCATTAATGGAAAGTGGAACAAACCATTAACATAATGCTGACGCCATGAACAACAACCAATGTCCAAAACATAGCCATTCACTATTCACTAAAAATAGATTGCTCTACAATGTCTGAAAAACACTCGCAAGATTGGTGAAGCTGGCGCGATAAATCGAAGGAATAGAGCATTCTGCACAGTCATGACACCGAATGCAACATTCTTTAAGCAAGAATGACTGACTATGGCCTTATTCAACCATATACTCATAATTAGGCGATGTAGCGGAAAGCTACGACGAGATTAAACAAAACAATTGAGCTCAACCTTTAACGGGTGTTGATAATCAATACATGCATATATTAACAAAGTTCAACATTCAATCAATTATATTAGCCACTTAATGAATATTTAAGTGTTGCAAGTTCATTAATATATATATATATATATATATAAATACATAGATATATATATAATTACATATATATGTATAAATATATATATATACATATATATATATATGTGTTTATGTATATATATGAATATGTATATATATATAATATATTTATATATATCAAAATATATTTATTTATATATATATATATTGATATACATATATATATATTTATATACATATCTTTTTTAAATATATATATATATATGTATATATATATATTTATGGATATATATATGTGTGTATATATATAATATAAATATATATATATAGATATATACGTATATTTATTTATATATATATAAATTTATTTGTATAATATATATATATATATATGTGTGTGTTTTTATATATATATAAAATATATTTATATATATATACATATATATATTTATATATACATATTTATATACCTATATTAATTTATTTATCCCTACATTTATGTGTATTTATATGTACATATATCTATGTATAGATGTATATATATATATATATAAATAAATATGTTTGCACATTTCGTACAGTTTAAATATATATATACACATATATATAAATTGAATCGCAAATGTCTTCCCAGTGAGTGCAATCGCTTTATATTCTACCTCATACATGGCGTAACAATGCTTAACTGATGCTTGGGTTCAAATAATAAGGTATTGCCTATGATTGTTAAAATGTGTCGTCGAAGTCCCACAGCTGCAATTCAATGCAATATGGTATGGTTTGTAGTGTGATGCCTAACGTCGATTGTTTCCCAAATATGACACTTGAACAAATTACCTTAATGCACACTGCTTTAATTGTCACGAAAACATCGTATGCTTTTATTACAAAAGAGACAAAAAGAAATAAGATAACTGAGCCACATATAACACAGTATTTGAATTGTAATTAGTATGATCCAGCGCACACATCGTTCTCGTTGAATATATTATGCTATGCGCCAGTCCTACTGATTAAGTCTGGAACAGGAACTCCAGGACTAATTTATGGGATAATGTACCAAGAACTAATATTTGGGCTTGCAAGCATTTATTTGTTTATACTACTGTAGTTACAGTTTAATGATAATCCACAATGAGTTGTTATGAAAAAAGAAGATCGCGCTTTGCTTGCAATTTTGTCACACAGGGTTATCTTTTTTTGCATACTTTTCTATATGCACTAGTGTTATTCTCATATTTCCTTATTCAGTACAATTGGTGGAAAAACATTCTCGCATAGCTAAATATCTCTACATATGTATGTAATCCTTGGCCGTGCATACATGCTTATTGTAAAGGAGATTAAATTGACGGAACAGGTAAAGTTACAAATCATCCCAAGAAACACTAAGTTTGCTTATTGGTTTGAGCTGCTTTGTATCTGCAAAGTATAATGTTACACTTGATGGAGGATTTATTTGTGAAATATATCCAAAAGCATCGTGATGTTATACAAAATAGTTATGCTGCTAAAACGTATAGACATACCAGTAAATTAATACAAGCACCGGCCGGCTTTGGTGAAATATTGCTAATGGTTGAGCAAATCTGGCATACGTCGTTTTCAGTACACTTTCTGTCATGAAAAGCGCGGTAATATTTTCCCACTGATACGTAAACAGATGTTAAATATGCAGAAATGACCGCACGTGTGACAGATTCCTGGCTAATACGCCATTCAGCTTATCGCCGAATATTGCAATTAAAAACCCCGTCTGTGTATTGCTAAAGGTCAATCAATACTGTACTGTTTGAGAAAGACTAGTGGGGCTAGCATACACAAACAGGCTATCGACAGTACGAGCACTTATATAACATCAGACCACGCAAAATGGAACAGCGAATTAAGCGCGATGAAAGGCGATTCGTCGAGAAGATACATATACCAGTACGATAAAAGCCCGATTATATGGCCTTCCTTCGAGCCTTCTTCGCCACACTTGTTACGTAATTCATGACCACCTTACGATTTGCCAAATTCAACCTCGTGGCACAGAACACCTACATTTCAGGTAATGGAGGACAATTTACTAGTTATATATTTACTTCGTTCGAGATTCGATCGAATGATAGATCAGTGAAATGTGTTATGATAATAACGGGATGAATTCAAAGGTGTTTGGCTAATGTTCAGTGAGCCTATCAGCCGAGCACATTCCGAAGATCGGCTCCTCTCAGTTGTAAAACCTCATATTGGTATGCCATAGATGTTTCTGTTGGGATTATTGTTATGACATCACAGCGTATGCCTTAGGTTGCTTAAGATGGAAATTGTATTACCCGTCGCTGAGGTCGATATAGAAAGCAGCACGTTGAAGCGATTTCATTCCAAAAGAGAGTATGGAAAAAGAGAGGTACATTTCAACAACAGATAAGAAATGTTCGCTGTAACCCCGGTCATTAACCAACATTACTTCCTGCGTTTTCATCCACATTTATAGTGCTTAAAGTGTTACTCAGTGTTGTTTTTCTTTGAGTTTTGTCTGGGAAGTGTAGAGAGTATGCAATTAAATAGACAAGTAGACAATAACAGCGTCTTGCATTTTGCACATTTGTGAATTCACACTTAGTGAGAAGTTAATGATGACAAGTTAGCGGCTTTATTGGCGTTTTATATTAATAAAGTGTGTGTTTAATTATGATGGAATCTGATCAAGGGCTGCAATTGCTGCAGACGCATTTTACTACTTCACGACGGTTGATTTCCTCACTGATTTGCTACGGAATTTGTACTGTATATCAGTCAAAAGCAATCGATGAAAAGACTGGAAAGTAAGCCGTTTAAATTGTCATTCATAAAATCCATACCTTAGCGCCATGAATTTATGTTTGTATTTCATCTTTGTAACACAAACTGCCAATCAATGAAACCCGTTCTACTCACATCAAACAAGGTATTGTACTGACGCTACAGTATTAGGAACAATCTTTGTCTTGTATGCACCATTGTCAGACATCATGGACAAATAGAGCAGCTTTGCCTCAGGAACGAAATTTAATCTTTATAGACTATAATGATCCAATCAAACTCAGAGTCACTGAAGTCTCTCACCACGTGATTCAATTTACACCTTGCGTCTTGCTTTCCCGTGTGCTGTGAGATCTTGTTAAATGGTATGTGACTAGAATCAGAGCGAAACGTGATCCTGATTCGGGCGACACTGACTGCTGCTAGTACCTAGCTCCGGACTGATACATGAATGCGATTTCGTGCACAATTCAAGTCTAATGTTAACGCATTTTCCACAACAATGTCCAGGGTGATATTCAACAGGATACCTTCAGCACAGATATACAATATATTAAATAAGATATATAAAAATGTTATTAATGAATCAATTTCGTTTTCTCGATAGATTTATGATCAAACGATATCTTTCAACCAAGCAACATGCTATGTTGTTCTAGTATATAGCTAAATTCAAGTATAAAAGTGCAATTCATACGCCAAAAAATCCTAAACTTAATTGATGTGTTAAGGTCTTATGTGTTTGCATAACACATTGGTGCGGTTTACTTCACTTTTGATTTACTCTAAGACAGCTGCTGCTGACATCGACATCGGACCCCGCAAGTTAACGGTCATTAATTTTAATCAAACAGCTTAACCCAATGATACCATTTGCATAGTGCTATGTTGATCTTCCGTGGTTATGGACAACTGTTTCTCGGATGCTATTCATATTAATGATAGGAATAACAACTTCCATCTGTGTTGATCAAGTAAGCTATGCGCGATCAGATCAGATTAATTCGTACTTACTTTGCCGTGCGTATGGCCCTGGGATGTTTATGAATCTTCTTGACCACTTTTTTTAGCCTATTTAAAGTGCCCTATACCTGGGATATTATCGCTTTTTACGAGAGACAAATACTGCCATTCAGACGAGACGTTATGATGAATGAGCATTAGTATCTTCTAATTACTTCCAACCATAGATGCAATGATGTAATAGTCCGTCAAATGACCAAGGGACTGTACTTGATCGTCCTTTAAAGCGTTTATTGTGTGCAGTTCTCTAGCCAAGACACTTCCCCTTGGTAAAAAGTGGTCGTACGTGTTACCCCCTATTTATCCATCCAAAATGTTAAACATAATCATGCAATGAACCCTATAAGGAGAGAATGGTTGAAAGTCAGGAGAGCTAGTTATACAGAAATGTAAGTCAAAGGTATTAAAGTGTCGTCGTTGTTATAACTTCATTAATTTCCACGTTTACATTATTATTTATGTCATGCGCCTAATAGATTGACAATTTCAATGCGATATAAAGGCAATTAACAATGTGCATGCGCTGAACTCCACAGCTAGTTAACCACAATACTTGAAGCGGTTGAAATGACAAAAATGCTTGATATTTTTGAGGAACACAGTACGGGCAACATTAATATTTTAGAATGTGTAATATCACGTTTGAATACTCGTGATATACATTTGATAGACATATTAGGAAGATTCTCCAAAGGGATAAACACAATACTCTGCTATGTACGAGGATAGGAGGTCATCCCCTCATAAATTCTATTGCTTGCTAGACGACATTTGATACATTGCTTGTGGCGCGGAGCAATATGGTTGTGTGCGCCAAATGGATAAATGATATTGCCTCCCTGAAGCACCAATTATATGTTGCCATATATTCCTAGGAATAACGTTTTATATTCGTTATTACTCGTGAGTTATTAAGCATTTACTTGACAGTGTCATGAGATTAAGAAAAAAACTCACATAAAGCTTTATGAATGGCAAAGCCACGACTACTGCATCTGTTGGTCTTAGTAATAACAAACCAAGAAAAATAACGTATGGTAAGGAGTAAACATATTAATATGCTACGCCATCATAGAGTATTTACCGCATAAATACGATTAAGTTTCAAGTTGCATCACTTGCGGTGGTGATTGCAAATAAATCATTTTGAAATATTACTGATTGTTTGCGAATATTTCTCTTTATTGTTAATGCATTATGACATATTTAATGTTATCAAACACATGGATCCCAAATCCGATGCCTCGGACCGCCTCAAAACTTGAAATAAGAAGCTTGACCCTTGCTAATGATTTCGCAATGAACAAAATCAAATATTGAGTAAATATATTATGACACGAGGTAGCGGTCCTTCTTCCCTTTTCTGTAAGTGGAAGCGATTGCTTCTTTAGAGAACTTGATCGCATTGAATAATTTGGTCCAAAAATAATATTTGCATAATAATAAATGTAATATTCAAAATGCAATCCATGTCGCCTACAACTTGCACAATTTAGTGGTTGGTATTGTTGCTCGAATTATTTCTCCTGGTATCATCGCAATAATGTCTTCATCACCTGGGAAGCTTGTCGGGCCATAAGTGCGTATATGGGTCATTATATTATGGGAATATGAGAATGAAGTCAGCTAATAACAAAATTTATGCATTACGCAGGCAAGATGTCAGCTGATTATATACAAACTTAATTAAGACTCATGGGTCGCTCTGGTAGACAATCTAATTGGACAATCGTACACAACTGACTCAACAACATACGCCACACATAATGTCATGTCATAATGTTGTCATAAGGCATGAATAGCCGTGCCTAATTGCAAATTGATAAATGTAAGGATGTTTGTCAAAACCTTGCATAGTATTCAGGGCCGGATTAACAAACAGTTACACGAACCAGCTAGATTCGTTTTCAATTGACAAAGGATGATTTGCACTATTCGGATGGCGCTTATTAACAGATAACAGGATGTTTTGGACCTAACGTTCTTTGTGTTCTGGTCATCCTTACCCAAAGGATTTTGGGTGGCAATCTGCATAAATCTCTGTAATTATTATTAAGTGCTTTCCGTGTTGCTTCTTAGGAATTGAATATAACTAGGTCATGATACCAAACAAACTGAATTGCTCCAGGCGAATTCAATACAAATCTATTACACCGACTGGGTCTGCTCTCACGCTGCAAAATTAATAATGGTGTGGAATGTTATTCATGACTATGACCGCTGTAACTTATTAGGAGTGTTATATGTCATCAAAACTTCGGTCGAGATGACTATTGAACAAACGAAGTGCCAAAGCCTACACATGTAGCAAAGTGGATTAGCCATTATGAATTGATGAGAACATTATAATGTCATATTTATTCCTCACATTGCCTGTGTTGGACATCCGAAAACACTCGGTCTAGACGATTAAATAACATATCGCACGACGATCGTTTTACTCTAACCCACACACAACGGGATTCTCCTATAACGGGATTATACAGTTTACAATAACATGGACATGCGCGAGAGAATACAAACTCTTCGATTTCCCTATGGTCTATAACAATTAAAGTCTTGTCATCAAATAGCCTGATGATGCGTTCCTATTATGTGTATCAAATTCAAGTGATTAGTTTAAGTGGTTCCGCAATGTCTTGACGTTTGCATATCCGACGTTCTACATCTAGACGCGAGCGTTAATGGTTATATACAATCTATGTCGCATAATATTTTTCACCCTAGTGAAATGCATCTTATCCTGAAATAAAACTTCTATTATTCGTCGAGTATCATCATGTCACGCATGATGTACGTACATGCTAGCCTTCTCTTAGAGCTGCATGGTCCTTGTTAAGTTGATCTAATACGATATGAGTTGATCAAATACCACATTAGTAGATATAACAGGACAGGTTGATTGTAAGTGCTCAATAGGCGTTCACATAAAATGTCCTTATGCAATAGCCCGTTATCCAAATAATGTGATGCTTTCTCCAATCATCGCTTTTCTATATTGCTTGTGTATGTGTGGCAGGGTGGTTTTTTTGCGGGATAAAATATTGGTCGCGCAAGGCACATCACATATAAATTACGTGATGAAGACAATGTTTCAGATTTGAGCCCGTTGCTACAAACACAGACAACTGATATATTATGACACTTCGTGCGATCAGCATTTGCTCATCTGTCCATGGAGGCGTTAGATGTCAGGTCTGAGTTTTATCGATATCGCTGCCACTTGTTACCACAGTTCGTTACCGAAAGTCATGTAGAGTCCAATCGATATGGCATGCTGTAGCAATCGAGTATTGTTTCATATCAATGCGACGACTAAGTATTGCTTAAGTGTCGAAATAGTATCACATTGCTTTATGGGTGTATTGCAATTACCGCAAAGGATACATGGCTCGTCCCTTTTTCGCTGTATATTTATGCGATTGTGATTCTAAAGATCCATCTGCAGCTTGATTAATCGATGGGGCAAGCACTAGATTGAACGTAACATTTGC
Source organism: Urechis unicinctus (assembly GCA_034190875.2). NCBI lineage: Eukaryota > Metazoa > Annelida > Polychaeta > Xenopneusta > Urechidae > Urechis > Urechis unicinctus. The sequence continues at coordinate 20,830,343 of CM067343.1, forward strand.
AATAGTGTAATCCGTTATTAGGCTCTACGACTTACAATTTCAATTCAATGCGCAGGGCGCACGAAGGGGGTGCAATGGGGATAGCTGCTCCTCGTATAAGAAATTAGCTCTCTCTTGGAAGCATTCGCAAGTCACTCAATGCACAATTCACGGTTTATGATTGTTCTATGCTTCAATTCTGTTAAAAAAAACGTCCTAGCCGTACATTAAAGTTTCCACACAAACAGATTCGTTCTTTGAATTCAGCGAGCTAGCTATTTAGTTATGGCTTGGTCAGTTCACAGCTAAGGCGCTAGGAGCGTGTGCTATAAAGGCTTACAAAAAGTAACTACATGACAAGATGCGAATATATGTGCTAACAAGAATGAATAGCAATCCAACTGTCAATTTATCGTCAAAAGGCAGGTCAAATAGCATTGAGCAACTTGGAAAAGTTAAATTTCTATGGCATTATTATATATATACAATGAAAGAATTATTTGAAAAACTATTCAGCGACTCATTTGCTTTCATAAACAAATCCTTCCTACTATATAGTATATGAAGGTATCTGGATCTCGGTCTGTATTAGATGGTAACTTGGTTCGCATTGCTTGTGATTTAGATGATGTGTACTCGTGCCAATGTAAACATTATGTATCAGATATCGCATCCGATGCATTAACGTAGGGTCACTTTTGATTATGCAACTAATCTGTACGCTTCACCTGCCCTTATTAACATGTCAACATCGCAACCTAAATCACTAGATCGATTACAGTTCTATCAGACTTGTTGGTCGTCATTGTTTTCGTCTTCCATTGATGTCATCGTGGTCATTAGAGAGGTGGAATATCGCTCATTGACGTCTGTGTTTGATAACTGGGGGATACAGAGGCACTTCATCACAACGACTGGTACCAGCTGTGACTACCCTAATGTTATTCCGAGTTACTTCTATAACGTGCTCAAAACTAAAACACTAGCAATGACATCCCCGTTATTGACAAATCATCGTCGCATCAGGCGTTTTTGTACTTATATATATACCATGCATTATTTCTACATATAACGTGATGGAAAACGGTCATGCGCCATAGCTGAATTTGCAATCTGATTGGCTGTATCAGGGAAATCTGACACGGGATCTGACATTTCGCCGATCGTACGTAATAGATGACTGTGAATGCTATATCTACCACATATACGAGCTCTCTAACACGGTTGTTGCTTTTTTTTCATTTAAAGAAGAAAAACTTAGGCGATTTGTTTGCTTTGTAACGATGAAAATAACACGCCTGTTACGGCTTGAGCGTAATTGAAATGACATTTAAAGGTACTAGGGCAATTCATTATTGGTTGTGCCAGCGTTGGCTACAGGTTATTAAAATATTTCTCTGCTCAGACCACGATCGTGATAACACGACATTACACAATATCGTGGCGTTCCCGTAAAGTCTAGGATATGTTTGCAGAGTTAATAAATTATATGGAGAATAGTCGATACATGTTGGTTGAAATAATGGTTTTTCGACCTAAGCTATTTGTCCTCCGGTGTAAGACCTCTATATATATTTTAAGTCGAGGAAACGACAGTAGGCCTTAAGCGTAAGCTAACTCAATTTACTACCTGATGCACAAATTAATGTGAATTTCGATAAACAGCTTACAGGGAATATTATTTCGTTTTATCGATCTTATCTGGCTTTTTGTTGGTTTGATGCACATATATATATATATATATATATATATATATATATATATATATATATATATATATATATATATATATATATACATATATATATATAATTATATATATATATATATACATATATAAATGTATATATATACACACATATATATATATCTATATAAACATATTTATGAAATATATATATATATATATATATATATATATATATATATATATCTCTATATATATATATATATATATATATATATATATATATGTATATATACATATATATATAAATTGTAATCACAAAATGTATAGCTATGCTGGTAGGATGATTGCATTACATTTAATGGTCTGTTAAACGTGTTTTCCCAGGACATGCTAGATGCATCACAAACTTGTACCGATGGCCGACGTTCTAGCTCATTGCGCTTACATGAGTAAGCTATAGAGCTAAGAATATTAAGGTGGGGTCGGAGGAATATCGTTCATGAGATCTCTTCTGTAACTCTTTAATTAAATCATGCTGAGTCCTGATGAATTGACAATCATACACCCTAATTGCCATAGCTTACAGACTAAATTTCCCATTGCTGTAATTTAACCACTTAGCATTGTCAATCTTGGTATAGCCGAAAAATAATGCACTGTCACTCTGAAAACATTGTTCTCTAGATTTACCAGAGTGTTGTCTCGGGCCAGTACCTAACTCACCAGCCGCCGAGGCGATTACAAGCTTATCCCCTTTTGTGTTGTTTTGTAAGCCCTTCTGTCAATACAGTTGAATCTACGGCACAATACATTTCAGAGGAATGCGGCTCAAGTCTGAATTATACTTAATAAACCACTCTTCTCTAAGCGCCTCGGTTGCTTTATTCAATACTGTCGAGTATGTGATTTCATAAACATCTGTTACAAAAGCATGCAAGAACACTGAATAAACTTTATTTCTACAGCTGCAGAAGCAGCATGATGGCAAAGCTTGAAGCTGGATCTTATTGGGCTTGGCAAAAAGTATTCGTCGGAAAACTATGCTTTGAATAATAAATGGGAAAATGACAACTGGTATCTTTATCATTTCGTCTTACTGTGTCATCTATAAAGTTTCGCTTGACCCATGCAAGGAGCCTAATTCTTAATTAGAGAAAGTTACAAGCGCTTTTATTCTCACAAAGAAAGCTAAATCATCATATCGGAAATTATTTCAGCATGTTTACTGAAACGCACGCGGCGATATTAACATTTTGGCGTTGTTGCCTTCGTAGTATAATTAAAAACGTATTTAGCGGTGCAAACATCAAATGCACTTTAGTTTTCCTTCGCACCGCAGTTCTTGCTGGCATTCTGACACACACTTATCCCAAGTACATCTGTCGTTTAGGCCACTTAGAATGAGCTTTTGCATAGATACACATATGTTGGAAGATACGAATCTGAATTTTTAATCTGTTAAACGATGTCCCTTTTCCCAATAATGAAGGTAGTTATACATGAGCCTATGCGCGACCGAGCAGGATAAGGTAAGCACGTGGCTACTTGAACAAGGATTGGATTGAATATGTGATAGCAATAAATGGATTTCGACAGGCGGCTCCAGATATCATACAAACATGGTTGCTGATGTCGCATTTTTTTGCAAGAGGTCTACGCTGTTATTGCATTATCGACGCTTCTTCAACTATTGCGACACATCACCACCATATAGCGTTAGTTAGTTTTTGGATCTGATTCAATAGGGTGTCAAAGCATATAGGGTTTCTGCAATATCAGATAAGTGAAATTGCTTCCGAAGTAGTTCCGTTATCTATTTATGATTTGCCGGTAACTGCCTTACCCCCAATATATAATTTCCAATATCCTGCATATTGCGTGGCAACAGAATCTGAACTGCGGTTACTTATGCATAGTGGTACTGTGTCTCCTGTCGACCGACGTTCAGGTACTGACGACAACCACGTGTGACGACTCACATTTGGTTGAACAACATGCTAAGTGTTCAGGAGATTCACCTGATGTAGCATAGTAATAAATTATTTCGAACAATGCAAATTGATGGTTGTAAATACAGGCACTAGCGGCGACTGGGCCCCAAGTCTGGTCTTCGGTATTAGCGCAAGTACAGATTTCGCTATTTTTGTGTTTTGACTCTTGCGCCACAGCATCCATAACCCATCATTAGCCATCACAATAGCGCTTCAAATTGTTCAAACTCATATAGCAAAATTGGCAAAACGAGAAGGGTTATTAGATTCGTTTGCTATCTCTTGGAAAATTGTGTAAGGAATTAAACGAAAGGTAATCGTAAACAAGTACTCTCACATATCATTTTAAATCAAATGTGCTATTAATACATAAATATGTCTATCAAATTCGGATGCATAGTTCACTGCTTCAGAATGCACGTCCACCTGCTGCTTATTTCAACATTGTGTGGATCTTGTTTCGTTGGATGTCGATGGAATTGCCTTGAATGACATGACCAACATGTGTGCGGGTTGTAGAAAAAAAACCCAACAAACAAAGCATAACCATTGCAACTCACAGTTATTGTTCCAATCAAGTCATGTCAATGTAATAGATGCAGAGAGCTGATATCTGTCACAACCCCCACCAAACTGAAGTTAATTGATTCAGACAGCACTTGCAAGTGTATATCGGTGGGTTGGCCTGAGTGATAAAGTATTTTACATTATCAATAATCGCACCTGCTATTTAGCTACTAACATGGGTTCCAGGGGTGCCGCTGTCACGTAACACCATGTCGTAAGGCTAATGGTTTGCGGGTTTCTGTGTAAATTTGATTCAATCATGTGCTTACGCCTGATGCAACCAATTATCATGTTCCTGCTTAATGTCATCATTATCTTGGCAGCAATGCAACAGACGCTTTCAACATAATTGTTTTATTAGACTGAGCCTCTGATGGTTATTGTTTTTCACTCTTAAGATAAAGGTATATTGCTGATGGATGCAACTTCAAAAGCACACGCGTGAGATGATGGTGTAAGATTAAGTAACAAGTTTCATGTTGCAGAAAAAAATCGTAAATGATACCAAAACTTTGTCTCCATAATTACTGTCTTGTGAGTCAATATATAAAACTGTCATCAATGCTGGTAATTGTTTTGAGCTCTACGCCAAATGTTGTAAGACACATGGAATTAACTACATCATTATACCATCGTCATCGTGCATAAATCAGTGTCCTTTGGGTGACCCGTACTACATTCACGTTACTTCATTTGTCCATTATAGATTTGTAGATAATAGACCCCCACCCTCTTACGGTATAAAGGCTGTATTTTGTCGTTTACGATCACTCGATGAATACATATAGGGGTTTAGTTACAAAAAGGCAATGAATCGCCCACATTTTTTATAAAGCGCTTGTTAAAACCACAACACGTATTCTTAACAGTTAATCATTGTAGCAGGCGAACCCATAAAGTACAACATAATAATGTAATGAATTTCTCTGCTTTACCGAAAGCAAGTCGAACTTATCTATGATGATATTGTCGCAAAGCTGGATTATAGGGGTAATGTATGTGCAAATATATCCTACTTATTGCACTAACAATATCAATGACGATAACTCTGTTATTGTCTGGCGTTGAAAGACTTCCGTGAGCTATCCTGGATGCCTCCTGGTCACGTTGTGAATTGGGCAAGTTAATGGTCCACGCCTCCGTACTGGAATTATAATTGCATGGTGTCCTGACGGCAACAGAAACTAATTTATATCCTTCGCTGCAGATGCCATGATCCTAATCATCATCATTAGCCTGTCACCATAGCGTCATTTATCACGTTAGGCACCAGTGAACAGTTGGACTGAGCATATCGGCATAATACAGGAGGGATATCACTCATTGGTGTCTGCGGGCGGTAACGACGACGCGTATGTGCCGTATTAATGATTTACATAAAGATATTGCACCGCGTGTGTCAGGCTACAGCTGAGACTACCACATTACAACCAAACATGCTTATTGAAAATAAATATCTCCGAGAGATTAAGATGTTAACATTTCGTTGAACTGCATCTTGTTAAACGTCAACTGCAGGACGCAATGTACCATTTCCATGAAATGCGATCCATTGACATGTTTGCCCTGGGATAAGGCCCTCCATACACGTTTCATATTTATAAATGGGTGATAGCATAGCAAAGGAATGCAATTAGAGCGCCCTGTTTTTGACCACCGAACATGCTGGCCTGCCGATCTGCATATTGTACAGTAAATGCTATTTATATGCCTCGTATATGAAACGTTAATGACCACAAACACTGGTGTTTGTGCACCGCATCCAGGTTCATGTTTAACAGCAGCAAGGAACAATAACACATAGAGACGCCTTCAGGGAGCGGTGCATTGACAAATAGCGGACGTAAATGATATTCAGCGGGATAAGTCGGGCTTTCGTCAATGAGCCGAGTAACATCATGCCATAGCCAGATTTCACATTGTGTACGATATTTGGCGACTTGACAGGACCATATGCTTTTCCATCAGGTGTGGTTCAAAATAGGCTAACCATGCGCTCATTACCTTACCACCAATGCCCCGTGGTTACAATTTTCAGGGGTAACCAAAATGTCAAGCTTCCAAATTAATTGAACCAGAATGGTAACTCAGGTACAGATATTGAAGGTGCGCGGTGGGATATCCGACAAGTCTTACGTTGTGTGTGTGAGTATATTTACGCCTATCGAGCCGTCAAATCTCATGCAGAAAGAAAGTGACCATTATCATGTGACTTTGTTTGTTAGATGTAGTTGAATGGGGTAAACCTAGCAATATGGGGATATTATATCATGACGCATTGCATTCATTTAGCTAATGTAGGTATGTTTTTCTACATGCCTACATATGCATCGCCAATAGTTTTGTCGATGTTCAACTGTGAGGATAATATTGCACAAGAGACGCGTTTTGCATCAACATGAATTGAGTTAGCTGTAATCACATGAGGTCTGAGTACTATGTGCAATAACGCATTTTATGGATATGGTTTACACAGCGTTTTGCTGTATATGGGTCCCTCCAAATTATATAGCAATATAATGCAATTTGTTTCCGGGGCACCTGGCGTTGGTACATATGTTTACAATTACAAGTCCATATGCTTACAATTACAATTGATGGGACGTATGTATCACGTTGTTTGCAAATAAGGGTTCCAGTAGTTTGGTACAGGAAGCAAAACGCAATCTAATACGAAAAGGTGTCCAAATTGCACTGCAAGAGTTTCCTGAGCTTTACTTGACTACTCATCCTACTTAAGCATCGCCGACTTGGTCAGTCGTTAATCCTATGTCAAAACGAACCCACATCGCATT
>CM067343.1:20845232-20932732 GCA_034190875.2 Urechis unicinctus
ATAACCATTGCAACTCACAGTTATTGTTCCAATCAAGTCATGTCAATGTAATAGATACAGAGTGATGTTTTCTTGGAGCTGATATCTGTCACAACCCCCACCAAACTGAAGTTCATTGATTCAGACAGCACTTGCAAGTGTATATCGGTGGGTTGGCTTGAGTGATAAAGTATTTTACATTATCAATAATCGCACCTGCTATTTAGCTACTAACATGGGTTCCAGGGGTGCCGCTGTCACGTAACACCATGTCGTTAGGCTAATGGTTTGCGGGTTTCTGTGTAAGTTTGATTCAATCATGTGCTTACGCCTGATGCAACCAATTATCATGGTACTACTAAATGTCATCATTATCTTGGCAGAAATGCAACAGACGCTTTCAACATAATTGTCTTATTATACTGAGCCTCTGATGGTCATTGTTTTTCACTCTTAAGATAAAGGTATATTGCTGATGGATGCAACTTCAAAAGCACACGTGTGAGACGTTGGTGTAAGAATAAGGAACAAGTTTCATGTTGCAACATAAAATCGTAAATGATAACACAACTTTGTCTCCATAATTACTTGTGAGTCAATATATAAAATTGTCATCAATGCTGGTAATTGTTTTGAGCTCTACGCCAAATGTTATAAGACACATGGAATTAACTACATCATTATACCATCGTCATCGTGCATAAATCAGTGTCCTTTGCGTGACCCGTACTACGCTCACGTTACTTCATTTGTCCATTATAGATTTATAGATAATAGACCCCCACCCTCTTACGGTATAAAGGCTGTATTTTGTCGTTTACGATCACTCGATGAATACATATAGGGGTTTAGTTACAAAAAGGCAATGAATTGCCCACATTTTTTAGAAAGCGCTTGTTAAAACCACAACACGGATTCTTAACAGTTTATCATTGTAGCAGGCGAACCCATAAAGTACAACATAATAATGTAATGAATTTCTCGGCTTTACCGAAAGCAAGTCGAACTTATCTATGATGATATTTTCACAAAGCTGGATTATAGGGGTAATGTATGTGCAAATATATCCTACTTATTGCACTAACAATATCAATGACGATAACTCTGTTATTGTCTGGCGTTGAAAGACTTCTGTGAGCTATCCTGGATGCCTTCTGGTCACGTGGTGAATTGGGCAAGTTAATGGTCCACGCCTCCGTACGGGAATTTTAATTGCATGGTGTCCTGACGGCAACAGAAACTAATTTATATCCTTCGCTGCAGATGCCATGATCCTAATCATCATCATTAGCCTGTCACCATAGCGTCATTTATCACGTTAGGAACCAGTTAACAGTTGGACTGAGCATATCGGCATAATACAGGAAGGATATCGCTCATTGGTGTCTGCGGGCGGTAACGACGACGCGTATGTGCCGTACTAATGATTTACATAAAGATATTGCACCGCGTGTGTCAGGCTACAGCTGAGACTACCACATTACAACCAAACATGCTTATTGAAAATAAATTTCTCCGAGAGATTAAGATGCTAACATTTCGTTGAAATGCATCTTGTTAAACGTCAACTGCAGGACGCAATGTACCATTTCCATGAAATGCGTTCCATTGACATGTTTGCCCTGGGATAAGGCCCTCACGTTTCATATTTATAAATGGGTGATAGCATAGCAAAGGAATGCAATTAGAGGGCCCCGCTTTTTGACCACCGAACATGCTGGCCTGGCGATCTGCATATTGTACAGTAAATGCTATTTATATGCCTCGTATATGAAACGTTAATGACCACAAACACTGGTGTTTGTGCACCGCACCCAGGTTCATGTTTAACAGCAGCAAGGAACAATAACATATAGAGACGCCTTCAGGGAGCGGTGCATTGACAAATAGCGGACGCAAATGATATTTAGCGGGATAAGTCGGGCTTTCGTCAATGAGCCGAGTAACATCATGCCATAGCCAGATTTCACATTGTGTACGATATTTGGCGACTTGACAGGACCATATGCTTTTCCATCAGGTGTGGTTCAAAATAGGCTAACCATGCGCTCATTACCTTACCACCAATGCCCCGTGGTTACAATTTTCAGGGGTAACCAAAATGTCAAGCTTCCAAATTAATTGAACCAGAATGGTAACTCAGGTAAAGATATTGAAGGTGCGCGGTGGGATATCCGACAAGTCTACGTTGTGTGTGTGAGTATATTTACGCCTATCGAGCCGTCAAATCTCATGCAGAAAGAAAGTGACCATTATCATGTGACTTTGTTTGTTAGATGTAGTTGAATGGGGTAAACCTAGCAATATGGGGACATTATATCATGACGCATTGCATTCATTTAGCTAATGTAGGTATGTTTTTCTACATGCCTACATATGCATCGCCAATAGTTTTGTCGATGTTCAACTGTGAGGATATTAATGCACAAGAGACGCGCGTTTTGCATCAACATGAATTGAGTTAGCTGTAATCACATGAGGTTTGAGTACTATGTGCAATAACGCATTTTATGGATATGGTTTACACAGCGTTTTGCTGTATATGGGTGCCTCCAAATTATATGGCAATATAATGCAATTTGTTTCCGGGGCACCTGGCGTTGGTACATATGTTTACAATTACAAGTCCATATGCTTACAATTACAATTGATGGGACGTATGTATCACGTTGTTTGCAAATAAGGGTTCCAGTAGTTTGGTACAGGAAGCAAAACGCAATCTAATACAAAAAGGTGTCCAAATTGCACTGCAAGAGTTTCCTGAGCTTTACTTGACTACTCATCCTACTTAAGCATCGCCGACTTGGTCAGTCGTTAATCCTATGTCAAAACGAACCCACATCGCATTTGTGCCCTGACACGACCGAGAAGTTGGGCAAATCGCGGGTCATCGGGGGTCGTCGCAAGACAGTCTTTCGAAATTCTAATCATCATGACATCGACATGCCGTCGTGAGGCAAAATTGGACATGCACCTTTTTTGTTCCACGTTTAATTGTGGTATATATGTCATGTGGCTGTCGTAGGTTGCCTGTCGGATGTCTGTCGTGATTCTGTAATGAGTCTTTCTTCCGATAAATATATATTTTACAGGCTCGACTGAAACAAATATGCATGGTTCATTAGTTCTGGATAACCATAATTGAATAAAGATACATATCTACGTATGTTGTAATCCTCAATTATATTTATGAGGCAATAAACTTATATCTAAATAAATTTTTAAAGCATGGTAGCAATTGAAAAAACATGGAAGTTATATATATAAATATAGCTTACGGCGGGGTGGGTGGGGCTGCAGCAGCGGAGGGGTTGAGGTTACATGGGAGTAGGGCTCTCAGGTGATGTCTTGCTATAGATACTGCTGCCGGTCTTGGCACTGAGAAGGTACCATCAACATGAACAACCGACCATCTGTAATGTGTCGTAGCTCTTGTGACCACTCGAAATTGATTTTGGACATGGTGTAATATCTGGCCACGACCAATATTGTATGGGTTAAACCGGGACAAAATTCTGAACGATCCGTTGTGACCTAAGCTTAACATACTGCTGTTTGAGCAAAACATGGCAGTCAAGTGGCTCTATTTTAAAAGAGTAAATGTTAGTATATTGCTAGCAATATCCCTCTGCAATAGCCTATTTTCAAATAAAGACATTATTGTATAGTGTGCAGGTCAGCAGTGCATAAGGCAATTGCGGGCGGCTGTAATTTGATAGTTGCCTATGTCCAATACTGCATGATTAGATAAGATCTGGGGCTTAGTATCGTAGATATGTTCGTAGCATGGAAACATATCCGCTGGGACAGTAGCCAGTCACCAGAAGCGTCCGTCATAACAGTTGAAAGAGAACGAACTTAACGTGTTTTCAATTAACATGGCTCCCCCAAAACAGTACAGCTCATATAAAAGCCATCATTATCCTACATAGACGCAAACATGTAGGTTTCCATCTGTTTGAAATCGATGTATGACGCCTACAATACAGATGACGTGCTGAGTGGAAGAGGACAACGTTACCATACAAAATGCACTATACGATTTACCTGGAACATTAAGATTTGGTCTCTGTGCTGAAGCTTGTATATGTGTTACTCGACCACAAGCTTGGTGCTGAATTCCCCCGACAAAGCATTTTATTAGCATACTGCCGAATACGGCTGTAAACTGACAATGCAATGCGTCCAGCTAACAATGCCAACATGAACCACAGATTATCCCTCACAATGATCATATAAGCTCTGCCGAAAAACTATTGAGATCAATTACAAGGTGTTAATATCTGCTATTTAAATGCTCACTTTTGGTTCATAGTGGGCTGTCATGTGGAGTTTAAGATATCGTGAGTAAAACAAGCCCACCGCTGATTAGAATTACAGTTAGAAGAAGCAAAAACTTGAGCAAAACGCTTTGATTTAAATCTAGGGTTCTGTATTCAAACACACGATGATGTCAACGGTAAATATTCGACCAAGCATCATACTCAACTGCAGTAGGGAATAAGAAAACAAAACATGTATGGTGAGTCACCCATGAAAGTGAACAGCGGATTGATTATTTGTGCCTCAAGGGAGTAGATTATTAGCATAACACGGACGCAATTTACCAGGCAATTGTCCAGGACAATCCATTGAATCTCAGATGTCGCGCAATCGCAGTGAATACCAATGATTGGCAATGATGGCGCCTGGTTAGTCATCTTTTCCCATGACCTAGGGATATATTTGTGGGTGGCTGCTTGAGAATGTTACAGATCTTAGCTCCAGAACCATATAGACCGCCACGTGCATATTGACACTATTAAGCCACATACGTTGGTCACGTAAACCAGAAAATTTAATGAGCATCCAGTTCTGCAAGATCATATACGGTGACAAAACGTTCTTGATCTCGTACTGGTATTATTGACCGGACGCTGCCAGTTAGCCTATTCAGTTCTGCCACCAAACGGTTGGAAAGCCCGCTTCTAATACATAATAAGTATAATATTATATTGAATAATATTGTCCAATATTTCTGTCAATAGTACAGCAACGGATAAAGTCTTTGTAGATAAAACTTGACCAACACCGTCAAAACCAATGAATTGTTGGTATGAATATGGTGGACATGACTCCAACTACAGACGTTAATGGGGCATCCCCGCGCTATTTCTTAACATTTGAATTACCATCATTAATCTGAACACTTTGAAAATTGTCATTTGTTTCATTCGGAGTCTGTGAGCGTGATGACTCACATAAATATTATCGGACGTTAATTTGGCTGTCACTCCTGAACTCTCAGGTTACTATAGATTCTTCGAGATGCATGAATTAAATCACGGAGGCTATGAAGTGTCATTATCACAATCAAAGTTACTCTCTGTCTTGCAGGTGGTATATGCCTCTCTCCAATTATATAGATAAACCTTGTGAATTACGACAGACCACGACAGGCGGCTTTCACATCCATGTAACCTCGCTGCGTATTAGTCAGCCAGCCGGTTTGTAGAACAACGAGATCAAATGTTGTCACTGGTAGGGCGATGCAACTAGTGACTAACTGGCCTAGCATAATGGTGCAGTTGAAAGCCTATCTGAATTAAAAATTCCGCCTTGATCAGCAAATATATGAACGAACAAATCTTCTAGACTGCTGAATAATGATTTGTTACGAATATTCTATACTACAAATTGTTCCATGTAATGGATTATTACATAACTGCTCGCTTTTGCTTAATAAACTTCAAAACTATACATTTTGGATTTTTTCACTTAACGCATCATAGGTTTTTATCTGAAAAGTCTCAGAAATCTATCGGCGCAGGCAGTCATAGCATGTGAGTGCAAAGTGCTCAACAAGACCAGTGCAACTATTCATATATACGTTTAATAAGATGCTTCGTTGGTAGCGATATGCGTGTTATTACATTTCGTAAATATACACTAAGCCTTTCACTGTTGGTACCAAACGGACGCCATGTATGAAACAACCCTCTTTTCAAAATCGACGACTTTACCAATCTGCAGCATATAAAATTAAGTAGTGAAGGTTATAGAATAGATTCTTTAAACAATGCAGGCTGCTTATGAAATAGGAATAATTGAGCAGGACGTTTGATTGCATTCTCAATGTGTATGAATCGGGGTAAGAGTAAGAGTAGAATGCTATACATTGTGCGAATGATTGCCAGATATCTCATGGGTAAATAAATTGCCATGTTTTGCTCGTAAAACAGGCACAACGAGTAGGAAAACAATAAACGATTCCAGTCAAGGCAGACACACAAGCTTGGCTATCAGTTTCTTCGGCAACATGGTATTCCTTACACATTCATATTGCGTATGCATCATAGTGCATGCTTTACTCAAAAACAGGTACAAATAACATCTTGTAATGCCCCTATATAAGAGCCTCGGCCGATAATTTCGCAATGAAGTATCATGGGAGACCATTAGATATCTCAAAACGTTAATATGTATCAGATTAAAGCAAACCCCTATTAATTCAGTTACATAATCAAGGAAAACTGCCTAACTTTTAACATATGCCTAATCTTCAGATGCGGTGTTATGTAACAGCCTCTATGTTTCATTTCAAATATCCTAGTGCAGTGATTTTGATATCGTATCAAATGAAGGGCCCGTTATCTTTTTAGTGGCTGCCTAATATTCGGTATATCGAACCATTCAAAGGGGTGGGTAAGGGCAAATACCAGCAGGAATAGTGGTATAACGCCAATATGTACGATGCAGTTTCACTTGAGAAAATTTATATGCTATTACACGTTATTGAATACGATTCTCAATTTGTGAGGCAGATATATTGGATGATATGGTTTAAATAACGGAGTGTCTGCTGTGCCGATAATAAATCGCAAGTGCTGTATGAGTGTCTAAACTTATTCAACAGTGTGGACTGTAGTAATGCAGCAAATATGAACACGCTGATGCGCCATTCGGGTGCATCAGTCGCAATCAGCTATACCGTTATCAAGCATTGAATTATATGCATGTTCACAAATGCACTTATTTATGCTGCTCAAACCACACGTCTGGCATCGATGATGTCATCACCACAATTATGTAGGCTTATTGTAACAAACAAAGGGATCGGATTTCAACCATTGACATACATTCTATACAGCAGTTGAATTTAATCATCGGCAATGCAACACATCAACTGTAATATGTGAAGCATGTAGATCAACAGTAACTTGGAAGTAAAGCTGTGATAAGGTCATTAATATGCACACCTATAACTGATAGATGTGCATTAGCATGCCATTGATAACTGTAGCGGGAATGTGATTTAAAAGTACCACAACTACGTACCCATTGTATATTTCGCTGGTTACGTTGTACTAAATATGCTGGCCTGCCGATCTACGTGTTGTACTATAAATAATGTTTATGTGCAACATATGTGAAACTCTATTTATTGTAAGCAAGAGTATTGCAAAAGGATTGCGTCGGCATTAAAAGCCTACCTGCCCTAATGTTCAACAACTCTTAAGGAATTTGAGTTTGTTCTCGTGATATCCGTTTTGTGGTTAGGCATCTCCTCGATGAGAGACCCATAGCATGTAATTCATATTAGCATCGTTTTGCCTATCTTGATAGTAATCTGTCTGTTAAGGACCACGGAGAAGCTGCATGTCACCTGGATCATATTGGTGTACACAGGATAGACATTATGGGATGAAGCAAAATAGACGCAATTATTTAAGCGTTACAATGCTTTGTTCTCAATAAATGCATTTACATAGCTGAAGAGGAAGAAGGAGAATGAGACGAAGAAGACGAGGAAAAAAAAGAAGAGCATGTTCTCATATGTTATCATGTGTTGGGAAAAAAAGGGACGGTGAAGACTTTTATAACATTCTTACCTCCGCCTTACAACATAATGATTACAATATCATTACTACACGCAAATAGACGTTTTACATTACACCAAAAGTAAAGATTACCATTGGACAAAATATCGTTATATACATGCATCAGACATATAAATGTTCAAATGATTACATATTATTAGCATCAAAGCATAGATATCATGTTTTAATATGCAATGGACTCACGCATGGTAGAATGAGGGTTTTCTAAACTATTCGCTTGACATATAATGTTTAAGCAAACGTTCAGTTGTACCTTATTTGGGGTATTCAATAGTGCAGAAGTGTTTTGACAAGCAATGAAGACACTGGCGAATAACAGTAGGGAGTAATAACACATGGAGACGCGCAGTGAGTCATCTGTGCCGACTTCATACCTTATTACAATGCATGCATTCGGGAAGCGGAGCATTGACAAACAACAGACGCAAATAACTACATATTATGATACAGTGAAACACAGATATTTAGCTGGATTAGGCGGACTTTAAACAATGAGCCGAGAGAGACCAGAGCGCCAGTGGCCGAGAACCATTACCACCAGGTAGCGTTGGTGTTGTTGTACTGTGTTCTAGAGGCCCGTTTATAATGTACACCGCATAAGGTGTCTTCTTCTTAATTCCCTAACCGGCAATTTGCGGATCATCCACGTGATACTGCTTTGCTCTTGAGCACATGATGCATCCGAGGAATGATGCTCCTTGTCGGGGCCAGATACAAATTACCGACAATATCACCATGCGTAGCCTCTTGACGAATTCAACATTGCTACTACAATACGCCGCGTTCTGAATAGGCATTCAAGTTCTATCTGTCATAACACCGAAGCACATCGAAAATCCTCCCATTCGTCAGCTCAAGGTGATAAAGAGAAACTTAGCGATTACGTATACTTATCACAACTAGATCCACCTTCATGTTTGACATGATCAATTTGTCTGCAGGTGAAATGATGGATTTCATAATCCCTTAGAGTACGGTTCCGCATACATAGCGCGTAAAACATAAAGAGAAAATTAGTAACACAGCATCAAGGCAATATTCGATAAATCCATATATGTAACACTAGAGGCTGCATAGAATACAGTACTGTCTGTGTGTTACGAATGCTGGTCTGGATACATAGAAAAAAACATTGTAAAACATCAATGCGCACTAATTGTAAACCTGCATTAATTTGACAATGTAGCGCATGTTGCGCATATTTTACCAGAAAAAGGGATATTAGCCCTTCATATCCTTGGCAACGGATAAATAAATTACGCTATCCATGTTAGTTATCCGCAAAACCTTGCCTCAATGCATGGATATGAAGTTGGAGGCTTCAGCGTGAATATAACGCAAAAGTTTTGCTATTGACATAGATAGGTTGTAATACAAAATATCATTTGGTCAACAATTTCGTATAGAGAAAGACAAGAACTAAACACTGTTTGACATGTACTTCTTACGCTCGTCAAGAACTATGCACATGACTACGAGCTGCTGAATAGGTCGTATAGACACCACGCACAGCAGTACGTAACGTGGTACACAAGCAATCTTGACCAAGTGTTGCTAAGTATGCATTGGAGCGGGAATAGGTTGTCGGCTGTGATATCAGAGCAATCGTGGCACGGATACATTCGATGCAGAAATTAATATATAGTAACCCGTAATAGAACCTATTTATGGTATAATTTTGTTTCATGCCTTGCATTTTCACCATGACCATTCACAATATTGCCAAGAGTTTACATAAAAAAATATAATAAATTTGAATATGAATATCAAAGTCGATGCAACTGCCATTTAACCACTCCAACTGGGTTCAATGACGCCCTATCGGTCATGTGACCGCCGGTGGTTGCTTGCTTGTAGTTGACTGGTTAATGATCCCCGCGTCCATTAGGACGATTCATTTCACGATATGGTGACGGCAAGAATGACTTATCCACGCTTTACATGACGGCCACGACTCTCATCTGATTGATGACCTGGCTAACTGCGTCTAACAACTTAGCAATACCGGGTAAAATGTCCTGAGTTGAATCGAGATTGGTTGTGCTCAGCAACAATCAGAACAGAGGACTGAAGTTGTGCGATTCATGAACTCGTATAGTGACCTTTTATTTCAGACTGATAACGAAACTTCATGTTGCAAGACGACTTGCCGTATAGCGAGATTTGACAGTTACCTACTTAACTAAGCGACATAGACTCAGCGCATTCTTTGTACAAATGAATCTCACAATCAATCATTCTGTGTTGTGTTACTAACGCATTAAACGATTAATTGATCAGGTGTTCTTCACAGTTGATATCAATACAATAGATTTCTCTTGTTGTATGGTTTGGCTTCCAATAAGCTGTTAGCAGGATGGAATTATTTAATGACCACCTACGCATTTTTAATATTTATATCTCGTGTGAACGGATCAAATATTTCAGATACGACTCAATGCATCAATAGCACATGTAAGCGAGGTATTGTGAGACACTAGTCAAGGTCCCCTAGCCTGTTGGCTGCGGGCCCTGTTTACATGTTACTGATATTCAGTAGTCTCGCCATCAGACTAGGGCACGGTAACGTCTTGAACTGGACTAGCATCCCAGATTTGTTTTGGTACGCGCCGCTTGAAAGACTTGTTTGCAATGCTTGGAATGGGTCAGGGTTTGACACCAATGGTTGTCCACTTGCCGGGACAAGTGATTTGTCATGTCGGACAAGTGACTTGTCAAGTCAACTTGTCCAACCGGACGAGTGATATTTATGAGCCGGGCACACATTCTACAACACCCCGATTTGTTGTTTCACACAACTGGTTCTTTTTAACTGACTATCACATAAACATTCTATCGTGCAGCTAAGCGAGTAGAGCGCTTGTTGTGGTGCCAATTTGAACTTTTGAGACGCCCCATAATTCCAGAAGACATTTAATGTGTTCTCATTGGACGCAGACCACAACAATGTACATGACGTCACATAGAACCCCGGGTGCCTATCACAAGCTAGTTTCATGTGCCAGACACGAGCAATTCAGGTCAATCCGGGTCACAACCTTTGCGTTGATTGGTCACGAAGATTAATGAACGTGTCTAATGAATAATCGGACGCGCAAGTTTAAGACCTTTTCTTGTCGTAGACTCTGGGGCGTGAAGTGTAGTGGGACCCATTCAATTAGATATCTTTGTGCGATGCCTTGCTCAAGCATTCACCAATATAATGTAGTTCCTCCTATATCTTTCCTTCAGTATGAAACCATAAACATGTTTGGGGTTGTGCAATCTATCATGGCCGACACAAGCACGAACCCACAACATAACGGTACTCAAGTTACAACTGTCGTACGCCTGTGGGCAGTAACTCATATATAACATGCACGGACAATAAAGTTGATCTCGGGTTTCTCGAAGGAATGTCTCCTTTTTTCTAATGCATTATCATTCAAGCAATGTGGCGCACATAGATACAAATTACTCCAGCACAATTGCAACGCATAGCTATTACAGCCGTTTACTGCAGCGTATGTAACTACAGTATCTCACACAAATAGACGTGGTTAGCGAGATTGAAATGACAAATGACTGTGCAATAGGCTGCATTAGGTAAAGCGTGCATTCAGTGCACGAATAACAGCTTCCACTCAACAAATTGGCGTCATTCATTTCAAATGCTAAATTAAGACTTCGGTCCTAAAAGGCCGTAACTCAATTTGCAAATCGAAAAGGAAAGAACAGCTACAAGAGGAGGCGCCTGATTCAATTGATTGGATTCCGGCTCATCTAATGATGGATCGGCGGTGTCGCTAGTTAACAAGGATGAAATCATGACTATTAAGACTAATTGCTGCAATGAGTCGGTTTCAAACTGCGACCATAAAAGATAACGAAAAGAAGCTTTTACTTATTGTAAGGATGTTATGGATTTTAAGAAGTAGAAACTACATAATCGCTCATAATATGACATATTTATGAAATATCTACTGACTTCATCATTTCCATCTATCCATAAAATGTCTCACATCAAAAACTGCCATATTTCTGTGCGATAAAATGGAGTGTACAAATACTATATATATATATACATATATATATATATATATATATATATATATATATATATATATATATATATATATATATATATATATATATGCATGCATATATATATATGCATATATGTTATATATATATAGATATAGATATATATATATATATATATAGATATATATCTATCTATCTATACATGTATCTCTATCTCTATCTCTCTCTCTCTCTATATCTCTCTCTCTCTCTCTCTCTCTCTCTCTCTCTATATCTCTCTCTCTCTATGTCTCTCTCTCTCTCTCTCTCTAGAGGGATCTCTGTCTCTCTCTCTCTCTCTCTCTCTCTCTCTCTCTCTCTCTCTCTCTCTCTCTCTCTCTCTCTCTCTCTCTCTCTCTCTCTCTCTCTATATCTCTATATCTCTCTCTCTATATCTATCTCTCTCTCTCTCTCTATATATCTATCTCTATCTCCAAAATGCATAAGAGTTAACTGTTAGGTACAGAAGCAAGCCTAGGTCACACTTCCACGGGTTTACCACAAACCAAGGCTATGATCTTAACCCATAGTTACTTGATTTTACCACCGGAATTTGATACGTATCATTGCATTAGGAAGTGGATGGGGGCATGATGCTAATGTTGTTTTTATGACGGATGGTCCCGATATCAGTTTCATCTTTCATGAACCGTGCGAATATGCGTGTATTGTTTGTCGATGCATCACAAGACCTGATTAAACACTCTGATTCTAGTATAAATCAGACAACCATAACTGCCTTTATGGGTAATGTAAGACAATCATGTTGCGATCCGTCGCACAATTCCATCTAAAGATAAGCGTTACCTTTTTTACAAAACGAGATACAAGCACTGCAAAACGGAATATAGATGCCTAAAACTCGAATTTATAATTATAAGAAAGTTGCATTCGAATATTTATGATAAACCAAAACAAGCAGATGAAAATTTGCCGTAGCACTTACTCGTTTGCGATGAAGGATTCATTCACAAAATAAATGGTATTGTTTAAGGCTTGCATGCTGATGTGGTTGATATGGTTTTATTCCGTATGGATACAGGATGTCTACTGCTTAGTTATCTAATATTTATTGAAAAGTCGTTCCATCCTTTGCCTCGAATTTATGCTCGATAACAAATCTTACCAGTCGTTTACCAACAATTCGAACAAGATGCAGATGATGAATGCAGTAGGATACTTTCGGCAACTAAAACTTAAATCGTATTCTTCCAGTGGTGGAATTCAGGCTACGTACAGTTAAATGCAAGGGTCTATGATCGTACAGTGGCATGATGTGTGATACCCTGCTGAGCTAGGCCGTTTGCCAGACACCAGCCCGGTCTGAATGTCCTCTGGGCATAGTAAAAAACAACATGATATTCCCTATATTATTCCATCGTGAAACCAATGAAATTTATTCCCCATAGACGTTTCACATGGTACATTTGAAGGTCTCCTCAGGGTGTCGCAGCGAGCAGAGCTCGTGAGTTGTGCCTTAGCGTCACCTGCCTCTGTTGAATAGACAAATCACCCCTGCTTTTACACAAAACAGACCAATTCTGTCAAGATTCATGCACCACATCAGGTGTGCGATTTCAGCAGACACCGCAGTGCATTGCTTGATAAAGCCTATTGTTGCTGTTAATGGTACTGCTTCTGATTTTCTTCAGCGTTACATTTTGGCGCCTTCATTTAAGTGTCTTTCGAATTGACTGGTAGTTTACGCGTTAAATTGTATGTAAAGTTAATTAATGAACATTAGTTTGCATTCACCGATATTTTGTCAATAAGAACGCAAAGCATCATAAGGGTGATACATGGTCCTTACACTGACAACGTACGCAATATATTTGCAACACACATAACCTGTTGTTTGTCTAAAATAACATTATTAAGGACTGAATTGTTCACAGTGGGGAATTGTGCAACACAGATATGCACTCGGAATAACATAAACATTTAATGATCTAATTTTACTGCAGCAACGATGATGTCTGTATCAATAAATAGCCCTCCAGAGTGTCTACCTCGGTACGTCATGTTATCTTCATAATGTAATGCGCAGCGACAACGTCAGCCATCGAAGCGGGAACCATTACGTTAAGGTATCCTGACAAATTATTGACATATTGCAGATGCAACGAATAGCCAACCAATGTACATTATCATGAATCGCTATTATCTTACACTCTAAATAGCAAAATGGATTGTTATGAATTATCTATAAACCATACTAGCGAAAGGCAGGGTAAACTCGATTTATTATAGCGATGGTGCCATCCAAGCAGCCATGATAATGAATGCGGGTCTGTATGGTAACACGAAAGGAAACTTATGACTTTTGCTAAGCATATTATCGGCTGGTAAACGGGCTACTTAAGAACACACTGTGAGCGGGTTGGGAAGTCGCTTAGGATTCGCGATGACACGGAAATGGATAAGTTTCAAGTAAAAACTTATATGCATAGTTCTCTTTTAGGCCAAGTAGATGATTTCTACAGACATGTTGTTATTTCCAGGCATAGCTGTCATTGTATTATATCAACATATTTATGTATACTGACGAGAAATGAGCAATGTTGTGAGCGCATTACGCAATAGTTGCACCATGTTACCATTGACAACGATATGATACTCATTCGCTACCTGAGAAATAATAAGTATTAAAAGACTGCATAAACATTGTAAATGTGTGTATGAAGTGGCAGTTATATATGGAACAACGACCACGAGGTGAGCACATTCCATAATGTAGTCATCTGCTTCGTATCGTGATGGTGTTGGACAATAAACAGTTTCGCCTATATAAATTAATAAGTGGAGATGGCAAACCGAGTATAATAGACAATCAATTTCAATACGTTAATGCCCTATGGAAGAATCATATTATTTAAATATTATGCCTGCTGCCTCGCTGGAAGGTGTAAATATCACGTTTCACTCTACAATAATTATAACGTTTCCATTTGACCTTTTACACGCAGCGCAGATTCAAACCTACGAATCATGGCACATACGGTATCAAATGATCTTGAAATGTTTTGACAGATTATAAAAGATTTAACAATAACTAAATGTGGTATTACATTTGCGTACGACAACGTTGCCGCTTCAGGATAAATATCGCCATGACAACGACGTGGGGCTGGGCCATTTCTGTCATTGGAAATATTCCGCTTCTCCAATGCCGACAACAGTCACCGATGTTCGAGCGTTACGATGGATATGAGCGATTCAGACAAGCCGAACAATGACCTTTGAAGCTAGGTCGGCTGCAGGTAATGGGAAATAAGAACCAAGGCCTATTTGGGTGAAACATAGATATTTGTGCCGCATTCCATCCTGTTATGGAATGAATTGCACGTCAAATGTTTTAACGTCGATTTCCACATGGAGTCATGTGACTGAAAATGCCTCAGTGAAACTAGAAAATCAGCGAACTTGTAGTTTATGATCCATAACATGGAGTCGATGATCGTGTATACTTATCACAAATGATGTGAGAACATAAAGCAGTGGCCTCTTCAAAAGCGAGTACATACATTGATGGCATTTTAAGCTCATAAATATCCAATCATAATACAGGATATGAATTTCCCAGCAATACTCACAGCAAATAAACTTACTAAGGGGCAGCAGAATTAAGTAGTGGGATTTTTGCCAGGTGTGGGTCATTTATGTGTTTCAAATGTTGCTCATTGTTGGAGCTTGTCAATCAGGGTAGTAGCATTTACTCAAGATATCTACTGACATCATATACGGCACAGTTGTCTTCACTGTTAATATATAACTCGCCCCACCTATCCTCACCGCTTTTATGGTTACCATCTAAAACGCAAATTACGACAAGTTCGTGATCCATGTTTAATGTTATATTAAACTTTTGGCTATAATTTATTTGGTTTATTATAGCGCCGTCTGTAATGCATTGTGAAACTAAATCCAGGGAACCCATACACTCGACAGATTGCTTTCATAATTGGTATGTATTCACTGCAATAAGATATTGTCCCTCAAGCTATAAATATAAAATACAAAACCCTACCCCTATTGGAACATAAGGGGCTACATTTGATTGCTTGGATCAGAGCATATATTTAATCTTCCTATAACGTGATGTAATATAACTCCCGTTGATAATGCTTCGTCCATGGGATCAACCAAGTGATACTGCTCGCTCTGGAACACATGATGTATCCGTGGATTGACGCCAGATAAAGTTACACAAACTCGAATCTAATGCCGTCAATATCACTATGCGTAGACTCTTGACAAATTCAGCAGAGACAATGAAACACGCCAGGTTCTGAATATATGTTCCGCGATTGTCGCGACACAGGAGCTCATTGAGAATCCTCCTTTTATTTGAGGAACAAAGCCATTATGTGTACTGCTTACAAAAGGATCAAGCTTCGTGCTTCACAACGTCAATTAGTCTACAGGGGATGAATTTCGCAATATATATATATATATGTATATATATATGTACATATATATATATATATGTATATATATAAATACATATATATATATATATATATATATATATATATAATAGATATAAGATATATATAATAAATATAAATATATGTATATATATATAAGTATTTATATCTCTCTCTATCTATATCTCCCTCTATATATCTCTCTCTATATCTCTTCTCTCTATATCTATCTATATCTATCTATCTATATATATATCTCTATCTCTATATAATATATCTCTATATACTTATATATTTATATATAAACATAGCACCCTGTGACTGTTATGGGTAGTGATGGATGCGCTTAACGCGCAATGTATCAATAAACTACAGACCACGTCTAGAATGACATATTTAATACAGAGCCAGGTCGGTTGGGTGTTTTCGTTTGCTAAATAAACCAACAAAAGTCGTTTTACGAAGTTTTCTATGGTATATTGTATTATAAACATTGCCCATGCATTAAATAAAACGCATCAACAAGTAAATCACTGAATATGTGTCTGCATTATTCGACCAGTACCAAAGACGGTTCCGTTACATCACATCATATTTCAGCTACTGGTTTCTTGGTATATATAGCAATGTTAGTGAAGTGTATGCCACAGAAATTGCTTCTTAATTATTTTTGTTTTTATGGAAAATTGATCGTTACTTTTCAATCTCATTAAATGGCGTAATGTTACAGCACTCCACAGCGCTATTGCTATATCACCCATGATGGTATAAGGCTCCGATGTCAGAGTGTTGCTCCAAACGTTTATTCTAGCACATAGATAGGCAGTAATTTAATATGCATCATTACTCTATGAATTCGATATAGAAATGTCACGACCGAAAATAATTTGAGCTATTTATGTGAAACATATTGATGACCATGGGTTGCCGGTCGATGCACACAACTGTCACGGTAATACACAGCCTCAGACAATGGCTCTACATTAAGAAAGTTCTGGCATAGTTTTATTAATAAGTATCCAAAATTGCCAATACATTACTATTCTCATAAATAAAGGCATAGTTGGATAGAAGCTACATGTTGCTGGTTATTAATTTACCCTGAGTACTGATGAACTGAGCCCACGCTTTTTAATATTCTGCCGTATATTAGGTACATTATGGACCAGTCACAGTGAACAATTATTGTGGTCAAACAAGATATAGATACGGAAAGCAATGTGGCGCTTCCTGTTCGGCACAAACGCAAATCGTGCACTTTGCAGCACTTGGTCGGAGTGATATCAAATCGCTTGTACTTCTTAACCCGCAAAACGTTTATCGGCGTTTTGTTTTGGCGCACTTAATTTTAGGGGCTATCGGATTGGCGAATAGTTATGAGTACAATCAGTCCATAAGCATTTGTGTACACGTAAAATGTTTCATATTATAGCCATGATGGCTAGCCAGGCAACATTGTCCCCTTCTTTCGATCGGATTGTATTCAGAAGACATACATAAATAATGTGATTTCATTTAGTATATAAACGAAACAATATCAAATCCCATCCCGATTCAAATCCAATTTTGTAAAGTCATGTTACATTATATATTGTGCCTGTATGGTTTTAGGGCAACAAATTCAAGAGTTTTTATCATTTATAGACCAATTTGACAGCTTAGAGGATGATCTCCTCAAAGGTTTGTCGCATCGTAACTAAGTCGTCTTTATATGATGACACATAATCTCTACACTGACAATGGACGGGATTGCATGAACGCTGTGTTGGCCGATGGGCATAAAATAAGTTGACCACGGTAGAGTTATCAATCTGAGACTAATGACAGGTTGCATTTCAAGATTTATGACCCACTGAACCAAGCTAACAGAACACTGTCACATAACAAAAGACTGATGTATTCATAGGTGCGCACGGGGCAACGCGAAACGAGGTGATATATTTGACGAAAGTTCCAGCTCTGTGAACTGCAAACGACGATGTTGTCAGCATCAAAGGATGATCCGTGGATCCATTCTACCGTCTGATTCAAATTAAAGACAGTAGCACATCGAAGCACACGATCTGCCATCCATTAGAGTAAATCGAGGCATTCTACACATACACCGTTATAATATTTGAGCATCGTATTGTATGATGTCCTACTGCCTTGTCGACAGCATGGCATTGTTACCTGTTTGGAACGTTTAAATGTTTACCAAGAAATGACGAGTAGCACTTCTGAAATGTCTTTTATTATCATTTATCAAGTAAGTGTTTACAGTACGTGAGTGGCTAGTAGCATAACAATGAGGGCATTCCCTAATATTATGTAGCTCCTATATTTTAGTTTCAATAGGCTGGCAATATTAAACTTATTCATGTTGCGGGTTTCACAAAATATGACAGAGCTTAACATGTCCGAATCTATACTCACGCTTATGCAGCCTTATGTATTCTAAGCCATATGTTTTAAAGCAGATAAATGAAGGTCTGCTTAAGCAAGAAATATATAAATGTTTTTATCATTGGTATGGTAAGCAATAGCATTCCACACAAGCTGGTTCTGTCACAAACCGAGGATTTATGTAATATAATCCTGTATTGCGAATTATATTTCATTGTAGTCGCAGTCTATGCAGTTAATATATGACAAATAAATGTATATCTAAAAACGAGTTACTCGGGTAATTATCCGATGCCTCAACAGTAGAGGGTTGTTATCAGTATTGCTAATGGCTATTCGCTTTTTCCAATAGAAGACAAATAGTCGTAGTTATTGCCAATGCAGAGGCTGTGCAATAGGGTGCATTAGGTTAAGCGAGGATTCAGTGGCAGATACATGAAGAACAACTACCACTCAACATTCAAATAATGAGCAGTATTTACCTCAAAAGGTTATGCTGTTCAATTGTCAGACTAAATGAACCCTTCGGCAAGAAAAAGGCAGTAACACATTTTACAAATCGCAGTGGAAAGTGAATTGCATCAATAAGAGGGAGCGCTGGATTCCATTGATTGGCTCCTGTCTCAGTGGTGTTACTGAGAAAGGACGAGGAAATCATAGCAAGGATCTGAGAACAAATGTCTGCAGTAAACCGGCTTAAAATGCCCTTATAAAGGAAATGGTTGTCAAAACGAACAACAATGTATTCATTGAAAACGCGTCTCATTGAAGCTAGTATGTGAATAATACTGGTCAAACTTTTGCAGATATTAAGATATCGAAATTACATCATCGCTTATAAGTTGACGATTTTTTTGGCACATCAACTGACCCATCCATCCATACAGTGTCTCAAATTTGAACTACTTATTACACTGCGATACAATTCTGTGTGAAAACACAATGCATCGTACGAATTGAATATACATATTACTCATACGATGAATCACTCGCCGGAGAGCATATTTTAACGCTCTAGTGTGTAGAAAAGTCAATAGATCATATGGCCTTCAATCGTGTGTAATGAGCTTACGGCACATTTCTATGACATAGCCACCCACCACGGTATCGGCCCTAACCCTTGTTTAGTTGATATATTGCTGGACTGTGGTCAGTATCATTGCATTAGGTAGTGGATATGGGCATGTTGTTACCTAAATGAACTCTTGTTTTGTTGGTGACGGATGGTCCCGATGTCCAGGTCCATCTTTTATGCGCCTTGCAAATGACCATGTATTGCTGTTCGGTGCATCAAATGACACGATGAAACACATTGACTTTCGTATAAATCAGACCACCTTAACTGATATTTATGGGTCAAATCTATGAAACTGACGAGCCGTTTGAGACAACCAGGAATCCAAAACCCCCATTTATCAAGTCCTACATGGACCAGTCCAAAATAATACTAAACAACAAATAACAAAAGCTATAGGGTACTGTCGGCAACTGAAACGCAAATTATTTACTTCCAATGGTTGAATATTGGCTACGTACGGTTCAACAGGCGGCTTACTGACATGGTCTTTAATCTGACTGTGTGATCCCTGAGTTTTCTCGACCAGGCCGTTTGACAGACAGCCTAACCCAATGTCATCTTGAGGTGTTCCAGCAAGTCCAGATCGTAAGGTCTACAACAGTTTCATCTGCCCTTGTTGGTAGGCCAGTCATTACTGATTTTACACGAAATAGCGAGGCAAATTCTGTCAATATTCAGACACCACATCGGCTACGAAATTTTAGCAGACACCGCAGTACAGTCTACAATAAAGCTCATCGTTGCGGAATGAATGGTCGTCATCACGCTGTCATTCATAGTGCGCTGACCGTAGTCACAACCATTGCTGCTAGTACATGAGGGATTTCTAGATGCATTACCGCTGAACAGCATTTACATCTTCAAGATTTGGTAAATCCAAGACTCTATTATCGTAAAAGATTACCAGATGTCTATCAAGCTTTCCTATAAGCCACAAAACAGTTATATACCCTAGAAAATATCTCGAAACTGTCGTATTACGTGCCTAAACCCCCAGATCGTCTTGATAATATAGTGCAATAAGAATGACATGTGGATGTCCATTCATGGCCTTCCCCTTTTTTCGCTAGTTGAAAGATCGAAAAATGTTTCTTCTCAAAAAAAATACATTCACAATGCAGTTTGGGAAAGGAATGATATCTGTATTTGATAAATAAGCCGGCGATGAAATTGTGAATGATACAGCACAATAGCAGCGCGTTATAGCAATGAGGTGATCCGTATGTCGTACGAGCAAGTGGGTAAGCGGGTTACTACGTATATATGACAGGTAAAAGCCGATCTCAGTGTAAAGTTGTGTTTATCTATACCGCTAAGTTGCATGACACAAAACAAGCGTGAATGTCAAAGGTAGCAATTAAGAACATGAACTAGATCATCGTATAGGATGTTCGTTTGGTTATAACGTTGACGGAACCGGACAACACCTGCAAAATTTGCCGAATAGCACCTAAAACCAATCAGAAATCTCAATACTTAATTGCTGATGAAAATCCGCAAATATTGGAAAGGGATACGTCTCTGCCAGTGATGTGTTAGCTACTCACACCTTGCGAATGTTGTGAATGATTGAATTTCTTACGTGGTGAATGCTACATCTAGTCCTTGTGAACATCAGATGCTTTATTATAATTTATCATGATTTGCTCGGTCATGGTGTCTGTGCTATAATTAATTGCGTATGCTCATGGTAAGTTTTAGTGGTTCCATGCTAACAATAAATCACGGAGAATATGTCTTAATAAACGACGTAACCCTGCAAGGATGTTTAGATAACTAAATCGTCACACTCGTCGAAACAGCTTGTAAGCCTTCAGCTTGTAGTACTCTGCCCTGCCCACCTCACTGGTTTAGACAATAAAGATTATTGAGCAATAAGGAAAGTTTCCTGAACCCCAGTTTTATCATGCGAATCAAAGGATAAACAATGATTCCCTGAATGTTATGACATCGAATGCTGAGACAGTACTCTTGTAGAAGGGCAACTAAGTCAGCAAAGCAGTAACATTAGGCAAACCTTTGTCACCTTCTGAAACAAACCTACTTCATCCGATCATAGCAGCATTAAAATGACAGTTGGCTTGATATATCAATTCATGTCCGTGTAGTATCCAATTAGATCACTGCATATCCTTTCGGCACTACCCAATACACTATCACTTGAATGAAATTCAATATTCCGTATGCTGACGCATTTTCTGATGCCAAAATAACATGCTCCTGGACGCACCTGGCAATATACAATATGCAGTTCCTGAATGCGAATCCATCCATTATAGCAAGATGCATGCAAGTTGATTGAATTTAATTTGGAAAAAGGTCCTTTAAATGACAGAACAACTGAACGGCATTGAAATATTTGATAATATCGCCAATCAGATGCTAGTGCTGGTGTAAGTATTCATTTCAGCGTTGATCTCTAAGTACATTCCATCAATAATAACCAATAGTATAACTTCGACAAAACCACAGGCCATGTCCATCTGAATATCGGCAATACACACCTACATTGGCTGAATGCATGCCAAGAGTCACGATATAAGCCTCATCATATAGTTGCCAACTACATTTAACACAAATACACACGTGTTCATGTTCTGTTCTTTGTGAATGTTACCCTACATGTCTCAAAAGGCGTAAATACAGCCACGCAGCATTGCACTTTTCCGATATCACATCCCACACTCTTGATATATACATACTAAGTTACCATTTAAGTTCAATAAATATAGCGTCTTGAAATTTTGGTAACCCCCGTGGGTAAAGAGTTGTTAAGTGAATGTGTTGCCATGGGTCATTAGTGGCTGGTGAATGGGCTGGTCTTGTCATGGAAACCAATTATGGTACACCATGTCAAATCATGCTGTGCCATGAACAAGAATAAATGATAATGACAAAACATGATTTTCATTAACGGGTTTCTAGAACATAGCACAATAACAACACTGCTACCTGGTGGTAATTATTCTCATTTTGAATGTCAGTTTCATCTAACTGCACCGGCCGATAGATTTGATGCTTGATTCATAGTCATGTGCGTATCCTCTGCCTTACTTGCTAACCCATACAACCTACACCTCACCAACCTAGACTCTTTCCGGAATGAACACAAAATTGATATTAAGGGGACAAATTAGATAAATTTAGAATCCAGTGAAAGGATAAATTGACAAGATTTCTAGCTTTGCGTAGCATGATCTGTCTACCTCTGTGTAATTAGAGCTGGCAAGCGCTGTGGTTAATGTCCTTTTTGGATCAATCATAGCCCGTTGTTTACTGATTACCGTCTCTATTCGATGCCATCTTATCAGATGTGAAAGGTATATGACAGGCACTATCCCAGAGCGAACAAGTCAAGGTGTTATGCACTGTATGTCTGCGGAATACGCGACGCTGTGTAAATCGCTTCCTACAGAAGCCGTCTAATGTGATGTATTCGAGAAACGTAATCGCTTGTGAAAATGTTTTATACTATGCTTGGGTATAATGTAGTCGACTCTGTTGTAATCTGGCGCACGCGTCACAATATCGACATGTAAATCATAGCTACGACAGACAAGCGCCGTTGTGATCGCATGCAGACATCGATAAATCATATTCCCCCCCGTTCATTGTCGACATGCTTAATCCGAGAGCTCAGTGATGCCTAACGTGATGAACGACGCGCGGTTGACAGGCTATAATAGGTGGTAATAAGGAGCATGATATTGGCAGAGAAGCATATAAATCAGTTTGTAATCTCGTCAGCACATCATGAAATGCCTTGCTTGAATGCACACGTAGACCATTAACCTGCCTAGTTCATGCAAGCGACCACATGGCTAGCAGGCCTACGGTATACCGCATTAAAGTTATTAAACGGTCGACAAATGCATCGTTATCGCCATTAAGATCGTTCGTGACATTATGTAATAATTGATTGCATATACCAAACCCCGTAAAATCCAGCTTAGGCGATTGTGTGAAAGTATAATCTTTAATCAGCTCGAGCCACTTTCTTTTTAGCAGCGTTGTAACTTAATACATTGTTGTATTGTACTTTTGGTGCACCTGCTTTAATGACGAATTGCTTTTTCAACCAGCGCCTTTGAACCATTGTACGACATTGATTGCGTATTTGAACTAGCATCCATCAGCAATATACCGCTATTCTTATTGTACGGAACAATCATCATAAGAGACTCACGCTAGCGAGATAATGACGTGGAAAGCTTTTTATGGTGCCCTGCTGACATAGTAATGAATACATGTAACTGAAACCAGGAAATTGGTTACATAAGATGTCAGTAAATACTGGAATGTATTCTCCGAATGAACTCGGGAATCATTTGCTTTACGACATGTTGTTACGTGATAGATTCATCATTGGTTAGTTGCTATATAGCAGGTGCGATTATTGACGATAGCAGATGCATATAAAAGACAGTGAGCAAACCACAAACGAACAGCTCCCTACAATGGTAATATACTGTTGCACGTCATGCTTTTTAGATCATAACAAGCCGCATAATATGAGTCGAAATATTCTGACAATACTTATTATAGAGAATCCGACTAGGAAGCAGCCAAACAATGGGACTATTTTGAATAGTGCATTATTCGTGATCTCCATATATTGCGGATGGTGATTCTCAGTTGGTTCGAAATGTTGAAGTTGGTGACTGTATATTAGTCAGATAATGAGATGCTCTTTGGCATTTGCGGAAACATCATTGATAAACAGCTAATTTACAACACTGCTTATGGCTGCGTTCGCACCACTTGTATTGCTGAAAATATAATTTTGATATAGCGCATACACAGAGGTCAATTAAGCACAAATAACCAAGAAGCTGGCATTGTGTAGCAGTAGTGTGTCGTGCATATGATATAAGTGTTTGCGGCAACTAATAACCAATGCAATATACCTTTTTGGTGACCGTTGGTCAATTTCTACTTCGGTTGACAGCACCTAACACACATATGTAATGGAGCTGGTTCTCTCGGAAATGTTCCATATATACTGGTCCGGCACGGCATGTATATTAACATTTGCACGATAAATTAGTTTAACATACTCATTTAATGCGTTAGCATGCTGCGCATATTCAACTGACTCTTGGTGCTGCTAGATTTTCATTAAAATGTACACAATTTAAAACGATTATATGTTTTAAAATCCTGGCCTATCAGATTTATAACGGAGGTATATTTGTCAACAATAAGAATTAAAATTTTCCAGAGAAATAACTTTTTGCGTCG
Source organism: Urechis unicinctus (assembly GCA_034190875.2). Classification (NCBI taxonomy): domain Eukaryota; kingdom Metazoa; phylum Annelida; class Polychaeta; order Xenopneusta; family Urechidae; genus Urechis; species Urechis unicinctus. The sequence goes on from CM067343.1 coordinate 20,870,285, forward strand.
GTAACAATTATCTTCACCGCTAATGCAGGTAATTGCCACATTGAGAATGATAACTAACTGTGCTGAATGCAGCAACATTAGAGCAACGACGTCCCATCATCCACTCATATAAAACATTGTCAAAATCAATACGCAAGTCATTCAACTAGCTCATTTCAACCAAATCCAACCGCAAAATGTATCACTTGCCGTTTAGGCCTTATTGAGTTTAACGCTGCAATGTTTTTCTAGCAAACTATGATGGAAGGGCGGGCCATTCTATGTGAAGCAGTTCAAAGCGTAGCGTGGGGATTTTATGAAATGCAGAAGTGCGATGAAAACTGCTGTGTAATAAAGCTAACCAGACAGCTGATAAATGTCAGACGCAGCAAACCAGACAAGTAAGAATAAGATCAAGTCAGGTCTCGTGCCAAGCCGAATCGGTGAGAGTGACAAGCTTTAGTATGCACAGAGAGCATTTGATAACCAAATCAGCACCAGCTCATATCACATATAAATACAGTATTATATTGATTCTCTGGATATAAGAGACAACAAACAACTCCCACACATGATAATAATTAGAGTGTGGAGTACCAGGATAGGATATGACCATTAACATAAAATCGGCATCTAGTCACAAGGTCAACTTAAGTGATATGTTCCCAGTAAAAAATAATTCTTTTGAAAATTGCTTCAGATGGTTTTCTTCCTTAGTTACATTTACGGGCGACATGTCCATATAACTTCAGCATACTCATTATAGCAGACAGTGTCATGAGCCTGAGGTATAAATTATACCACGAACACTATGAGGGGGAAAAAAAGCCCCACATATCATCACGAAGTATATGTGGCGTTCACATGGACCAGATTAATGGTTTACACGCGACATGCAACACGCAATGACAGTATTCGACAGTCGTGATTAGCTAACTCATCACTGGCAGTGTCTCGCACCCCTCTTTGATTAGGTGTTAAGATCTCTGGTTGGTTTTAGGTGAAGTGCTGAGAGCTTGGAAGGTGATGTCTATGCAAGTAAATTTTAAAACCAAATATGCATCCTATACGCTACACTAGTTGAGGTTATATCGCCTTTGTAAATATGCATATGATGCATATCACTTGCCAAGTCGAGTTATTTGTTAAATGATTTGCAGCTGAGATGATGTCAATGTCACATTATGCACATAAATAACTGATGTGGCTCATGGCAGCTAGCATATTCGTGGAATACATACATGATATTGTTGAAGGTCAGGTTGTATATCTCTTGCATGCGTCAATACTTTTATGGACAGCTCACATTGAAGGATCAGTTGTCCAAAGCCATAAAATGTAACAAACAAAAGTCTAAGAAGCTTTCATAGCAGCCGCAAGTAGCACCGCAGAGGATATTTACCAAGCCCCGAGACAATCAGGTTACATTAGTGCAGGTCATTTAGATGAGAGGAAGAGGTATAATACCGATTATCAAAACAAGGATGCGAACGCCTTTATATATTTCAGATAACATTAACAACGAATGGCACATTACTTCCCTGTAAAACAAGCTTTAAGAGGCTATAAGTCCGCTAAGCATAGAGTATTATAAGACAATGTTATCAGGTTAGAAAATACTGGTTTATTTTTGTATGCGAATGTGCAATCCAATTAGATGATGATTACTCCAGGTGAGTTCAATAGCAATGTGAATTTATGACACGTTTGTAGGCAGAGTATAAAGTGATATTTTGACGGGAAAAAAGGCAAGCACACGCATCTCATGCACATGAAATGGATGAACAAACTCCACCGAAGCTATCAACACCAACTGTCTCGGATCTATGTGATAAAACAAGCACTAAGATAGGTACAAATTACCTCTTAGAATCGGAGACACAGCGAATTGAGTAACATAAGGCAGAGTATAAAGTGATATTTTGACGGGAAAAAAGGCAAGCACACGCATCTCATGCACATGAAATGGATGAACAAACTCCACCGAAGCTATCAACACCAACTGTCTCGGATCTATGTGATAAAACAAGCACTAAGATAGGTACAAATTACCTCTTAGAATCGGAGACACAGCGAATTGAGTAACATAAGCCTGAATACTGTCACCATAAAGCTTATGATGGCTAGCGTTTGCGGATCGAAAATAGGCCGCAGATGTTATTTGCAAGATATTAATCCACATATACGAACCCCATATCCGGTAAATATCATCCTTACGAAACCAAATATGAAGTGAACGTTAATAAGGTGTCGTTCTATCTTATCGCGGCGTATTTTATCCTACCATAATTCCATCCAACATGCGAATCCTCTGCAAACAGAAACCATTAACAGTTAATGGACAAGCATGCCGTTGATTCACCTTTCGACGTTGTGTCAGCGACCATATTCCGGTCAAGTGTATGTGTAGACTTTAAGAAGACATAGGAAAATCTTGAAGCGGTTGCTGCCAAGGTATTAGTGATTAAATAATGACATTTTGATTACATTTGATGTTTAATATGAGATGTCATTCATTGTACTTGACTCAAAACAAACATCGTGCAGCCGCCGGTTGAGTACGTTTTCCTTAAAGTGATTGCAGAGCATATAGATGTTCTTTTTATTTTTATGGTTAGACGTATATAACCCGCTTCTTCAAAATTTGGTTAATGTAACCGACCAGCAAATGTCGAAGCTTTGGCGACTTTGACGATTTTCCGTTCAAAGTTCCTTGCCAATCGTCTAGTAAAGTCGCAGCATTGATGGAATTAGTTAAAGCAAACTAGTTTCTTTGATCTAAAATCGGGTAATTACAAGGTCTTGTTTCACCATAAAATATATTGTCTCATATGTATTTGATATCATTTTGTCTTGCTCTAGAGCTGACGTTTGACAACTGCTGATGTATAGTGATGCATATTGCTACTATTATGCATATTATTGGTTGCCGACACATACATATTGGATACACCAATAATTTGGATGAGGGCATACCACGTTGTAACTTAGATTACTATATGTGATGACTCCTTGATTTACATTCATCGTAATCCGTAAGCTATTTATGCACACAGAGACCGACGTGTATGTACTTCGTTGACCACGTTACGGTCATTTCTCGCTGCCGTAAAACACAGACAATATTATGGTTTTTGGTTTACATACCAATCAAGCGGGGATCTGTCTCCCTCGACCAAGATTAAAAGAGATTGATGTATTCAAGAAAGGGCATGGAGCAATATTGCGCAGACAGTAATGGTTCGCAGACGTCGTGTGAAATAGCATTGATCGTTCACTCAGAGCCAAAACCAATGATTTAATCAATAAGCTATAATCCGTAGTGCAACAAAGACATCAAAAATGTTGGCGTAAAAAATCATAGCGCAAGGGGTGTCGTATCGTGATCTGCGGTGTTCAGTTGCACACGATATGCACTTGTAATAAGTAAAGAATCGAACTCCAGGTGTAGGGTCCATACAAACTTGAGCTTTATTTTACTGTTTTCAATTTCCGATGTTACTTAGCCTAAATTTAAGAGAGAGAGAAGTGTTGAGCTCGGAGGCCAGGAGAGAACTGATATTAGAATGTAAAGGGCTTCCCTCAACGACTTAGGCACGCCATCCCAATTCTCATTGGACGTGCAGTAGCCAGGTCAGTGAGGGTTGGGGCCTACGGGCGTTGCCTGGGCAGGATGGTCCTGTGGCTCTGGAATAAGGGATATGCATGAGGAGAGGGGGGAAGTGGTAGGTCACTCGTGGATCTGGGAAACTGGGATTTAAAATTAATATAAGCTGTAGGGAGTTACTCCATCAAATGATGACTGAGAGGGTACGTTATGATGAAGGGTAGGTTTGTTATGTATTTGGCACTTAACAGGGGCAACTTCTAATCAGCTTATCAGAAAACTGGTTGGTTGACAACTGGGCGCAGGTAAATTCCCATGAATTGTAGTCTATTGTAACGTCCGTTTCTTAATACCTGTTTGTGCATATCAGTCAAGTTGTCATAGAGGTGTTAACCATCATTACATATCGGTCATTTACAGCAACGCGGAAAAATAAGCGTCGGAAGAACCAGTCAGTTAAATGTTGGAAATTCTTATTGTACTAACCAGCCAGCCAGATAACTTATAACTGACATAAGCCGCTAATTGTCTTCCACACGGAGCATCATTAGAGACTGAATTATTCACAGATGAGAATTGCGCAACGAAGTTATGCTCTTAGAACAGCTTGATATATGTTAACGAGACAGCGATGCGTTTGAAATAATAAATAACCACTCAGTTTGGTACTGCGTGTGATAAGAATGATACTACGCATGCAACAATGCCAGCCATAGATTCGACTATACGATGCATTAAACTAGGGTCTCTTGACAAATTATTGACATAATGCAAAGACAATCAACAGCGCATCAAATGGACACTATACTTCATGTCAATTAGTCTACACTGTAAAATTGGTTTATGCAATAAAGTAATAAATCAAGCCACATAGAAGCAAGGTTAGGTCGATAAAACGCAGGGATGGTTTAATCACCGCGACAGTAGATATGCGCGTTAATCAAGGACTTTGTTGAAAGCGCGCGGTGCAGCAGAATGTCAGGAACAATTTACGCTAATGTTTACTTTATGCCTGTGGGATTTAACTGTAATATTGTTCATCTTGTTGGCCAGGTAGGTCGTGTTTCGTAGATAATGATTGGTATTACAATGCGCACATTTCAATATACCATGTAAACGAGATACTGCATAATGACTAGCACTTCGCAGTGCAGCATTATGTTTCTATTTCCTGATCCGTGTTATTTATCTCTTTCTACATTCTATTAATAAGTATGTAGTGGCAGTTATATATGTAACGACAGCACGTACAACACTGCATGTCATCTGCTTCAAATTGCAATAGTGTTAGACCACATCGGCACCAAAAACACGCACATCTGTATGGAGGAGTGTCAACCACAAAATAGTATAAACCCGTTCATGTATAAGCAGCCTACATGCTGATGTAGTTAAAATGCTGGCGCCCGATACGATACTATTGCGACACAATAACCCACATATATTTAATGGTCGAATCACTGTTGCATATAAGTAATTAATGCTGAACGTCCGGAGCCGGAACCAATATTTGATGTGTGTATGCCGGGATCTGCCAGAGCAATGAGTAATACGTTATGCATGCGTACCACTAATTGTTAAATACTTTGTCAGTGGTATATTTCAGAAATGTGAGCATCTGCGGGTCTTCCTATGCATGTCTATACTAAAACTAACAGTTTCTTTTCATTATAACATTAACTATATTTCAAAACAAACAATGTCGTTACAGCGAAGTACATCGACCCATTAAACAAGTTATATCGTCCTTATCGGGGTGTGTCACATAGCCACTATACCGACTTATTATGACGACAGTCTGTAAAGTAACACATGTTATTTAGATGCTGCACAGACAAATATCAACTCTCCAATAAGCACACGACAGACTGTAGCCCTTTAATGTCATGTCAATGACCAAAACCAGTAAAAGGCCTGTAAGTAAGATAGTGTTTAGTTTCAAATTGAATAAAGCGTTACATCGCTGAAGCTATAAACGTTTATCAGTGTGGTCGCTATTATTACACAGCAAGGTATTGGATGCATATAGGACAGCAGAGAATATCTGCTGCTGAATCAATTCATAGCGCTCACAGCATTGAAAATATATAGTCCGTATTGAAAAGATATTAATCATTTTTATCATTTATGTGAATGTCAACACTGATTGGATTTTATTGAGTATATGAATGTAGAGGTGCCAGTGTAACGTGCATTCCATTATATCAAACAAGAGATACGTTTCGGTGTATGCATATGATTTTGCGTTTTGCATTTAAATGCACGTGTTCCTCCAATTATCTATCAGATGTGTTTATCTAATGCTGCATAAGATACAAACCAGTGTACAATATACATTCAGCATGAACAGATGACGCCGAAGTGCATTTGTAAAAGACATAATGGCAAAAAAATTACGCTTTTCTTTAAGATATTAGAGACTAGTAGGTGGAACCCTTAAAAACGCAATGTATGCGCCGAAATGGTATCTCTTTAGGCGTTGCTGATTTGGAAAAATCACAACACCTTTCTTTGACGGATGATGATGGCATGTTTGCCGTGGTTTATGGTGCAGTACAAATGTTGGACATCATCACTAACATAAGGTTCTTCGGTAAACACGCGTCGTTACTGCAAAACAAACGTCTACAGCCGAATGCTATCAGAGGATAAGGTGTTTGCTGCTACGCGCTAGGTAGAGCAACATAACACGTCATTCTGTACACAGGTTAGGTAGTTACCGATCATACATATATATTAATGGATAGAAGCTGTTCTGGGATCAAGGTGGATTATATATCACTCTGCAATTTAAATCATAAACAGTGCAATGAATGGCATAATTAAATTTCGTTGTGTGATTTATGTGAACGGTTACAAAATAGTAAATTGCAATTATTTCATATTGTTGGGGAACGGTGTATTTTAAGAACTGATGCTAGATTAAAAGCATTTCACGCTAGCAGCACTGAGCTCCTTGTAATATTCACAGCACCAAGTCATATGATACGAATCATACGAACTGAGTGTAAAAAACAGGAGTTTAAATGCTAGTAATTCAACGCATTATCTGGTTTCTGAATTCATACAAACTGTATTTACCACGCAACTGTAACAATTTCACTGGTTAACAACTACCCCTACTCTCGGCCAGGATAATTGACCACGCGATTTTATGCTGGTGTCTGAGTACATTGTGTCAACTACAATACGACCCAACATATATTATGATGGTGATGAATACACAAATACATCATAGAATTATGTGCTCTTATGCCATGTCACAGTTGCATTATTTGCATTGTTGCCTTATGCATCTGCGCAAATGTCCATATTACACTAAACAGTTTCCATGAGATTGCACGCTATGTGTAACTTATTGTGTGTAGTCAGTCGCGTCTGTAGTTCATCGAAACTCCACTGCCTTGGGCTTCTTAAAACTCGGCTTATTACTACACTTAGAAGACACACTGTGCGTCTCCGTGCGTTATTGTTCCGTTTGGTTTCGCAAAATGTGCCCGGATGCGATGCAGAGATAATCACATGATTATTACTTATTTTTGTTTTTATGTTACAAAATGCTCGAGCCCAATGCAAGCACATCACTATGTGTTGCACCATTTGTTTCTATGATTAATCAGTCTCATATGATATGTCGTTGAGATTCTTATTTTCCCCATGTTTGCTTTTTCATGTAATAGGGCGGCCTGCTAATATAAACGTCCCATTTGTTGAGGCATTACAACTCAATATCAAAGCTTCTATGTCAAAAAGAGGATTTCGCCATTACGTTCTTGAGCTCTCTCGACACTAAAGCAACTTAGAGCTTGATTTGTGACTGAATGGGTCGAATACGATGTACTGCCAATGTTGGCACACATACATACCGAGGCATGTACTAGGGTCGACCGGTTCAATGCAGTACAATGTGTCTGTGTTATTCGCACAAAGACCCATCTATACATAGAATGACTACATAGATAAATCAATGCAGATCAAACTACGACTTAATTGGCGCCATCGTTGGCAATTATCAGTATTCAAACAATGTTTTTTTCTGATATTGAGCGATATCAGTTTACGATTGCAATTTCAATTCCGCCCGTGTTTGTGTCATGCTCTAATCCTGTGGGGCATGTATTATCACTCCGCTATGCACAGACTTGGGTGACTCACCAGGTGTGTATATGTGTCATCATTCTCTGATACAGGTGGATACGGATCAGAAGTAATCACTTTGTTTTGATATCATCGCCGTCTTCCTGTACGTGCTTAACCCATAATTTTACATCCTGGTATTGTGCAAATAGCACAATGACACGACACAATAGAAAAATTAATTATGGTTGAAGTGTCTTGCCACATACCTGCAAATATTGGTGACATCAACCAGAAAACGCTTCCTAAATTCAATTAGACAAACTCTTAGACGGCAAAACAATTTACATTTGTCACTGTACTAGTGTTGTTTCCACGAGCATTCTGAGAGAATAAGTAGTACTGTGAAGATGCGCCAACGATTGTTAACAGTTCCAGGAATGGATTATGTCATAACACTCATATGTTACACGTTGAATGAAAAGGTTATTTAATTCACATGTCCGTGTAGAAGTTCCAGCGTACACGAGATCATAGCCTTCGAGTTAGAAAACCCGAGTAATTAATTTTTCTTACATAGGAGCAGTTCCTTGCTTTTGAAAAATGCCTAATTTGCAAGAATGGTGCTTTGCATCAGTTGTCATGTTCCATTGCTAATATTCGTGCGCAGTGACTTAGAGATTCGATCGATAATAGAGTTGGTATTATTTGAGACGTACGTCACTTTCAACAACGAGGAGATATCGAAACGGTGATGAATGAGTATGATTGTAATGCTTAGACCAACCCCGTAAGTGCCAACGCCATTTCGACACAAACCGATGGTCCAGAAAGGGCTGCTTAACATGCACCGCAGGGTCGAAGCAACCGGGTCGAATGCATCCTCATTAAGAGAAGGAATCGCCGTTTAACGTGCTCGTCACAGTCACATAACACCAGTCAGTTTGTTAACGTTGGGATTAAACCCACGACATGTCGGTCGAAAGAAGAGACACAGTACCACTATGCCTCAGAAACCACGGTTTAGATCAAATAAAGTGTCGATTAGCTGTCGTTAAAGTTGCTGCGCAATATGCGGGATATTGGACGATTAGATGGGGCCTGTAAGGCAATTACCGGCAAACCATAATTGGATAACGGAACTATTTTGGATGCAATTTCACATATCCGATATTGCAAAAACCCTATATGCTTTGGCACCTTATTGAATCAGATCGAGTGGGCGATATGTTAGAAAAATACATAACGCTATATGTTGGTGATGTATCGCAATAGTTATAGCAACGTCGGTAATGCAATAACAACGTTGACCTTTTCCAAAAATGCGACATCAGCATGTTTTTTGGAACCACCATTCACAATCCATTTATGGATATCACATCTTCAATTCCATCCTTGTCCGCATAGCCACGTGTCTACTTTTTTCCGGCTTAGACCCAACGTTTGGCATCGGCAATGTTATTGGTGATCAAACAAAAAGAGTTAAGACGATCTGATCAGTTTAAGAAGGCAATGATGCAACATGCGGTGATGGCAAGATATTTAAAAGCAAAGACAATCACTTCGCCTCAGATAAATATCTTGAAACTTTGTAAATGGCAGCTGACAGCATCTGAATAGTCATCGACATCGTTCATGACATTATTAAGGAGATGATCGTAGTTACATTGATAACATTGATACCTAAAATCGACTCAGATATACGATCTAAGCATAATGACACGGAGGTGATGCTGTATCGTGGTCGTGCATTAGTTCATATTCAACTAGGTTTATTATTGGGAAAAGGGATATTGTTTAACAGAACAAAAGTTCAGGTTCATATTTTACTACAAAGGTATATCTACACAAAGGCGCATTTTAAGTAGCCCGAACAACTGATGTACATGGGATAAAGGAGTGCGTCAGGATAGGAGTGTGTCTCTTACTCATCCCTCCCTCCCTTCAGACGACACCGACCAGAAAGTACAATTACTCAATTTATTCAAATCATGCTTACTCACAATGATTTGGCAAGTATAATCGATTCCTGATAAATTTGCAATCACACAACGCAATTGTCAAAGCTAACAAACTAAATTTCCCATTGCTATAATTACACCACTTAGCATTGTCAATCTTGGTATAGCCGAAAAATATAACCGGGCTCTCTGAAGGCATTGTTCTCTAGATGTAGCAGAGAGTTGCCTGAGGCCAATACCTAACTCACCAGCCGCCGAGGCGATTACAACTTTGTCCCGCTTTGTGTTGTTTTGTAAGCCCTACTTTCAATACAGTTGAATCCACGGCGCACTACCTTTCAGAGAAAAGCGACTCAAAGTCCTAATTATACTTTATAAGACCAGGCTTCTCTGAGCGCCTCGGTTGCTCTATTCAAAACTGTCGATTATGCGATTTTATAAACATCTGTTACATAAGCTTGCTATAAGACTTAACAAACTATATTTCTAAGGCAGCTGAAGCAGCATGATGACAAGGCCTGAGGCTGGTTCTAATGTGATAAATTCGTAAATCAGATCTTATTTTGCTCGGCAAAAAGTCTCGTCGGAAAACCATGTATTAAATAATAAATGGGAAAATGAAAATTGGTATCTTTATCATTTGGTCTTACTGTATTAGTTATAAGGTCCAACTTGATCCATGTAAGGAGCCTAATTCTTAATTAGAGAAAGTTACAAGCGCTATTATTCTTATAATGAATTTAGTTACAGATAAACAAAACGCAACATAGTCAGATAGGAGGATGTTATATTTATTTGATGGCTAAATCATATTGGAAATTATTTCAGCATGTTAACTGAAACGCAATATTAACATTATGTCGTTGTGGCCCTAGTAGTAGAATTAAAAAGGCATTGAGCGGTGCAAACATCAAATGTCGTTCGGGCCACTTCGAATGAGCTTTTGCGTAGATACACCTATGCAGGAAGATATTAACCTGAACGTTTGTTCTGTAAAACAATGTCCCTTTTTCCTATAATTAACGTAGTTATATATGAAGTATCAATGTTTTCATGTATCGACGATCATTTCATTAATAATGTCATGAGCGATGAGCGATTCTGATGTTGCCAGCTACTATTTGAAGGGCCTCATGACATATGTCTAAGTGGACGTGATTGTCTCTGCTTTGAACTATCTTGCCGTCACCGCATGTTGCATCATTGCCTTCTTTAACTGATCAGATTATCTTAAGGTTATCGCCGATGCTAAACGTGGTGTCTGAGCATGAAGAAGTAGACAAGTGGCTATGCGAACAAGGATGGATTTGAATATTTGGTAGCAATTAATGAATTGTGGCCGGCAGTTCCAGATAACATACCAACATGTTTGCATTCTTTGCTAAAGGTCTACGCTTCTCCACTTTTTGCGACACATCACCACCATATAGCGTTAGTTATTGTACAGGCATACCGCCCACTCAACCTTGTTATGATTGCGTGGGTGTGTCGCAAACCGTACAATTTTTTTGATCTGATTCAATAAGGTGTCAAAGCATATACAGTTTCTGCAATGTCCGTTAAGTGAAATTGCATCAGATATAGTTCCGTTATCCAATTATGATTAGCCGGTAATTGCCCTACCCGCCACATAATAATTGTCCAATATCCTGCATTTTGAGCAGTAACTTACACGATTCAGATGTAAACCTCTTTACCTCTGACCTTAACTCGGAATTGTGCTTCCTGCCACTGCTTGGTCTGCTCTATCGATTCATATAGTACCTCGGATGCTATGTTTATGTCATCGCCTCTACGTGATAATTTTGCAACAGCTTTGGATTGACAATATGTTCTTAAATGTAACTTACACGACTGCTAACCGACACTTTAATTGATCTAAACGCCGGTGTCTGAGGCATAGCGGTACTGTGTTTTACGTGACTGTTAACGAACACGTTAAATGGCGATTCCATTTCTGAATGGAGATGCCTCCGACCCGGGCGCGTATCCATATCTGGCTGGACCTTCCGTCCTGTGGTGCAAGTTTAGCGGTCCATTTTATTACATTTAATTGCCAATGATATTTGCTTAAATAAATGTTGTCCGTGCTTCAGTTTAACATGATATAGTAATATTAACCTGTTCTTAACAGCATCGTCGACCGTCTGGAAAATATTATCACATACTAGATTTTTGCGGTGTAACCAGTAACTCTCAGTGTTATCGATGTCGGGCGGAACACATTTGCAAATGCTTGGTGTTGGTGCCTACAAGGTTCAGCTCACGACGGCGCTCTACCCTTAGTCTCTAAACTATTGACTCCCAATGTAATAAGAATGTCTTATAAAATAAAAACGAACTGCCTTCGACTGCACCAGCATACAGGGTGTCTCCATTTAGAGAAGAACGCTAGAATAAAGTACCGCGCCTGGTACTGTACCTATGAGTGCCGACATGAAGATGACAGATCAAAGATCTTCGCATTCATGCAGGTTAATAATTCAACGGCGGCTGACTGCATAACTACCTAGCGCATCGCTCCACGGCCACTACCCATAATTGATTGTCAATCATTTAAGCAGCATCACGACCGCATCACGACCCTACTGCATAAGGGTTTGACTAACGAGTGTACTGCATGCATATCGTTACCACATTTAAAGTGCAGGTTTTCGTGTTTTCCATAACAACTGACAGACTTACTATGAATATGTTATGACTTGGCCTGACACTTCATCCAGAACGCTTGTTGCAATGTAGTAAGGAAAAACATACCGTACTTGTGCGTTTCGTTTGTTTGGAGCAAGATGCTTTCTCTAGCAACGTGCTGACAACAACCACGCATGACGAGCCCATTTGGTGGATCATCTTGCTTAGGTTTCAAGAGATTCTCCTAGTGCTTTATATTGCGCATGATATGAGTTCTTAGCTGAGCTTGACGACTCCAGGAGAGTTATCCTGCTATAATCTGTTCCGTGCAAAACTAAGTCATATGAACATTATTCAAAAGAGGATTAATGATTGTTTTGCAGTGTCTATCTGAATTCGTTTGGGCAGCTCTTCATTTTGCTGTAATATGGTTGCATTCAAGAGCAACTTACTGCTATGTTCAGTAACAAACAGGTCATGTAGACGTGCTGTAGTGTAGCGCATGTGTCAGCATATTCAGTGTCAACAATAATATATAATGTTAGCTCTTTTCAATTTATACTCCAGCCCTGCCCGGGGTGCATATCAATGAGACGTCTGCCAATCAATACATATTAGCAGGTGTGGCATAATTGACCGTAAGGGATGATTTAAAAGTGGGCTCAATGGAGCTGATATGCCAACTTAGGGAGCAGATCATAGCTTGTAATTGGTTCACAACAGCAGGTGAAACTTCAACACATGGAGGGCTGATCACCGCAACATAACAATATATGATTAACTAACATGTTAATAGCAACTAAAAACACAGAATCGGTATATACTGCAAGTCGGTTTCGCAGTCGATACAAATCGACAATGTGGAATAAAAACCCAGTCTCCTGGACCATAACTGGTTGTGTCTCAAATTCCATCATGCGATGTAATTCATGCTTCATTACTTACATATGGAATGTAAGAAGTTTGCGTATGAAGTCCTGCGTCATTGATTGCTATGTAGGCTGGTTGATACGTATCCTGGCCTTCAAGTGAGATACATTGGCCCATCATGAAATGAACTTTCTGAATGGACGCAAGGATCATTAATTTGTCGCTTTACGTCAGCAATCACCAACGGTTATATGACTGAGAGGGCCTCAGAGAATAACACGGGAGTTGTTAAATGGGTGTTGCTGCGACGTAGACATTCGACATTGTTAGAGAATAAAATACCGACTACATGTAACCCCCAAGACGGAGTCGTGTACGCAAAGCAATTCTACACCTCTTGTATTAAACCCATAATCCTTGATGAAGGTAAAGATTCAGCGTTCATTAATTCAGTTGTTTCATTCGGAACAGACATTGAACAAAACAGGGTGGTATACATTACTTAAAAGTCGAAGTGGACGATACAACCTCCCACAGGGCTTGCATTGATATTTTTAGCACCTAGTTTTGTTCTTTTTAGAAGTGTTGCAATAACCTTATTTTTACAATCTGCTGTCCAAGTAATAAACAAAATGAGTTGAAACTTGTTGACCACTGATACATCAAATATGTTGAGGCGGATTGGACAGTTTATGAAAACATCAAACACGCGACAACTACTTTATAAGGGGTTGGTGTAACACGCACAAATAAACTTTGGCATAACCAATAACAGGATATAATATCATGGGCTATGTATCCACGTACAGGAAAACTGTGATGATATCAAGACAAAGTGATTACCTCTGACCCGTATCCAGCCGAATCAGAGCATGATGCCACTTAGACACACCTGGTGAGTCAGACAAGCTGATGCATGGTGGAGTGATAACACATGACCCCCCCAGCAGTAGAGCATGACACCAATACGGGCGTAATGGAAATTGTAATCGAAACTAATATCGCTCAAAATCCGAAGAAAACATTGTTTGAATACTGATAATTGCCAACGATGGCGTCAATTAAGTCATAGTTTGATCTGCATTTATTTATCTATGTATTCATTTAATGCATAGATGGGTCGTTGTGCGAATAACACAGAAACATTGAAATGCAATGAACCGGTCGACCCTGCTGCATACTTTGGTATTTTTGTGTGACAATACATCGTATTTGACCCTTTAGTTCTCGAATCTAGCTTTAAGTTGCTTTTGCTTCGAGATGGCTTCATAATGCAATATCGCAATACCCATTTTGACTTAGCTTGGGCGACGTACAAGCTTGTACATTTGCTTTGAGTTGCGGTACAATTAACCTAAACAAATGAGAGGTTTATATTAGCAGGCCGACTGATTATTCACATAAACAAATGGTGCAACAATGAGTGATATGCCTGCATTGGGCTGGATCATTTAGTAACATAAAGACCAATATTATGCAGAATTATGTGATTATCTCTGCATCGCATAAAGGGCTCATGTTTCGAAACCGAACGGAACAGTACGACAGAAACGCACAACGTGTCTTCCATGCAGAGAACAAAGCCGAGTTTAATAAGAAGCCTAAGGCAGTGGAGTATTGAAGAGCTACAGACGCGACTGACTACACATAATGAGTCAAACATAGCGTACATTTGCGCAGCTGCATAAGGCAACAAGAAAAATAACGCTACAGCGACACGACATGAGAGCCGATCCCCCGACAAGATTTATTTATGCCATTCACTTCACTTTTTCTGATGCGAACTGCAGAGTGATAAAAGTTCCGCCACGATCAAAAAGTCCCAGACCATCTTTCTACCATTAATATCTATGTAGGATCGGTAACAACCTATGCTGTGTAAAGAATAAAGCGTCATGTTGCTCTACCTAGCGCGTAGCAAAATGCACACTGTCATCAACTAGCATTCGGCTGAAAACATCAGTTTTGCAGCAAAGACGCGTATTTATAGGTGAAGCTTCTGTTGGTGATGATGAATAATATTTTAACTGCACCATGAACATCATTTGGATGCCATTAAAAGGCAACAGTCCACCGTGTACAATTGGGCAATTGGTATTTTGCTGTGCCGGCGGTAACAGCAGCTAATTAAATTGTATCACTGTACCGACTGTCGTCGTAATAAATCGGCATGGAACTATGAGACGCACCCCGAGAGAGACATATGATATATGTTGGATGAACATCGCTGTAACGACATTGTTTGTTTTAAGATATTGCTTCCATTTCAGAAATACACTACTGAACAGTGTATCTACCATTAAGTGTCAAATTGTGTTTGAGTCGTGATAGTATCATATCGGGCGTCAGCGTCATAACTGCATTGGCGTGTAAGCGGCTTAGACATGAACGCAAGAAAACCCATTGCACGTACACATATTTTGTGGTTGACACCCAGTGATACAGACGCGCGTGTGTTTGGTGTCGATTTGATCAAACGCCATTACAATTTGAAGCAGATGACATGCAGTGTTGAATATGTTGATGCCGTGGTCGTAGTTCTATATGTAACTGCAATTTCAGACTTAGTATTTGAATTTAGCAGGTGCATGCTGTTTACTATTACTGAAGACAGATATAAGTAACGCATATCTAGCAATAGTAACATAATGCTGCACTGCAAAGTGCTTGTCAAAGTACATTAATTCGTTTATATAATATATTGAAACGTGCGCTTTGTAACACCAATCTATGTCCACAAAACACTGCATACCTGGCCAAAAATACCCAAATTATTACAGTTCATTCCCTTAGACATAAACTTACTATGTATGCGGTAATTGTTCCTGACATTTTGCTGCAAAAAGCGCTTTCATAGAAGTCCTCGATTAACGAGCATGTTTATTGCCGCGGTGATTAAACCATCACTGTTTCATCGACGTGCTTATTTTTGTCTTGATTTATAACTTCAATGCATTTGCTCATTTTGCAGTAAGCAATGTAAACTAATTAACATACAGCATATTGTCCATTTGATGCGCTGTTCACTATTTCTGCATATTGTTATTAATTTGTCCTTTCCCAAAAACCCCGGTTTAATGCATCGCAGATTCGCATCTATGGCTAGCATTGTTGCATGCATAACATCATCTTTATTACACGCAGTGCCCTACTAGACGCTCTGAGTGGCTTTTTATTACTTTCCAGACATCATTGCTTTCTCGGTATACATATATCAAACATTTGGGGCTATTTTGAGAGCATAACGTCGTTGCGCAATTCCCCTCTGTGAATAATTCAGTCTCTTATGATGTTCAGTGTGGAAGACAATTAGCGGATTATGCGCGTTAAAAGTTGTCTGGCTGGCTGGCTAGTCCAATGCGAATTCCAGCCACTTAACTTACTGGTTCTCCCGAAGCTTATATTCGAGCATTGCTGCAAATGGCCGCTGTGTAATAATTGTAAACACCTCTATAACGACTTGACTGGTCAGCACAAACTGGTATTGCGAAACGAAACTACAAATATGACTACAATTCAATAGATATGATCAGCGTTCCAATGTCAACCAGTAACAATGAAGAATTACGCGCTTTCTGATAAACAAATTAGGAATTTCCCCTGGCGCTGTGGTTTATTCCGCTAGCATCTACAATGTATTTGCTGCACTACGGGGTGTGTACCCTCAACTGCGCTTGGTTTGTATAGTATTGCAGTAAGTTTTCATTGAGCTATGCCTCTGTTATATCCAAATTACGATTTAGACTGAGTATCATCTTTGAATAGTTACAGTGAACTAATGCATGATTATCTGAACCGCACGTAAATATTGCAGCTAGACCCGGATAACTTGATAGGTTGAATTGCAGTGAATATTTGGTTTATAACATTTTGCGTTACAAAGGCCGGCACGGTTGTCTACATATGTCTTTTATAATTCGGTTGATACCCCAAAGCTAGAAAGACAAAACGGATTATAGCTAACAGATTAAAATATTGGTTTTGGTTGTGAATGAATGACGCATATAAGTTCATACCTGTTTCGGCATTTCTGTACAATATAAAATCAGACACATTGTAGATTTTTCTTCTTGCTGTTCAACCTGTATCAGGTGTTTTTGTAGGCTACCTTGATTTGCGTTAAGGTAACAGCTTCACTTTATCCTCAAAACCAATTGCTAACGGAGCACTAATAAACGAAGGTAGCTATCATAAAAGCGTCGCTAACCTGCGACTTCGCAAAAAAAGATTTAGATGTTAACCTCTTTACCTCTGACTTTTACTCTGAATTGTACTTTTTGCCACTGCTTGGTTGGCTCTATCGATTTATATAGTACCTCGGATGCTTTGGTTTTGTCATCGTCTCTACGTGATAATTTTGCAACAGCTTTGGATTGATAATATGTTCTTAAATGTGCTACTTTCCGCTTACGCGTGTCTGTTAAACGTAGCACATAGGCAACAGTAATGCAACCACTTGTAATAACCCTCCGGTCCAGTCATTATGTTAGTTTATTTGTTGTTCGATCAGAGAATGTTCACACGAGGTCAGAATACTTTTACCGTATGTGGAATATGTACAGTCGATTATGTGCGTGGTGTCTCAATTGTCCTCTTATATCACACGTGTTCACAATCTAATCAATAGCTGATCTCGGGTCCGCGTGGGTTGTGTTACTCTCTCCATTGTCAATTGGATGCATGAATGATCGACTCATCCTGATAACATCTGTCACATATGTCGACTGGCTTTGTTTATTCATAGAGCGATATATTGCTCCAAGTCCTTTCTTGTATACACCAATCTCTTTTTATCTTTGTCGAGGGAGAAAATCTTTGCTTGCGTGGTATGTCAACAATATTGTCTGTGCTTTTCTGTAGGGAGGAATGACTGTAACATGGTAAACAAAGTGTATAAACGTCGGCTTTTGTGTGCATTAATAGCTAACGGATCACGATGAATGCAAATCAAGGTTTCATCAAATATTGTAATCTTAGTTACAACGTATTATGCCTTCAACGAGATTATTGTTATATTCATTATGTATGTGTCGGGTAACAGGAATGTGCATAATTTACAGCAATATGCATCACTATACACCAGCAGTTGTCAAACGTAAGCTCTACAGCAAGACATCAGGCAAGGGATATCAATTATCTTTTATGGTTTAAAAAGACCTGGTCATTACCCGATTTTAGATAAAAGAAGCTAGTGTGCTTTAACTGATTCCATCAATTCCGCGACATTACTAGACGATTTGGAAGGAATTTTGAACGGCAAATTGCAAAAGTCGCCAAAGTTGCACAATTTGTTGGTCGGTTACAATAACCCTATTTTGGCCAAGCGAGTTATATATGTCTAGGAATAAAAAAAACATCTATATCGGAATGCATAACATGAGATGAAGAGGAGGCTATTGTTTGAATCTAATACAAATGTTAAAAAATACACAGGCTAGGATCTTGTTCGATTAAATCTTTCAACCGCTATTTGTGCCAAATTAATACATGTCACGTTGTCAACTTATCCAACTTCAGTATGACCTCACAATAGGTAATTGCCATAGCATGCCATGGGGCTCGTATTTGTGGATCAATATCTTGACACTAACGTCTGCGGCCTGTTTTAGATCCGCAAACGTTGGCCCACATAAGCTTTATGATGACAGTTTTCGGGATTTTGTAACTCAAATAGACATCAGCTTCAAAGCTCTCAGCATCGCACCGTAAGCCAATTAGGGATCTTGACACCTACTCAAAGAGGGATGCGAGACGCTGTCAGAGATAACTAAAAACTATTGTTGAATAATGTGACTGCGAGGTGCTTAGCGCGTGTAAACCATTAATTTAGTCCACGTGAACGCCACATGTACTTTGCAATGATAGGTGGGTTTTTTCTCATGGTGTTTGTGCTATAATTTATTCATCAGGCTCATTACACTGTCTGTCATTATTGATATGGTTAAGTTACATGGAGAGGTGGCTCGTAAATGTACCTGAGGGAGTAAATTGGCCATCACTAGCAATTTGCAAAAGAATTATATTTTTCTGGAAACACTAAGTTGCCTCTTTGCCTATATTCGGATCGTAAGTTGGTGGTCATATCATATCCCGGCACTCCTCACTCTAATTTTATCATGTGTTGGAGTTGATTGTTGTCTCAAATAGCCAGAGGATCAATGTAATACTGTATTTATATGTCATATGAGCTGGAGTTTACATGGTTTTCAAATTCTCAACATATATACTAAAGCATATCACTCTCCACGATATGGTACGAGACCTGACGTATTTGCTATTTGCTATTTGCTATTTGCTATTTGTTGCCATAAACACTTATGTCATATGCACAACATACTGCTTCTGCAAAAATGTTAGCTTCTTAGTTATTTGTAGTTAATTCATCTCATTTTCTGCACTATATAAAAATTATATTTTTGCGTTCTGTCGTCATTATTTTGCAATACAAATGGTGTGAATGCAGCCATGAGCGCTGTATCAATATACGCAAAGGACCATGAACAACCACATTATGTGACTAATATACAGTCATCAACTCGTACAAATCATGCCCAAACGACGTGGGCCTGCTTTAGAATCGTTAATCGTTAACTTTGGCTTGATTCAACCTTACGTCGAAGCTGATGAAAAATAATTGTAAGCTACATGTAATAAAATACAGTTAGTTAAATTGATGCTCAGAAATCAATTATATAACAGTCAAAGAGAGGAGATCGTTTGCTGTTATTTAGAAGGTTGGGATAAAGATGGGTAAATAATCTTCCCCTCCTCTCCTCTCCCGAACGAAAACATATGAAGCTGACTACCCTTCTATCCACTGTATTACATTTAGCCTAGCGAAGATTTACACTAAACATTTCATTCAATTAACCACTGAACAAGTAATTTTTGTGACTGACAAAAATTCATAATCATGGATCAAGTAGGAGATGTATCAATGTAGGCGTAATCACGTTATACGTATCCTAATGACGTCACAGCTTTGATCGTTTCTGGGATCACAGTCGTCTCAAAGGGTTAAACTTACGCACACATTGGAGATCAAAACCACGACTGACTATTATTAGCTGGTCCCACATTTATGTATAATTACGTGATGAAGGTACACATTGGCAGCCATCCTATAGTTTAGGTATCTTAATGTGTGATGAAGTGATGCTGCTACATATTTCTTTTGGTTCAGAGCATTTTCATATCTTCATCCAACGCTTACATATACCAAAGTATATATAGTAAGTCCTGCTTTCTGTAAGAGCTCATCTAGCTAAATATCAGCCTGTGATTTTGATGTCATCAAACATCAGCCGGGATATTTGCAATGATCAGCATGATATTTTGCAGAAATTACCATATGTTTTTGCCATTAAATATACTTAATGTGGATGCGTCTTGTCAACAACCAGTTTGAGGTCAATGGCGAAGAAAGTGTTGTTTGTGGAAATAAGATTTACGCACAATTATTGCAAATTTCAGTTATAGTTCCAAATATGTCGTGTCAATGGGACAGCTGCAGCGCCATTTTGATTTCCAGACGACATTTGTCTCAATTCCCAGCAGGCCGCCAACAATATACCACCTAGCAATGGAGTAAGATGACTCAGGCACGATCGTTGGTAATCATTGATATTCGCTACGATTGCCCGACATCTGAGATTGATTTTATTGTCCATGACAATTGCTTGGTAAATTGCATCCGTGTTGTGCCAATCCTCTGCTCTCTTGCGACACAAATAATCAATACGCGGTGTACTTAAGTGTGTGACTAACCATGGATACTTTCTTGTTCCCTGGCATGAGGAAAATCACCACCCAAAAACGCGCCCATACACGTGTACACTCATAAAAGCACCATCTATTCGTATCCACGCTCATAAGCACTCCAATCAAAGCCACGCCAGAAATCAGATTCCTTAATTACAACCTCCATTTTGCACCTTCGGCAAGCAAAATTGACCTTATTCTGAACCGCATGTTCGGTGGCCATTATTCCAAATTAATGTCCCACTCCAATCGATAGGGTTCGTCAACAGACACCGCTTTCGATGCAAAATCCAATCAGCGATAAATACATTTAAATGCCAACACGTTCGGAAACTCACAAGCTGCCCTAAGCCACCCAATATTGGCTACCAATGCCTTACATCCATGTCAATGGAAATACCGAGGCTCTGCTCACAGATACACATTGGAACCAAACGCCAAGACGTAAGACACCACGAGACACCCACAAAAGACTGTATTGACAGAACGATT
Source organism: Urechis unicinctus (assembly GCA_034190875.2). NCBI lineage: Eukaryota > Metazoa > Annelida > Polychaeta > Xenopneusta > Urechidae > Urechis > Urechis unicinctus. The sequence continues at coordinate 20,891,663 of CM067343.1, forward strand.
CTGCCGTACAACATTTCCGATCACGCGTGACAGAAGAAGCCATATTAAAAAGAAAAGTCTCATTTTAACGTGGTCTCATTCCGATACACCCGGTACCTCAGAAAGAATACCCGAAGTGACAAAGGACAAGACAGCAATAACCTTAGATAAACCATGGTCAAATATAGGTGGATAATTCGGTCCGATCACTTTAAGGCTGATCGTCGAATAAACTTTACTCAACGCGCAATATTTCCATCCACACCCAGCATATACAGCGCTCCGCTGATTGTGTAACATTATCGTCGGTCTCCTGTGCATGAATACATAAACAAATATCTAAATCATAGCTTTGTTGATGCAAAGCGTATAAATTAATGTGATCTTCACTTATATGCGCCAAAGTATTGTTTTGTATATTTTCGGACGTGTTGTACAGGGGCGATATCTCAATGTCACATCCCATGCATCGTGCGTGTGATGATACGTTTCCTTTTTACAATATAAAGCATGTGCTACAGAGCCTTAAGCCATCACAAAACGATGCAGGCCTTCATCCAGACGTAAACTCCAGCATACTGGACAACAGTTTTCGATAGATAAGGATTTTATTATAAACCGTTGTGCCAAGCGCTATTTACCTGAAGTTTATTCATTCAGAAGGTAATGCGAGGTGTATATGGTTTGCTCGGCTTGAGTTGAAAAGTATTTGAAATGCTGACATATATTATTTCAATATCGTAAATGCTGTTGTCACCCTAACAGAAATATATTTTAAGTGATGATTGAAGCATTAAGGACATGATAAAAGGGGTGCATTGATGCTGGATGGGGCGTCACACTCGCATGGTAAGGCCTGCTGTACAAGATATTATACCAGAAGGCATCTTGGCGCGTATTGCGCCTGTACTGCTAGAGAGCCCATTTCATTCACAAAGTTTATCGATTGACATGCTCTTACCATCCGCAATATATGGCAATCACGAATAATGCATTGTTCAAATTAGTTTTTTTGCTGCTTCCTAGTCGGATTCTTTGTAATGAGTATTTGCAGAATATGTTCGACTCATTATATGCGGCATGTTATTGAAAAAGCATGACGTGCAGCAGTATATTAACATTTGAGAGAAGCTGTTGATTTGTGGTTTGTTCACTGTATATAGCAACTAACCAACGATGCATCTGTCACGTAATAACATGTCGTGAGGCAAATGATGTGCGAGTTTATCGGAGAATACATTGCAGTATTTTCGGACATCTTATGCAACCAATTTGCCGTGAAGTATGTTATCCCAAATACAAATTATCTGGACGATCTCCTCCCATAAAAAAGCGATAACAACAGCGTGAGTTTAATACCGTGTTACAAACGCACCGATCCTCATCGTTGCTACTCCTTGTAATGAACAAAATTGCAAACGTGATAAAACGCGTGAAATTCACTTGATCCATCGTCGCCTTACTGCGAACCGTGCTCGAGCCGGTAGTATATGTACCATCCCCCTTTGTTGAATCTAAGAGCGTAATTGTGTTCGATTGTTCTCTTTAATTAGCTTGTACAATAAAATTCGCTACTTTGTTTGTCCATTCAACATGTTTACATTATGGACCATACCTTCTGTTACTTTAAATGCTGTATTATGTCATTTAAGCTTATTCTAAAAATAGGTAGGTGTAATCTGCAAGAAGAGGCTTTAGTTGAAATACGCAATTATTGTCATAAATTGTCAGAAGGCGCTGGTTGAAAACGAAGCAAGTATTTTCACAAGTTCGTCATTATAGCATACGAACACACAAAGGACAATATAATACTGTATTTAGTTACAATACGTCTTTGATAAGAAGACAGTGGCTCGAGTTGATTCATGATGATATTATCATACTATCGCCCAAGCTGGATTTGACGGGGTTCGATATGTCCAATCATATCTTACAATATATCACGAACAATACCAAGGCGATAACGATGCTCATCTCTACTGTTTAATGACTTCAATGAGGTAACCTTTAGCCTCCTGGCCGTGTGGTCGCAGACATAAAGTGGGTCCACGCGTTCATTCAAGCAATTCATTTCATGATTCGTGCAACACAGACTAATTTATCTGCTTCACGGCGAATATCACGCTCCTTTTTACCACCTATAGCCTGTCAACCGCGCGTCGTTCATCACGTTAGGCATCACTGAGCTCTTGGACTGAGCATGTCGGCAAAAGAGGCGGGGAATATGATTTATTGATGTCTGCGTGCGATTACAACGGCGCGTGTCTGTCGTAGTTTTGAATTACATGATGATATTGAGACACGTGTGCCAGGTTACAACAGAGTCGACCCCATTTCCTTCCAGCAATTTATTTGTAAGTTACTTTCCACAAGCAATTAAGTTGCTCAAATACATCACATAGGAAGGCATCTACTAATAGCGATTTCTAAGGCGTCGCGTATTCCAAAGACATACAGTGCATAACACCTTGCCATATACCTTTCAGCTCTAATAAGGCGGTCTAGAATGGAGACGGTAATCATATAACAACGGGCCGTGTTTGACCACAGCACATGCCAGCCTATTGTTCTGCAAATTGTGCAGTAGTGCTGCTTATCTGCTACTTCTGTGAAACGATAGTGATTTTGAACCATTGAGTATAATAGAAGGATCTTGACCAAAAGGCTAGCATACTCCAGTTACGCAGAGGTAGACAGCTCTGGCTACGCAGAGCTAGACATCTGTGGCTAAGCAGAGTTGTCTTAAGATGGGAATCTTGTCAAATAATCCTTTTCGCTGAATTCTAAATTGATCTTACTTGTCCATGTGATATAAATTTTGCTGCTTATTCGGAAGAGAGGCTAAGCTAGTGAGATTGTATGGGTTAGCAAGTTAGGCGGAGAATACGCTTTCACCTTTTAGCAAAACAAACCGACCAGATTTGATTTGCCACGCATCATCCGGGGACTGATCTGATATTATCTATGACGCTTCTGTGCCTCTGCGTCTTGCAGCCTCATGCAGGCTCAGCCATGGATGAGTACTGTCCATCATGGAGGCATACAATAAGTGTAGCCGACCCAATGAGCTAACTGGTGATGAACGATAGTAACAGGATGAGATCGACTTTTAGCATTACAGTCATAGTAATCGCTTTGCTAAGGTTCTCGGAGAAGAAGAATACCAACATGATCATTTTGGTATACACAGCACCGACATTGTAGGCTGTAGCTCCCACTAGCAAATACCCGGAATTAAAACATACATAATCATTGAAACGATGCATTAATGCACCTGCTCTGTACTAAAGAAAGGGCATTAGTCTGTTACAAAACATTGCAATGCATTTTACTGATTAATAAAAGCATAACCTTGCAACATAGCGTAATTCTTCTAAGGCCTTGGTTGCTGCCGCTGGCAACTACTTCCGTGCATATTGCATCTGTCAGGTATTTAATGTTTTTTAATGTTATAAACGCGATGCTATATGTTTCTATATGACCAGAGAGACGTCATTGGTGTCTGTGCGTCGCATCCAGGCTCATGGTGAACAGGCTCCGCAAGGGACAATAATAACATATGCAGACGCACAGTGAGTCATTCTTGCCGGGTACATAGGTGATTACAATGCATGTCTTCAGGGAATGGTGTATTGACACACAACGGACGCAAATGACTTTCATTATGCCTCAGAGATATCGGCCTGTTGTGTTGGGTGAAACACTGATAATCAGAATGAGAAAAATTAACACACAGGTAGCGGTGATATAATTGCGTTGCGTCATAGAAACCCGTCTATGAAAATCATATTTGGCAATATCATTTATTCCAGTCCATGGCGCAGCATGAATTGACATGGTGTACCATAATTGGTTTCCATGGCTAGACAAGCTTCTTCACCATCGGGCGTGGTTCGGAAATACGCTATCCACGCATGCAATGCCTTACTACTAATGACCCATGGTAAATGATTTACTTAGCAATTCTTCACCCCCGGGGTAACCAAAATTTCAACAAGCCTCATTAATTGTTGAATATTAACTTATTATACATATATCAAGGGTGTAGGGTGTTGTATCGGAAAAGTGCAATGTAGTTTGTTTTTTTACGCTCTTCGAACCGTCAAATCCCTTGCATGGTAACGTTCACAAGGAATAGAACATGAACACGCCACTATGTGTGTTACATGTAATTGGCAACAATATGAGGAGGCTCATATCGTGACACTTGGCATACATTCAGCCAATGTAGGTGTGTATTACCGTGATTTAGATGGATATGACCCATGGTTTTGTCAAAGTTTTAAAATTGGTGTTTTAGCATCTTATACTATGGTAACATGATGAAAATATGAGTTCAGCACAGAGCGCATTTTGTAGTAAGCAAACATGAATTCGTTTATGAAGTAAATTGAAAGTTTCCCAGTTTATACTAATATTTCCCCGTGACATTCTATTTGACAAGCCGCTTTGAGGAAAGAGGACTATGCTTTGTGTGATTTTGGCTAAAATAAAATGTAAATGCTTTATATCCTGAACCGACTGAAGGGAGAATGAAACTTTTCAATAATGCATAACACGTCCCATATGTTGTCACTCGTAGCCTTTTGTCTGAATTTCAACTCTAAACTGACTGGTATCCTTGATGCATATTCTACAGCTGGCTGATATGCAGAGGTTGATAAGCACATTTACGATGACTTTGCGTTGTGTGATTTAGGCTCAAACGAAAAGTATATGCGCCATATCCGACCGAGGAAAGAATCTTTCCACCAATGCATAACACGTAACATATGTAGTTGTCGCTCGTAGCATTTTGCCCAACAAACGTCAAAGCATAAGACTTCCCGTAGATTATTCGATCTAAAGCACACAGAGACCTAAGATTCGTTCTAAATGATATTAATTACAGTTATAAGCTGTGAACACTCGGCGTATCTCAATGCAGAACCTGCGTCAATTCTGCACCAACGTTCAAATAACACAATGGATACACAGCCCGTGCAGACTTCGACATCGATTTGGAGTTCCACCTAGCGCGTCCACTTGCCATCTGGCCATCGTATCATATCCAGCTCGCAACATCTGTTCTATTGTATGAACTAATGATTATAGGAGTCATATTGGTCTATGTCTGTCCGTGTGTCTGTTTTTATGTATGAATATTCAACCGCCGCCTATATTGAACACTGTTAATGTCATATGTGATTCAGTTGAAATGACGTTACATGTAAATCTATTGCGAACATAAGTCTACGTCTTATGCAAAATTGAACACTGTGTTAATATACATACGTTTATGCCACTATGGGATGAACAACAAAGCATTATTTATGGAAAATATTCCACATAATGTATTCGGTGGTCGGGATCATCGACATAATGATTACTCATAGTAAGGGTAGGTAAATTGTGCCAATGGTGCATGCAATATTGATTGTAACATAAGCTTATAATCTATTCTATCGCATTTAATGCTGAGACAAGTTATATTCATTAAAACGATCCCAATAGTACATCCGTTTTGACTTACGCGTTATAGAGCAATGTTATTTTGCTTATTTGCAGGTCGTTAACGCCTCTAGTCAGTGAAATGACATTAAAAGGCTGTTTTACGTGTACTGGGGCAATTCATTATTGTCTGTGCCAGCCTTGGCTGCAGATTATTAACATATTTGACACGTGCATATGATCGCTATTATGTCTGCTTAATAACAAAAGCCTGTGCTGATTGTAATGCTATAAATCAATCAATACAATCACACGTGGATACTTTGCTTTCCTCAAGTCAAATTGATAGTACCAAGCTAATAGGACAGGTGGCTTGTGCGTAGTCATTGTAACGATCTAATTATAACTCTGTGTTAGTGGATGTATCTTGCATGTCAGATTAGACAGAAGCTATGGGTCCGGTATAAGACTTCTATATACTTAAAGTCGTGGTAACGACATCGGGCATTAAGCATAAACTGATTCGAACTACTGCCTGATGCAAACATTAATGTGCTTTTCGATGAACTGAGTTTAGTCGTTAACCTCTGCCTGAATAAAACACCCTGCGCAACGGAGGCTTCTAATGCTTTGTTCTTAGTAAGTAAAGTATTCCATTGACTTCCACTTCCACATATATATATATATAAATATATATATAGAAATATATATATATATATATATATATATATATATATATAATAAATGTATGTATATATATATATATATATACGTAAATATGTATATGCATATGTACATATATATGTTATATATATATATATATAGATACGCATATATATATATATATATTTACATATTTACATATATATATATAAACGCATATATAAATATATATATATATTTATATATGTACACACACACATATATATATATATATATATATATATATATATATACATATATATATATATATATATATATATATATATATATATATATATATGTTTATATTAATACATATGAATCAATATAAATATATACATAAATACACAATGTGCATAAATATAAATATATATATATCGTATGCAACATATATATATATTCATGCACATATATATATATATATATATATATATATATATATATATATATATATATATATATACATATATATATATATATATATATATATATATATATATATATATATATATATATATATATATATATATATATATATATATATATATATATATATATATATATATATATATATATATATATATATATATATATATATATATATATATATATATATATATATATATATATATATATACATGTATATCTTAAAGCGTATGCACGGTCGTACAAATATAATGTCGGTTGGCCATAATATCGTGAGTGCATTTCGCATATGCCACAATCAATTGTAGACCAGGCACTCAAACGAATGTTATTGTTCGTGAATACATTGTTTCCGTAGAGGCTCCATGTTGCGAAGTCGTTCAAATCGGATATATTTCTTTTAATTGTGCCCGGAAGAACACATTACAACACAGTATGGCTGTATTACTATCAACAAAGGATATTTGATCTTTCAAGATCTGTTGTTGTGAAGTCCAATAATACTCTGTAATCAAAGCTAGTGCAATGAAACCATTTCATTTAAACAAGTTGTCTCGTCACCAAATCACACTAGCTAGTATGTTATTCTGTCCAGTTTTCACTGAATGGGTAAATGGTCGTTTGATCCTGACATTACCGACGTTTTTCATCCGCAGAGCAGGAATCTTGTCACATATTTACATATATATATATAAATTTATATATAAATATATATATATATTTATGTGTACACACACACATATATATATATATATAAATATATATATATATGTATATATATATATATATGTTTATATTAATTCATATGAATCAATATAAATATATACATAAATACAACAATTGTGCATAAATATAAATATATATATATCGTATGCAACATATATATATTCATGCACACATATATATATATATATATATATATATATATATATATATATATATATATATATATATATATATACATGTATATATATATATATATATATATATATATATATATATATATATATATATATATATATATATCCATATATATATATATATATATATACATGTATATCTTAAAGCGTATGCACGGTCGTACAAATATAATGTCGGTTGGCCACAATATCGTGAGTGCATTTCGCATATGCCACAATCAATTGTAGACCAGGCACTCAAACGAATGTTATTGTTCGTGAATACATTGTTTCCGTAGAGGCTCCATGTTGCGAAGTCGTTCAAATCGGATATATTTCTTTTAATTGTGCCCGGAAGAACACATTACAACACAGTATGGCTGTATTACTATCAACAAAGGATATTTGATCTTTCAAGATCTGTTGTTGTGAAGTCCAATAATACTCTGTAATCAAAGCTAGTGCAATGAAACCATTTCATTTAAACAAGTTGTCTCGTCACCAAATCACACTAGCTAGTATGTTATTCTGTCCAGTTTTCACTGAATGGGTAAATGGTCGTTTGATCCTGACATTACCGACGTTTTTCATCCGCAGAGCAGGAATCTTGTCACATATATCAACAAGCTTCGTTTATTCATACAGCATTGTGTTGCTTCTTAGATGCATCAATCTCTTTGTGTGTGGGTTAAGAAAGACAACCTTTTTGCATGCTTGGTTCTGTTAATATGAATAAAAATACGAACCCTGCCATTGGTCCGAGAGGGTTTACTGTAAGGCAGCAATGTTATTGTACACACGTTTGCCCATATAGCTGTCATTTTATTTGATGGTATTCATTGTGTTGCTTTCGTTATTTTGCCTGATATGCGACTAGGCTTTACAAACAGGGATGTGATAAAGCATCATAATCATACTAATCCATTACCGTTTCGATATCTCCTCGTTGTACATCTGCAATTTAATGGCTCCGCGCTTTATCTGCGTATTCCTTGTTTCCAAATCTGAACTCGGGCATGCCGAATAACATTGGGAACATGAAGCAATGAGCCTTGATCCAGATCAAACACCTATATGATGGGTTGCTTGGCTTAGATTATGGACTTAACTACTGTTACATGCAACACGGAATCATTTGAAATGAGGATTTGAGTATGAAGCACACAGACGGGCCGGTGTAGTGGTCAAGGATTGCAAATTTTCACGTACTACTGTACCTGATGTGATGTCAGGCCACACAGTGGCCTGCGTCGTTAGTTCTGCCAGACCAACCACCCTATACAAACAGTTTATTGATCGACAAGATCCTACCATAAGCACAGCATGGAGGACACGAATAAAGCACAGCTCAAATCAGTCTCAATGCTCGGATCTGACTTAGTTAGGTTATTTGTTATGATTATTGGGATGATATTTGATATCTTAACCGTTACGCAACTACAGACAACGATGTTAAGTCGTTAATTAAACGGCTTATGGGTTCATTTTGACAATTCATTCAAGTATGTGCTGACGAATGATATATCCAATATTTATGCTTCAACAACGCTTTCACCGATAAATCAGTATAATGCCTTATATTGCCGCAGGATAAGTGTTGTTAGCTGAGCTGGACGATTTCAGGATAATTATTGTGTTGCATTGTTTAGTTCCGTACAACAATAAGTCCCATGAACATTATTCAAAGAAGGATTTATGATTGTTTGGCAGTGTCTATCAGGACTCATTTAAAGCTCCATAAATATATGTCACTTTAACATATTATCTGGCCTGCAATACGTACACGTCACTGCGTGCGACCATTTGATATATTTAGCTTGTGGACGCTCTCTGAAAAAGCTATAATTCCTCATGGTGTAGAGCAAATCTGCTCGTCCCAGTGGCCTTGCCAATGATGAGTGTCAGTAGATGGATAAGAGCGACACTTATCATTACATGGATATGGGATGAATAAATGATAACTTGAACATGTATTAAATTTGACACTACTCATTTAACATTGTGCCACATCGGTCATAGTTACTCTTGATTTAACTGTATAAGTAGGTTCTATGGAGCGGATATGCCAACTGAGGAAGCAAATAAAAACCTGTTATTGGTTTAAGGCAGCAGATGCATCTGCAACAAGTGCAGGGCTAATCTTCGCAACATAATAATATATGAATAACTTACTTTGCTTTAGCTAAACATGCAACTCAACACTCGGAAGTGGTATATACTGCAGGTCGGCTTCGGAATCGATACACATCCACAATATGAACTAAAGACCTAGTATCTTGGACCTTAAATGGTTGTGTTTGAATATTTCATTATGCGATGTAATTCTTGCTTCATTACTAACATCTGGTATATAAGGAGTTGAGTTGCTATGTCGGTTGGTTGATACATATCTTGGCCTTGAAGTGAGATACATCGGCACACAATGAAATAAACTACCTGAATGAACGCGAGGATCATTAATTTGTCGACTTCGTGTCAGCAGTCACCAACGGTTATATCACCGAGAGGGCTTCATATAACAGTATGGGAGTTATGATTGGTGTTGCTGCGACGTAGACATTCGACATTGTCAGAGAATAAAATAAAATACCGACTACATTTAATCCCAATGACGGAGTCCTGTACGCAATGCCATTATACACCTCCTTTGTTAAACTATTAACCTTTGATGAAGGTTAAGATACAGCGTTCATATCTTCAGTTATTGCACTCGGTACAGACAATGAACAGTACAGGATGGAATACATTACTTGAAATTTGAAGTGGGCGAAACAGCCTCTCGCAGGGCGAACGTTGTGCCTAATACACAGTTTTTATGAAGAATATTGTTTTCGCTTAACCGAGCTGCATGTCACATAGCCGCTCACAAGAGTTTTATCACTTTAAGAATACGTCTTGTACCAAGCATATGGTAACGCTAGACTTTCACACACATCTGGTTACATAGTATCGGCAACACTCAAACATGACTCTGCAAGAAAAACACAGGAGCTATATTGGTTTCTGAAAGCGGTGACATCAATCATTTGGACTGTACCGTGCGCATGATAGATCTGCAAGATATGTGTCAAACACGTTCTATAGAAGTACCTCGCTCATTGAACATTATTGTCAGTTTGCAATAATGCTATGGGCGCATTTAACATCTTCCACTTTCAGTAAAGCAGGCATAAAAAAAATAAAATATTGTTCGGGACCATATTTGCCTATGACAGCTACAGTTTCCAACCAATTACATTGATTTATCGCTTTCAATATCGGCATTCTATAGAATGAAGTTCTTTGTTTATCCTCACCCACAAATCGAAAAGACTTATTGGCTACAGTTATGCAACTTCTTGTAATAACCCTTCGGTCAAGTCATAATGTTACATTATTTGAGGATGGTTATCGCACAGTACTATTTCACACGACGTCAGCGAACCATTACTGTCAATAGAATATGTACAGTTGATTGAGCGGTATGTCGATTGTATATTCTGTAATACACACGTGTACATAATGTAATCAATGGCTGATCGTGGGTCCCTATGGGTTGTGTTATTCTCCCCAATGTCAATTGGATGCACGAATGACCGATTCGTTCTGATAACATCTGTCGACTGGCTTTGTTAACTCAAACAGCGATATATTGATCCATTCCCTTTCTTGAATACATCAATCTGTTTTTATCGCTGTCGAGGGAGACATATGTCCGCTTGCTTGTTAAGTAAACCATGTATGTTAATATTATCGGGCTTTTCGGCAGCGAAAAATTAATGTAACATAGTCAACAAAGCATTCACACGTCCGCTTTTGTGTGAATTAATAGCTTACGGAATACGATGAATGCAAATTAAGGTTTGTGATCAAATATAGTGATCTTTGTTGCAACGTGGCATGACTTCAAACCGGTTCTTGTCATATCCAATATGTGTGTGACGCCAATCTATAATGTGCATAATTACAGCAATATTCATCACTATACATCAGCAGTTGTCAAACGTCAGCTCTTAAGCAAGACAGTTGAAATAAGATATCAAATACATATGAGTCAAACACCCTTTATAGTTTAAAACGACATGGTCATTAACCAGTTTTAGATCAAAGAAGCTATATTGATTCCATCAGTGTTACGACATTACTAGACGATTTGCAAAGAACTTCGAATGGAAAGTCGCATTTGGACGAAGAGAGTTATTGTTCGTGAATACATTGTTTCCGTAGAGGCTCCATGTTGCGAAGTCGTTCAAATCGGATATATTTCTTTTAATTGTGCCCGGAAGAACACATTACAACACAGTATGGCTGTATTACTATCAACTCAAAAAGGATATTTGATCTTTCAAGATCTGTTGTTGTGAAGTCCAATAATACTCTGTAATCAAAGCTAACGCAATGAAACCATTAAATAAGTTGTCTCGTCACCAAATCACACTAGCTTCTTGTCGTAATAAAGTTTTGCCTCAAAACCAATATGCAGATTTGGACTGTTATATTCAAATAAGATAAAAGCTCTTCGTTGGTTATAGGTTGAACATAAACGACAGTTTTCTTAAATATGTTCATATTACTTAACGTGGGGTTTCAGACAGAATTACAATGGCTACAGCAATGCAACCTTCTTCTACATTACTCTACGTATAATGTAATTTCGTTCATATTGCTGTCAAGGTTGTCACCCGATCTGTACTCATGTGAGATACGATTTGACAGGTAAATTACGGGCATTCTATCAATGCTATTCAACATATGTAAGATGTTTCCAGCCCATTGTTTCGAATATATTTTCTCAATGGAGTTTGAAATTTGTATCAATTTTCTGACCTCGTGTACCTGTATGTTATTCTGTCCAGCTTTCATTGAATGGGTAAATGGTCGTTTGATCCTGACATTACCGACGTTTTTTATCTGCAGAGCAGGAATCTTGTCACATATATCAACAAGCTTCGTTTATTCATACAGCATTGTGTTGCTTCTTAGATGCATCAATCTCTTTGTGTGTGGGTTAAGAAAGACAACCTTTAGCATGCTTGGTTCTGTGAATTATGAATTAAAATACGAACCTTGCAATTTGTCAGAGGGGGTTTACTGTAACGCAGCAATCTTATTGTACACACGTTTGCCCATATAGCTGTCATTTTATTTGATGGTATTCATTGTGTTGCTTTCGTTATTCCAGATCAAACATCTATATGATGGGTTGCTTGGCTAAGATTATGGACTTTGCTACTGTTACATGCTACACGGAATCATTTGAAAAGAAGATCCTCGTATGAGCACACAGTGACGGATTGCACATTTTCACGTACTACTGTACCTGTTGTGATGTCAGGCCATAAAGTGGCATGCGTCGTGAGTTAGTTCTGCCAACCAACCACCCTATACAAACAGTTTATTGATCGACAAGATCCTACCATAAGCACAGCATGGAGGACACAAATAAAGCACAGCTCAAATCAGTCTCAATGCTCGGATCTGACTTAGTTAGGTTATTTGTTATGAGTATTGGGATGATATTAACCGTTACGCAACTACAGACACGATGATAAGTCGTTACTCTTAAACGGCTTATGGGTTCATTTTGACAATTCATTTCAAGTATGTGCTGACGAATGATATATCCATTTTTATGCTTCAACCAAATTCTTTCACCGATAAATCAGTATATTGCCTTATTTGCCGCAGGATAAGTGTTGTGAGCTGAGCTGGACGATTTCAGCACATAATTATTGTGTTGCATTGTTTAGTCATTTGCAACAATAAGTCCCATGAACATTATTCAAAGAAGGATTTATGATTGTTTGGCAGTGTCTATCAGGACTCATTTAAAGCTCCATAAATATATGTCACTTTAACATATTATCTGGCCTGCAATACGTTCACGTCACTGCGTGCGACCATTTGATCTATATTTAGCTTGTGGACCCTCTCTGAAAAAGCTATAATTCCTCATGTCGTAGAGCAAATCTGCTCGGCCCAGTGGCCTTGCCAATGATGAGTGTCAGTAGATGGATAAGAGCGACACTTATCATTACATGGATATGGGATGAATAAATGATAACTTGAACATGTATTAAATTTGCAACTACTCATATAACATTGTGTCACATCAAGTCATAAAGTTACTCTTGATTTGCAAATATATAAGTAGGTTCTATGGAGCGGATATGCCAACTGAGGAAGCAAATAAAAAATTGTTTTCGGTTTAAAGCAACAGATGCATCTGCAACAACATGCAGGGCTAATCTTCGCAACATAATATCTGCTTGAATAACCTACTTGGCTGCTTCTGAACATGCAACTCAACACTCGGAAGTGGTATATACTGCGAGTCGGCTTCGGAATCGATACACATCCACAATATGAACTAAAGACCTAGTATCTTGGACCTTAAAGCAACTGTGTTTTGAATATTTGAATATGCGATGTAATTCTTGCTTCATTTTGTAACATCTGGTATATAAGGAACAGTAGTGAATGTAGATTGAAAAATTAAGTTGCTCTGTCGGCTGGTTGATACATATCTTGGTCTTGAAGTGAGATACATCGGCACACAATGAAATAAACTACCCGAATGAACGCGAGGAGTCATTTAATTTGTCGACTTCGTGTCAGCAATCACCAACGGTTATATCAAATTGAGGGCTTCAGATAACAGTATGGGAGTTATGATTGGTGCCACTGCGACGTCAACATTCGACATTGTTCAGAGAATAAAATAAAAACGCCGACTACATTTAATTGCCAATGACGGTGTTTTGTACTCAATGCCCATCATACACCTCCTTTGTTAAAACTATTAACCTTTGATGAAGGTAAAGATTTTTCGTTTATATTGTTCAGTTATTCCACTCGAAAAACCCGACAAGTCGAGACAGTTATTAGAATGGGATACATTACTTGAAATATCGAAGTGGGCGAAACAGCCTCTCGCAGGGCGAACGTTAAAAATAATACACAGTTTTTATGAAGAATATTGTTTTCGCTTAACCGAGCTGCATGTCACATAGCCGCTCACAAGAGTTTTATCACTTTAAGAATACGTCTTGTACCAAGCATATGGTAACGCTAGACTTTCGCACACATCTGGTTACATAGTGTCGGCAACACTCAAACATGACTCTGCAAGAAAAGCAGGAGGAGCTATATTGGTTTCGAAAGCGGTGACATCAATCATTAGGACTGTACCGTGCAAGATATTTTGTTCAAATCACGTTCAATAGAAGTACTCTGGTCATTGAAACGTTATTGTCAGTTTGCAATAAAGCGTCAGTTTGCGCATTTAACATCTTCCACCTTCAGTAAAGCATTCATGACAATGAATGTAATATGATTCTTTCGGTATTTGCCTAAAGATAGCTACAGTTTCTAACCAATTACATCCGTTATTGCTTTCAATATCGGCATTTATATAGCAAGCGGGTTCTTTGCTTTATCCTCACATACATCGCAACTGAATGGCACGCTTTATCTGCGTATACTTTGTTTCGAATGTACCTCGGGCATGCCGAAATTGGGAACATGAAGCAATGAGCCTTGATCAGAATAACCTGATTCCAGATTTATGATGGCAGTGCTCTATCAGGACTCATTTAAAGCTCCATAAATATATGTCACTTTAACATATGTGCAATACGTACACGTCACTGCGTGCGACTCATTTGAATATTTAGCTTGTGGAGTATGCTCTCTGAAAAAGCTATAATTCCTCATGGATTGTACAGCAACAAGTCTGCTCGTCCCAATGTGATGTCAGCCACATGATGAGTCGTGAGTCAGTAGATGGATAGAGAGCGACACTGTATCATTACATGGATATGGGATCCTTAAATGATAACTTGAACATGTATTAAAAGCTGACACAGTCTCATTTCAACATTGTGCCACATCGGTCATAGTTACTCTTGATTTAACTTTATAAGTAGGTTCTATGGAGCGGATATGCCAACTGAGGAAGCAAATAAAAAGCCTGTTATTGGTTTAAAGCAGCAGATGCATCTGCAACAAGTGCAGGGCTAATCTTCGCAACATAATAATATATGAATAACTTACTTTGCTTTAGCTAAACATGCAACTCAACACTCGGAAGTGGTATATACTGCAGGTCGGCTTCGGAATCGATACACATCCACAATATGAACTAAAGACCTAGTATCTTGGACCTTAAATGGTTGTGTTTGAATATTTCATTATGCGATGTAATTCTTGCTTCATTACTAACATCTGGTATAAGGAAGGAGTTCTTGAGTCCTGTTGCTATGTCGGTTGGTTGATACATATCTTGGCCTTGAAGTGAGATACATCGGCACACAATGAAATAAACTACCTGAATGAACGCGAGGATCATTAATTTGTCGACTTCGTGTCAGCAGTCACCAACGGTTATATCACTGAGAGGGCTTCATATAACAGTATGGGAGTTATGATTGGTGTTGCTGCGACGTAGACATTCGACATTGTCAGAGAATAAAATAAAATACCGACTACATTTAATCCCAATGACGGAGTCCTGTACGCAATGCCATTATACACCTCCTTTGTTAAACTATTAACCTTTGATGAAGGTTAAGATACAGCGTTCATATCTTCAGTTATTGCACTCGGTACAGACAATGAACAGTACAGGATGGAATACATTACTTGAAATTTGAAGTGGGGCGAAACAGCCTCTCGCAGGGCGAACGTTGTGCCTAATACACACAGTTTTTATGAAGAATATTGTTTTCGCTTAACCGAGCTGCATGTCACATAGCCGCTCACAAGAGTTTTATCACTTTAAGAATACGTCTTGTACCAAGCATATGGTAACGCTAGACTTTCACACACATCTGGTTACATAGTATCGGCAACACTCAAACATGACTCTGCAAGAAAAACAGGAGCTATATTGGTTTCTGAAAGCGGTGACATCAATCATTTGGACTGTACCGTGCGCATGATAGATCTGCAAGATATGTGTCAAACACGTTCTATAGAAGTACCTCGCTCATTGAACATTATTGTCAGTTTGCAATAATGCTATGGGCGCATTTAACATCTTCCACTTTCAGTAAAGCAGGCATAAAAAATAAAATATTGTTCGGGACCATATTTGCCTATGACAGCTACAGTTTCCAACCAATTACATTGATTTATCGCTTTCAATATCGGCATTCTATAGAATGAAGTTCTTTGTTTATCCTCACCCACAAATCGAAAAGACTTATTGGCTACAGTTATGCAACTTCTTGTAATAACCCTTCGGTCAAGTCATAATGTTACATTATTTGAGGATGGTTATCGCACAGTACTATTTCACACGACGTCTGCGAACCATTACTGTCAATAGAATATGTACAGTTGATTGAGCGGTATGTCGATTGTATATTCTGTAATACACACGTGTACATAATGTAATCAATGGCTGATCGTGGGTCCCTATGGGTTGTGTTATTCTCCCCATGTCAATTGGATGCACGAATGACCGATTCGTTCTGATAACATCTGTCGACTGGCTTTGTTAACTCAAACAGCGATATATTGATCCATTCCCTTTCTTGAATACATCAATCTGTTTTTATCGCTGTCGAGGGAGACATATGTCCGCTTGCTTGTTAAGTAAACCATGTATGTTAATATTATCGGGCTTTTCGGCAGCGAAAAATTAATGTAACATAGTCAACAAAGCATTCACACGTCCGCTTTTGTGTGAATTAATAGCTTACGGAATACGATGAATGCAAATTAAGGTTTGTGATCAAATATAGTGATCTTTGTTGCAACGTGGCATGCCTTCAAACCGGTTCTTGTCATATCCAATATGTGTGTGACGCCAATCTATAATGTGCATAATTACAGCAATATTCATCACTATACATCAGCAGTTGTCAAACGTCAGCTCTTAAGCAAGACAGTTGAAATAAGATATCAAATACATATGAGTCAAACACCCTTTATAGTTTAAAACGACATGGTCATTAACCAGTTTTAGATCAAAGAAGCTATATTGATTCCATCAGTGTTACGACATTACTAGACGATTTGCAAAGAACTTCGAATGGAAAGTCGCATTTGGACGAAGAGAGTTATATATGTCTAAACATTTCATTCAATTAACCACTGAACAAGTAATTTTTGTGACTGACGAAAATTCATAATCATGGATCAAGTAGGAGAGGTATCGATGTAGACGTAATCACGTTATACGTATCCTAATGACGTCACAGCTTGGATCGTTTCTGGGATCACAGTCGTCTCAAAGGGTTGAACTGTAGACCAGGCACTCAACCGAATGTTATTGTTCGTGAATACATTGTTTCCGTAGAGGCTCCATGTTGCGAAGTCGTTCAAATCGGATATATTTCTTTTAATTGTGCCCGGAAGAACACATTACAACACAGTATGGCTGTATTACTATCAACAAAGGATATTTGATCTTTCAAGATCTGTTGTTGTGAAGTCCAATAATACTCTGTAATCAAAGCTAGTGCAATGAAACCATTTCATTTAAACAAGTTGTCTCGTCACCAAATCACACTAGCTTCTTGTCGTAATAAAGTTTTGCCTCAAAATTGATATGCAGATTTGGACTGTTTTATTAAAATAAGATAAAAGCTCTTCGTTGGTTATAGGTTGAACATAAACGACAGTTTTCTTAAATATGTTCATATTACTTAACGTGGGGTTTCACACAGAATTACAATGGCTACAGCAATGCAACCTTCCTCTACATTACTCTACGTATAATGTAATTTCGTTCATATTGCTGTCAAGGTTGTCACCCGATCTGTATTCATGTGAGATGAGATTTGACAGGTAAATTACGGGCATTCTATCAATGCTATTCAACATATGTAAGATGTATCCAGCGCACTGTTTCGAATATATATTGTCAATGGAGTTTGAAATTCATCGCATACTATTAATTTTCTGACCTCGTGTACCTGTATGTTATTCTGTCTAGCTTTCATTGAATGGGTAAATGGTCGCTTGATCCTGACATTGCCGACGTTTTTCATCCGCAGAGCAGGAATCTTGTCACATATATCAACAAGCTTCGTTTATTCATACAGCATTGTGTTGCTTCTTAGATGCATCAATCTGTGTGTGTGTGGGTTAAGAAAGGCAACCTTTTGCATGCTTGGTTCTGTGAATTATGAATTAAAATACGAACCCTGCAATTGGTCAGATGGGGCTTACTGTAACGCAGCAATCTTATTGTACACACGTTTGCCCATATAGCTGTCATTTTATTTGATGGTATTCATTGTGTTGCTTTCGTTATTCCAGATCAAACATCTATATGATGGGTTGCTTGGCTAAGATTATGGACTTTGCTACTGTTACATGCTACACGGAATCATTTGAAAAGAAGATTGGAGTATGAAGCACACAGACGGCCGGATTGCACATTTTCACGTACTACTGTACCTGTTGTGATGTCAGGCCATACAGTGGCATGCGTCGTGAGTTAGTTCTGCCAGACCAACCACCCTATACAAACAGTTTATTGATCGACAAGATCCTACCATAAGCACAGCATGGAGGACACAAATAAAGCACAGCTCAAATCAGTCTCAATGCTCGGATCTGACTTAGTTAGGTTATTTGTTATGAGTATTGGGATGATATTAACCGTTACGCAACTACAGACAACGATGATAAGTCGTTACTTAAACGGCTTATGGGTTCATTTTGACAATTCATTCAAGTATGTGCTGACGAATGATATATCCAATTTTTATGCTTCAACAACGCTTTCACCGATAAATCAGTATATTGCCTTATATTGCCGCAGGATAAGTGTTGTTAGCTGAGCTGGACGATTTCAGGATAATTATTGTGTTGCATTGTTTAGTTCCGTGCAACAATAAGTCCCATGAACATTATTCAAAGAAGGATTTATGATTGTTTGGCAGTGTCTATCAGGACTCATTTAAAGCTCCATAAATATATGTCACTTTAACATATTATCTGGCCTGCAATACGTTCACGTCACTGCGTGCGACCATTTGATATATTTAGCTTGTGGACCCTCTCTGAAAAAGCTATAATTCCTCATGTCGTAGAGCAAATCTGCTCGGCCCAGTGGCCTTGCCAATGATGAGTGTCAGTAGATGGATAAGAGCGACACTTATCATTACATGGATATGGGATGAATAAATGATAACTTGAACATGTATTAAATTTGCAACTACTCATATAACATTGTGTCACATCAAAGTCATAGTTACTCTTGATTTAAATATATAAGTAGGTTCTATGGAGCGGATATGCCAACTGAGGAAGCAAATAAAAACCTGTTATTGGTTTAAAGCAGCAGATGCATCTGCAACAAGTGCAGGGCTAATCTTCGCAACATAATAATATATGAATAACTTACTTGGCTTTAACTGAACATGCAACTCAACACTCGGAAGTGGTATATACTGCGAGTCGGCTTCGGAATCGATACACATCCACAATATGAACTAAAGACCTAGTATCTTGGACCTTAAATGGTTGTGTTTGAATATTTCATTATGCGATGTAATTCTTGCTTCATTTCTAACATCTGGTATATAAGGACTTAGTGAATGTAGTCTTGCGTCCTTAAGTTGCTCTGTCGGCTGGTTGATACATATCTTGGTCTTGAAGTGAGATACATCGGCACACAATGAAATAAACTACCCGAATGAACGCGAGGATCATTAATTTGTCGACTTCGTGTCAGCAATCACCAACGGTTATATCACCGAGAGGGCTTCAGATAACAGTATGGGAGTTATGATTGGTGTTGCTGCGACGTAGACATTCGACATTGTCAGAGAATAAAATAAAATGCCGACTACATTTAATCCCAATGACGGAGTCCTGTACGCAATGCCATCATACACCTCCTTTGTTAAACTATTAACCTTTGATGAAGGTAAAGATACAGCGTTTATATCTTCAGTTATTCCACTCGGAACAGACAATGAACAGTACAGAATGGGATACATTACTTGAAATTCGAAGTGGGCGAAACAGCCTCTCGCAGGGCGAACGTTGTGCCTAATACACAGTTTTTATGAAGAATATTGTTTTCGCTTAACCGAGCTGCATGTCACATAGCCGCTCACAAGAGTTTTATCACTTTAAGAATACGTCTTGTACCAAGCATATGGTAACGCTAGACTTTCGCACACATCTGGTTACATAGTATCGGCAACACTCAAACATGACTCTGCAAGAAAAGCAGGAGGAGCTATATTGGTTTCTGAAAGCGGTGACATCAATCATTTGGACTGTACCGTGCAAGATATTTGTGTCAAACACGTTCTATAGAAGTACCTCACTCATTGAACATTATTGTCAGTTTGCAATAATGCTATGTGCGCATTTAACATCTTCCACCTTCAGTAAAGCAGGCATAAAAAATTTAATATTGTTCGTGACCATATTTGCCTATGACAGCTACAGTTTCTAACCAATTACATTGATTTATTGCTTTCAATATCGGCATTCTATAGAATGAAGTTCTTTGTTTATCCTCACCCACCAATCGAAAAGACACATGAATGCGAATCCTACCTGGCTTAGTATTTAAAAGGGATCCATTATATGCACAGCTTATAACTGATTTTTACGTAAATTGACATTACGTTATTCCCAATTTCTACATGCACAAGAAATCAGCGTTGCATCTCACAATCGACGGTATATCAATTAGTGGTTATATCACTGATGTTTGTTCTATGTATGCTAAATATACAGCCATATTATTTACTTTATTTATGCCAGAATGAACAACGCCTTTATAAAGTATGATCCTTTGTAATCTATATGTATATTCATGTTATCGATGTGCAATTTGTATTAATGTGGCTAAGCGCTTTTGCTGCTTTCGGTCGCCGCTTTGTCTGCTCCATCGAATCAACTGTAACCTCAGATGCTTTATTTTATCAGTCATCGCATCTATGGAATAATTCGGTAACTGCTTTAAATTGATAATATGCGCTGAAATATGTTCCATTCCGTCTACACGGGTCCGTAAAACGTAGCTTATTGGCTACAGTGATGTAACTTCTTGTAATAACCCTTCGGTCAAGTCATAATGTTACATTATTTGAGGATGGTTATCGCACAGTACTATGTCACACGACGTCTGCGAACCATTACTGTCTGTGGAATATGTCCTGCTGATTGAGCGCACGATATGTCGATTGTCTGTTCCGTTATACACACGTGTTCACAGTCTAATGAATGGCTGATCGGGGGTCCCTATTCACTCCAATGTCAATTGGATGCACGAATGACCGATTCGTTCTGATAACATCTGTCGACTGGCTTTGTTAACTCAAACAGCGATATATTGATCTATGCCCTTTCTTGAATACATCAATCTCTTTTTATTGCTATCGAGGGAGACATATCTCCGCTTGCTTGTAATGTAAACCATGCATGTTAATATTGTCGGGCTTTACAGCAGCGAGGATTGATTGTAACATAGTCAACAAAGCATTCACACGTCCGCTTTCGTGTGAATTAATAGCTTACGGATTACGATGAATGCAAATTAAGGTTTCATCAAATATAGTGATCTTTGTTGCAACGTGGCATGCCTTCAAACCGGTTCTTGTCAGGTCCAATATATGTGTGTCGGCAATCAATAATGTGCATAATTACAGCAATATTCATCACTATACATCAGCAGTTGTCAAATGTCAGCTATTAAGTAAACACCCTTTATAGTTTTAAAGACCTGGTCATTACCCGATTTTAGATCAAAGAAGCTATATTGATTCCATTAGTGTTACGACATTACTAGACGATATGCAAAGAACTTCGAACGGAAAATCGCCAAAGTCGCTAGAGTTACAACATTTGGACGAAGCGAGTTATATATGTCTAACCCTTGGAATAGAAAGAATATCTGCATTAGAATGCATGTCATTCGATGAAAAGAAGGCTATTGTTGAAATGTAATACATTCTTATGCATATTGTCAATGTTGAAAAACTATTTTACGAACTCTCCTTCTGGGGTCAGATGTTTCAATGTGGCTTCGTATAGATGCATAGTGTTAGAAGTTACCTATCACCCGTGCATTTAACATAGAGGATATGTGAATGGCGCCTGTCAACCGCTTGGACCTGGGTTTTGTGAATCATTTGCCATTCAAGAGGAAATATCTGCGTTACTGACAGTCATTATTAATGTTATTGTGCAATTCAGGCAAGATGGACGATCGGTGATTTGCAGCACACTTTCAGATGAACACGAGGAGAGTAATACAAAGAATCCTTAGAGATTAAACTTTAAATAGGCAAGTAAGACAGAGACTCCGCTTGGTTTACTTGCCGCACTGAACAGACACTGCACAGGGCACCAACAATTTCTGCTATTAACCATGCAACATGTCTCCGTATTCCCCTGCTGATCCCCCAGCCTCCCTGTCAGCAGGCAATGTTAATGATCACCGCAGGCCAAATAGCACATTTGATGTGTTGCTCGGGATCATCGAGTGCTGAACGATACGGCCGGATGGGCGCAGCACTAGCTAATAACTTGAATGAGAGCTAGAGTGTGAAGGTATTTTCTTATCTCACTCATTGAAAACACCCGTCGGCGAAATTATGTTCTATGATAATGCTAGATCTTTATCAAACGCCGAACGAGTTCATTAAGGTGTTGCCAGACTGCTGATGCGATGGTGTAAGACGAGCTGCATCGTTCTGCTCAAGCATTCGAAATAGCGCATCGTCTCTGGTTACTTTATGAGTGGTACTAAAATCTTTGTTGCGGCACTCGTCATGTCAGTAGTTCGTGTGAATGCATAGTTCGTATTGTTGGATTTATCAAACAAAACGTTTCAAATGCATGCTTTCACAAAGTTAACCGAATACCCATACATCCAACGAATGCCGTCGGTCCATGCCATTATGTTGTTCAAGGGCATTCACACAGTAAAGGAATTGATGTGATTCACCGTGCCTCCGCAATTACATCATTTGCAAACATTCATATATGTCACATACATATTAGATCAACTTCATATTAAGGTTTCATTATTCAAAAGATTACATCTAGCTGAAGATCTGAGCATCGCAGGCCATATTTCTGATCCCTTCAAAAGTTTAGTAGGCAACCGAGAAGCAACCCATCCCTTTCTTGCTCTTTCTTGCCCATTTGACCACTAATCAAAATAACATTTTCATTCTGTAGTTGCTCTATATTAATGCAGTTATTTGGAGGCTGGATCAGCTTTTGTATGCCTATGTGATGAAATTCAAATCACTTACAGTAAACTTGCATGAATAATAGTCAGTAATGAGTCAGCTATACAGGTAAGGGTCTAGTTTGATCCGACGATGATAAATTCATTAATCGCTACTGGCAATTTGTGCCAAAAGTATACATGTCACGTGTCAACTTATCCAACTTAAGTATGACCTCACAAGGTCAGTTTATATAACTCTTACAAGAAGCGACGGCTTAATCCATAATTGCAATACAAAAGCAGTAACAAATCACCATGCCTTAGAAACAATCAGAATGTACCTCATGCACTGCAATCACTTAAAGGTAAACGTGCAAAACAAGCTCAGCGGTGCAATTGGCGGCTGCAATGATAGCCTGTCAGACTTATTTGTGTAACATTGTATTGCTTTGGACAAGTGATCCTTCAATGTGTTATGTCAATGAAATTATTGATGCTTACAAGAGATATACAGTGTGACCTATCAATATCAAATATGTATCCAACAAATATGGTACCTGCCCAGAATCGTATAATTTATTTATGTGCATAATTTAACATCGACATCATCCAGCTGCAAATCATTTTACAAACTACTCAAATTGGCGATTGATATGCAACAAATGTTAACTGCATGGACAAAGATGCAATTTGAAAGTTAAAAAGCATGTATTCAAACGCGATATAACTTCAACTAGTTAAGCATGTAGGATGTTTGGTTCTAAAATTAATTGAAATAGACATCACCTTCAAAGCTATTAGCATCGCACCTTAAACCAGCAAGTGATCTTTAGACCTCAACAAAGAGGGGTGCGATGCGTTAGCTAACCACAACGAATAATTTGACTGTGTTGTGTATGTCGCGTGTAAACCATTAATCTGGTCCGCGTGAACGCCAGATATTCTTTGAATGATATATGGCGCTTGTTTTTCTCTCATGGTGTTTGTGCTATAATCTATTTATCGGGCTCATGGCACTGTCGGTTTTTATAAATATGGTGAAGTTATATGGACAGGTGACCTGTAAATGTACCAAAGAGAGAAAATTTACTATCACTAGCAACTTGCAAAATAACTATTTCCGGGATCACATCACTTAAGTTGCCCGTGTGCCTATATGCCGATCGTAAGTTGATAGTAATATCGTATCCCGGCCCTTTCACTTTTATATTTATCAGGTGTTGGAGTTTATTGATGTCAGATCATCAATATAATACTGTATTTATATGTGATATGAGCTGGTGTTTATATGGTTATCAAATGCTCATTATTTGGTACGAGACTTGACTTAGTTCGATCTGATTCTTATCTACTTTGTCTCGTGGCTAGTTAGCCGAGTCTGATATTTATCAGCTGTCAGGTTAGCTTTATTACACAGAGGTTTTCATCCCACTCCGCCTTTTATTAAAATCCTCACACTTCGCATTTTACTGCTTTGCACAGAATGACAATATTTTGTATGAGTGGAGGATGAGACGTCGTTGCTCCAATGTTATCGCCGTTTCGTATGAGGCACTACTGATGCAGCATTCAGCACAGTAAGTTATCATTATCAATGTGTCAATGACAGCATTAGAGCGGTGAAGATAATTCTTAAGGACGCAAATGGTGTTATTTCTCTGGCAAATTTTAATTCTATATGAAAACAAATATACTTCCGTTATTAATCTGATAGACTGGCATATTAAAGTATATATTTAACTAATATAACAGTCAATAAATATGATGTTCGATGCTTTACAAACGTATGAATTGGACTTTTTGTCCTTTAAACAATAACTAAGTTGATAGAGATTTGTCCACTATGTGCACTGATGTAACTAGATAGTAATTGCCTTTGCAATGTCATGCAATTGCATAGCCTTCTTGGCCCACTGGCATGTTGTCTTATTCATCTCTAGTGATATCCACAATGATCTTTCACAAAGTTACCAAACATATAAAGCAGACCACCTCACTCTCCTCTGTATCATATTAAGCCTAACAAAGATTTTGACTAAATAGTTCATTCATTTAATCACTGGAAAAGTAATATTTGGACTGACGAAAATTCATAATCATGGATCATGTAGGAGAGGTATCGATGTATGTGTAACCATGCTATACGTATCCTAATGTATTCACAGCTATGATCGTTTCCGTGATCATAGTCGTCTCAAAAGGTTGAAATTACGCACAACACCACAACGGACTACTATTAATATTGGCAGACCCTTCATTTATGTATGATAACGTAAGGATACACCGGCAGCCACCCTACAGTTTATATATCTAATGTGTGATGCTGTTTTCATATATCTTTGGGTTCTGAGCATTTTCATATCTTCATCTTAAGCTCATATATACCGAAAGTATACATAGTAAGTCCTGTTTTTTTTCTGAGGGAGCTCATCTAGCTCAATATCAGCCTGTGATTTTGATATCATCAAAAATCAGCCGGGATATGTGCAACAATCTATGTTTGTTTGATATGATAGATGTTTTTGATCAGCATGAAGTTGTGCAGCAGTTAGTATATGTTCTCGTCAGAAAATATACTTCTTATATACTCAGTCTTTTCAGCAACCGGTTTTTAAGATCCATGGCGAAAGAACGTGCTGTCGCCGTATAAGATCTTGCTGTTTTGGATGTAGATGACATTGTCTGGTTGACTTAAGCATCGTTTGCTTCGCTTAGAGTATTTCGGTTTGTGAAAATAAAATGATTGCAAATTGCAGTTATTGTTCCAATCATGTCGTGCCAATATGCAGCTGCAGCGCCATTTTGATCTCCAGACGAGATTTGTCACAATCCCCAACAGGCAGCCAACATTATATTACTTAAGTCATGCAGTGAGATTACTCAGGCGCAATCTTTGTTAATCATTGGAATTCACTGTGATCGCCCGACATCTGAGATTCATTTTATTGTCCATGACAATTGCTTGGTAAATCGCGTCCGCGTTGTGCCAATCCTCTGCATCCTTGCGACACAAATAATCAATATGCTGTGCACTTACATGTGCGACTCACCATGCATGTTTTCTTATTACCTGGTACAGTTTTCCACGATGCAAATCACCACCCACAAACGCGCCCATACACGTGTACACTCATAAACACACCATCTAATAATAGTATCCCCTCTCATAATCTCTCCAATCAAAGCCACGCCGCAATTCTGATTCCTTAATTACAAACTCCGTTTTCGGCACGTTCGGCAAGCAAAATAAACCTCATTCAGACCCGCATGTTCGGTGGTCCTTATTTCAAATTAATGTCCCACTCACATCTATAGGGTTCGTCACCAGATACCGCTTTCGTTACAAAATCCAATCAGCGATAAATACAGTAAAATGCCAACATGTTCAGAAACGCACAAGCTGCCCTAAATCACTCAATATTAGCTACCAATTCCTTACATCCGTTTCCCTATAAATACCGAGACTCCGCTCACTCATACTCATTCAAACTCAACGCCAATACCTTCTACACCAAGAAACACTTTGAAAGACTTAATTGATAAAACAATTCCAACATACTACATTTACCGCTCACGAGTGTGACAGAAGAAGTCATATAAAAACGGTGGTAAGTCTCATTCCGATTCTCCTGGTGCCCCAAAAAGTTTTCTCGAAGGCACAAGATCAATCACCCAAGAGAAACCACTGTCAAAAATTGACTTTCTCCTATCACCCTGGAGTGAAGCGCCTACAGGAAAAACAAGAATTCACGCAATGGCTAATTGTTGCGTTAAAGTTGCCACCTCGGTCGACCCGGACGCTGGAACGACCACTTCAGTGACAGGAAGCCCAAACACCGACCAACAGACAACGACAAGTATGGTATTCTGGACGCCAAAAGATATCAAGCAACGGTTATTTCTATATTTTGCATTAGATTATATTAAGAATATATTTTGTATAGTGTCATTTTCGACTCTTCTGTACGTAAATCATGAAAACAGTAAGTCAAGATACTTAGGTGTATGCCTAATATTATCGTCGTTCTCATGCGCACGAATACATAACCGATGATTTAAATCATAGTTGTGTTGATGCAAAGCGTATAAATGAGTGTGATATAAACCTGTATTAGGCTTTTAACGTGTATCATTCTAGAGAACATTTTCAAATGTTTAACTCTGAGTATCGTTAACCGTCGAATACTTCTGACCGTCGGTCACAAAGTATTTGATGTCACGCTGCGGACCTTTTTTAATTGCATATGCCCCTTCAAAGTTTGAGTCAACAAGTTTTTCTTCCACTGTTGATTTCATGTGGTACGTGAAGATTAATGCAAATAATTTAATCAGAGCATGCAGTATCGAAACAGCTACTGCTCATAACTCCCATGAAGCTCGTAAATGTTCTGTCAGTCACGTGACAACCGATGGCGCATGGTCGAAAAGATGATTAAAATATCTCAAGTTTATTGAAGAAAAGAGAGTTCTAATGGGTATCACTTAAAATGTTGGCAACATAAGAGGATCACAATTAGCGTGAGTCTCTTATGATGATTGTTCTGCACTATAAAGATAGCGGTATATTGCTGATGGGTGCAATTTCAATGGCACACGTTTGATATGTTGGTGTAAGACTATAGGGGTTTCATGCTGGATCGAATACGTAAATGATACCCCTCTTTAGTTATCGTTTTTGATATATATCAATATATTAACGTTCATATCCTGCAGGTACGTCTATTGACGTGTTACATGTTATAAATATTCTGGACCTCATATGAAACAGCGATAGCAACAGCGTGAATTTCATCACGTGTAACAAGAACACACCGCTCCTAATCGTTGCTGGTCCGTGTGTTGAGCACAACGACAAAAGGGATAAGACGCGTGAAATTCACTTGATCAATCGTTGCCTTACTACAAAAACCGTGCTCGAGCTTCTTATATATGCATCATCCTCTTTTGTTGAATCTAAGAGCGTGATTGTGTTCCGCTGTTCCCATAAATTGGCGTGTGCAATAATCTAGTTACTTCGTTTGTACATTAAACATGTTTAGAATATAGACCCCGCCCTCTATCGATATAAAGGCTGTATTTTGTCATCAAAGCTGACTAGATCAATACAAGGGGAGGTGACATCTGCCAGAAGAGGCTTTAGTAATAATACTCGATCAATGTCATACCATTTTTAGAAGGAGCTGGTAGCTGAATTATATGGGGTTAGGTAATGTGCAATCATCTGTTACAGAATGTCACGAACTATACCAATGGCGATAACGATGCATTTGTCTACCGTTCAATGATTAAAGTGAGATATCCCGTGGGTCTCCTAGCCATGTGGTCGCTCGCATGAAGTGGGCAGGTTCATGGTCCACGAGTGCATTCAAGCAATGCATTTGATGATGTGCTGACGGCAACACAAACCTGTTTATATGCTTCGCTGCGAATATCCCGCTCCTTATTACCACCTGCCTGCCAACCGCGCGTCGTTCATCACGTTAGGCATCACTGAGGATGCCGACAATGTATGGGATGATATGACTTATTGATGTCTGCGTGCGATTACAACGGCGCGTGTCTGCCGTAGTTATGATTTACATGTTGATGTTGTGACACGTGTGCCAGGTTACAGCAGAGTTGACCACATTACACCCAAGCATACTTTTCTAAATACATCACATAGGATTGCGTCTACAGGTAACGATTCCCGCAGAATGCGTCTCGTATTCAGCAGACATGCAGTGCATTACAACATGACTTATTCGTTATGCGATAGTGCCTGCCATATACTTACTGATCTAACAAGGTGGCAGCGAATAGAGACGGTCATCAAATATCAACGGGCTTGGATTGACCACAGCAAGGGCCAGCCTGTTGGTCTGCATGTTGTACGGTAATACTGATTATCTGCTACTTATTCAATAAGACATTGATTATGAACCATTGAGTATAATAGAATGATCTTGACGGCAGCGCTCGTCAGCTATAGTCACGCAGAGATAGACAGCTCTGGTTACGCAGAGCTATCTAAATCTCAGAATCTTGTCAATTCATCTATTTCACTGGATTGAGAACTTACAACAATGCGCCGAGTAAGACCAGCGATGATGCGAATAATTACCACCAGGTAATGGTGATGTTATTGTGCTGTGTTCTAGAAACCCGTTTATGACAATCATATTATGTCAATATCATTGAATCCAGTCCATGTCGCAGCATGGTTTGACATGGTGTACCATCAGGTGTGGTTTGGAAAATACGCCAACTACGCATACATTGCCTTACAACTAATGACCCACTTAGCAATTCCTCAACCTCGGGGGTAACCATAATTTAAAGAAGCCACACTAATTGAACTTGAATAGTAATTCAGCATACATATATCAAGGGTATGGGGTGTTATATCTGGAAAAGTGCAATGTTGTGTGGGTTTATTTACGCTTTTCGCGCAGTCAAATCGTATGCATGGTAAAATTCACCAAGACAAAACATGAACACGTGACTATGTCTGTTACATGTAATTGGCAACAATATGAGGAGGCTTGTATCGTGACTCTTGGCATACAATCAGCCAATGTGGGTGTGTATTACCGAAATTTGTATGGATATGGCTCATGGTTTTGTCGAAGTTTTACTATTGGTTATTATTGATGGCATATACTGTGAGATCCACACTGAGAGTAATACTAGCAGCTGCCTGGCGATGTTATCAAATATTAAAATGCCGTTCAGCTGTTCAGGAAGGTTTTATTCGATAACAGCATTTAACTTGCATACATTATTCCTGTTATGAAACGATGAAGAGGGTTTGTTTCCCAAAGTGATCAAGGTTTGCATAATATTGCTGCTTTACAGATATGGCCAGATAACAGCGTGACCAATTCATTGCATGCCCAGCCATATATCAGGGTACAATGGGTTTTCAATGGGTGTTGCATCAAGCTTTTGAAAATCAACTAACGATTATTAATGCTGTGCATACCCAAGCAGTTTTACAAGAAATGATAAAAGCTAAGCCATATTATCTTTTTGTTGCCACATTTACAATTCATTGACCGTTACACTGATATTTAACGATTTTGCCCACTCTACATAATTAAATGTTCGACACTGAATGTCGTGCTGACCTGGTTACCGCAATAGCAACATACCACTTGACCGTAATGATATTTAACAGTTTGGAATTTAAATGCTTACCTCGTGTCGTGGTGGTCCAACGCAATATACCACTGCCACTTCATACTACATTGCAATTTGCTCTCGTGGTCGTGGTTCCATATATAACCTTCACTTCATACTTACCATTGCAATGCTTATGCAGTGTATTGTTACTTAATATTTCTCAAGTAATGGGTGAGCATCATGTTGTTGGCTATGGTAACATGACGCAAATATTGCCTAATGATCTCAGCTCATTGCGCATTTCTAGTTAGTAAACATGAATTTTTAATGAAATAAACTGACAGTTTTCCCTAGTAAAGTCGAAAAAATTCACCAATCAATTCCGTGTTTGCGGGTAGTCCTTCAATTTTTGACATGCTTGCAATCTCGAGTATCCATTTAGCTGAGGATAAGCAAAGTGACGTCCTTGATTTAGCGAGTTTACCGAGTTGTTGTCTTTAGTTAGGTTAATTCATATATATTTCACAGCAACACATTTTGCATTTAGGGTGACAGGTAATTGTGATTCATGACAAATTCCATGCGATATGCTATTGTTTGCATCTGGAGTATGTTAGTAATTTGTCAGTAGAACTTAACTGAATGCACCTCGCTTCGATGGATGGCATTGCTGCTGCGCCTCAAATCATACGATTAAACGCCATACCAAACAAGACACTCAGTAGATCTCTATTAATCGAGACAATATCTTTGTCGCAGTACAAATAAATCAACCTATTATGTGTTTTTTTCCTGAGAGCATATCTGTGTTGCACAATTAATTCGGTCTCTAATAACGATTTGTAGGGAAACAAGCAACAGGTTATGCGTGCTATGAATCTTCACATGTGGCTGGCTAGTCTAATGCAAATTCCCAATCCTTAACACACTGGTTTTTTTTAGGTTTATTCCATAACTTGCTGATATGTAAAGGTTGATAAACACCTCTATTAGGACTTTGCTTTGTGTGATTCAGGCTCAAATAACACGTTAATGCTGTATATCCTGAACAGACTGTTGAAAGAGTCTTTCCATCAATTCATAACACGTCACGTGTTGTCGTCGCTCGGAGCAGTGTGTCCATTAAACGTTAATGCGTTAGACTTCACGTAGATTATTCGATGTACAGCACAGGTGAATCTATTTCGATGAGACAATATTTATATTTTGTGTATAATCACTTCTCGTCTGTTTGTTGCTTTGTACTGCCAGCATTCCCAGTTTCGTGATATTAAAATAATAAGGAATGTATGAATAACGCAAACAATTGACTCACCATCAGTCTGTATTTTTGAATTTGTATGATACTGTGTTTTCTGCCTAGTATTGGGTGTAATTATGGCCTGCATACTGTATATGTAAAATTTCGCGGTATTTTCACTAGCTGGTTGGAGATATTTTGTCCTAAGCTATGCTTCAAATACGTAAATCGCTAATAAACAATTTCTGATATATATGCGTCTGCGTGAGTCGAATTCTACCTTGCAGGTCTCATAACACTTTTTCCACCGTTTGTTTGACAGCTCGCACAGGCGCTTCATGTCGTCCTAGAGACCCACCGTTGCTATGTGTGACAATTTTTAGTTACTTAGTGTACAAGCCCTGTGAAATCGATGCGCACACTTCGGTGGATGATTTTGATCCCCCGACCAAAATGTTGATGATAACATGCGATTTAAGGACATGTTTAGACTATTTGTAGCGGGACATATTTGTGACATATTCAAGATGTAACAATCGAGAAATTGAGTTCAGCCAATTTAACTCATTAGTTGAGAGATAGTCACATTTACTTTGATTTAATTAAAATATAATCAATCGGACATGAATAAATGATGAATTCTAGCATAACTTTTCAACAATTCCGATGTAAAGTAAAATGGAATGAATAGTTTACAATTCGACTCACAACACAGTCATGGCTTTAACACTCAATCTTTAGTTTAGAAAATCCCCAGGATTTTTTTACTACGGAGGGACTGTGAATATTCAATCAACTTATAAGGAGATAGCAAGAAAAACATTATGACGACAAACTTATTAACGATCATAACGTGCTCCTCTCGGCCATCAGTTTTAAGGATTTACCCCCTGATATGCATTATACACCTAAGCCTAATGCGTTCATGTGGTCATGAGTGGAGGGTATAGATGACAAAGTAATGAAATTTAATCTGCTAGTGACTGATTTATTACATCCGAATCTTATTTCAGTGTACTATAGTATCATATATACATCAGCAGGGTGGAGGCACCGTACCTCTTGCTGTAAATGAACCTCTCGCTTTAATCATTAGAAAATTTCCCTATGACTCTTTAGTTAATGCCTTTTCTTTTTTCACCTAATATTATTTAAACACCCTTCTAAATCACTCTCAAGCCTAGGACATCTTGACGTACACCAAAGGATATTAATCGTGCTGCATTAAAGCTACATATAGCCAGGAAGGTGCATCCATATGACAGATATTTTGCCTTTTTTATGTTTTCATAGTACTAATAACACACGATCAACTCTCAGTACGAGCCTTTGACCAATCAACATAGCAAAGTGGGGATGGATATGTGCACAGTCAGGTGGCGAATTGTTTCATCATAGCATTCAGACCCTGGAATATCTTTATTCTATATGGCTTCAAAATCTAACTGTAAGTCTCTTCATGTTAAACGGCCACGACCAGAGTGTAGGCGAACATAAAATTAGAATCTTTTACGAAAGGAGTGGATGTTTTGGAGCTAATAAAGTATCACAAAAGATATTGCGTCAACATATTCAGGAGGCAATCTCATAAACATGCTTCTAAGACGATTAAAGTGGGCTTTCTCTTATGTTTATGATAAGCCTGATTCATAAATACAAAGGGAGGTAGGAGATTCAACTGCGTTTTTAACGATCGACTATACTCCCCTGCGCATGCAGAATATTTGCTGCAAGATACAAAAACAGGTCGCTTCATAAGCGGTCTGACAATCTTTCCTTCAACTAGATCTCCGCAAAATGCTGTTATTGCATTATAATTTGCCATTTTGCTAAATCATTTGCCAAGTATTCGTTTAAGCTTGAATTTCTTGAGGAGCAAACTATCCCGGTAGTATTCTCTGGCACATATTTCGTTTACTTCATCTAATGTTTTGTGGTGCTTACAATTTAAATTTTGTTTTAATTATAATTTCGGTAGAATAGCATCTTCTTATGAAAAAGGCAGTATAAACATACAAAGCCAAAAGTATATTTAATTGTATATTGTCTACATCGTTCGTTCTGAATACGATCGGCAGTCAGTTATCTCATGGTCTCGAATGATAGGAATAAAACAATTTTCATTATAAACGCATCCATTCATTTTTCCATTCATTTTGCGCAATGAAACGAGGATATATGATTATGACCCCTCTGCAACTGCATAATGAATTATGTACATGCGCGTTCTTTTGTATATTTTGTTAGTTTAACATGTTCATGATGAGTCAGTGTAGCCGGCGCATGTTCGACGGTAAAAAGTAACCTAGTAATGGGATATATGATGTGTCATTGATATTAACGTCAAACAGTCGGGTATATTACCGCTAGTGAACTGAGTTGGCAGTCAATTGATACGTACGAGGGGTGTTACGAACTCGTTTTAGTATTTTAACTAGCCATCATGGAGTTTGGTTTTTGGAAATCTAAATTTGTCATAAATAAGAAGCATCATGCACTGGTCTGACGTGAAAGAAATCTGCCTCACAATTATTATAATAAGATTTATATGGAAGTCGACTTCATACAATATTTATAATTGCAACATGATATCAATTGAGGCTACGAAAACACTTCAACAGACATCATTAGTTCATTACGTGTATTTACATAATTGTGGTACAACACGTATCAACTCACGATGATACCCTTTGCAGCAACGTGTATTCATACCTGACATCGATGATTAGCGTATTGTAAGCGGAACCACTCGGTACCGATGGATAAATGCTCACAGTTGAATCGATGACCTCATATTCTGTATGCTGCTAGAACCAACATTTGACCGCTTATAGTGATATATAATATCTTAAGCACTTTGCAGCAATACAGACCAAGAATGAATAAGGCAAATTACTCGAAAGCACAAAACTACACCAACACCAGTGTGTCACTATCCATGATACTGCCCAATAGATAGGGAGCCGTGGGTACGACTACTAGACGTCTGTTTGTCTACATTCAACACCGCAGTGCAGATTATTGTTATTTGGCCATGTGTGATGTTACGCACAATCACTATCAACAGGGAACGTAAGCAAACATGCAAACAATTCATGATATGATCTTTACACATAGTAACTGTCTCATCGCTGAACGCAAAATCCTTATCGCGAATCACTTTGATAATAAGAATTGATTAGGAATTTGCCATCTAGGTATAGGCATGGAAGACCAATTAACGGCTGAAACTTATTTGTTTAAGCAAGAGCCTGTTGCTGATTAATTAACCGACCATCCATGTGTGCGATGTACTCGCTGTAATGGCATAACAGCCACCACGACGCCGCTGCACTTCATAGGTTATCCGTCCAAATCTGCCAGTTATTTTGCACTAATTAGTACAGGAAAGATATTGCAGGCAAATGTTGTATGATAGAAGGAACCCATCATCAGTCGTGCCATTGAAAATGAGCCATGTTGATTACCTTTCTTTTGATAATCTGGTGCCGATAATACAAAATATCTTCCTTGTTAAATCAAATGTATTACATATGTTATGTACATCTTCGTGCAGTTCAGTTTCACCCAGGCTCACCAATCAAGCCATTCATACCATAACGATGTCATATTAGAGCAAACATCTAGTAGACGATACTCCAATTGTTTATTGCACAGTTGACATGAGGTAAACAATGACGTCATCGGAGGTCGAGTTGCAGCTGGCTATCCAATCGACCGGATCTCAACGAGCTTAGTAAAGTGTTTACACATGCACCTGACCCTGCATTGATGCTGCATGATAATATTGCGCTGCTCAGAGCATTCTCGTTTTACTTGACACAATTGATAGACCTCCCATATATACACCATCTGCTTTGTCCATTGCATATTGTCTTATCAATGCAAAAACGGTTGCTCTCAAGCAAATAGTGCGCATGGCAAATGATGATATGATCGTGCAGCACGCCGTCTTTAAGACATGTACGACAATATTGTTTCCTCGCATCGGAATACATTTCCCTGTCCAAACGTCCATTCAATTGCTACGACTATATCCACACAGAACAAATCCAGTTGGTGGCGCTAGCAATGATTGGGAAATCAAGCATCATAACATAACGCGGACGATAACAGTGACGCTTCAGTTTTCTCAATGTAAATATTGATTGGATTAAAGGGGCGCAGTGTGAGGTAAGTGGAAGAGTCGACAGTAATGTTTATAACGTATATATGTTTAGCATATTATGGTGATCAAACATATATACAATCAACGATAATATTGTTTCGCTTGTTGACGCAAGGATATAGGCTATAGGATGTAAGTATTGACACATGCATCTTCTCACACCCAGATCTATTAATCCTCATCTTCGTGTAAATGGGAAAGCGTCTGATAATCATTTGCATTTTGAAATGAGCGGTATATTTATTGATTAGATCCCCTAGTCATCTGTCACATTGCATTTTATCTAATGAAGTAGCAACGAAAAGGGCTCGCCGTTCCTTGCAGCGAATTGTGCTCTATAGTTTTTCGCCTAGCTTAATGCAGGAGATATGCAAGGCTACAACCTAAAATATTGATGAAGTACAAAAATTATAAGATTATATGGAAACGCTGGCTTACAATTTTCTCGGTGTGCAGTGGATTACACAAACCACGCTAATCAGTGTAAATCATTGTTTTGAATAGTTTTATAGCAGATATTGGTCACAACTGAAGGTGTCTGACTCTTGCATTAGACAATGTTCGTTTGATGCAGATTCTCCAGATGCACAGTTAAGACTAATGATCAGTGAATATGAAACCTCCGTATAAGATAAACCGCAACCCTTTTGCTTCCTCATACTATACAAGCTGCTTACCTATATCTTATTGACGTTGTTAGTATGATTTAACAACAAGTAGTTAAAGGACGCTTGGTTGGAGGTCGTACAAGTGGAGATATCGACCAAGTGACTGCTTCGGGAGACTATCGATCAATATTGCAGTGTAGTTTCTGGAAGCTCAATCAACACAACAAGTACAGTGTGACACAATAGCGACGCCCATTCCCCATTGGTTATGGCTATAAAACACATGAAGAATGCAAGAGTACGATTTACTTTGACACCACGAGCAAAATAATATGCAAGAATGATTTTCTTAAGATTACTAATTGCGTTCCATCGCAAAGAGGATAATTCTATAATGCCCTTTGTCATCTGTGACTCTGCCGGAAATTTTTACGCAATTCCATTAGCTAGATAGGCGGCTTGATATGAAGCTACAGCCTACAAGATTGATGCGATGCATAGTTGATAAGATATAATGAATGCGTAGACGTCATGTTACTGAACCAAGCTTTATTTCGCAATTGATTGAACGAGGTGTTATGTAAGGTTGTAAAACTGGAAATTAATAATACAAATGGAAGAAATCCCGGGTCCAAATGTCTTTTCGATCAATCAATTAAGGTAGGAGTTATGTTGGCTCGCATTTTTAATACACTAGCCATGTTTACGATTAAACAATACTTGCGCGTCCATTTATCAGGGGGTATAGTTGTTTTGACACATATATGTTAAACATTATCAGTGAGAGTAGATTAAAGCTCACCAGCTAAATTAGCATTTAGCTTGGATTCCTTACTCAGGTAGTATTATTTGGGTTTCCATTGAAGAGTTCGGACTACTGTCTACATATATACGCGATAACATCATTAAATGAGGTGAGACTCAACGTTAAAAGATTGGCAACATTCCTATTAAACGGAAAAGCTTCCCAGCAAATGCACGAATGTTTCAGATATTTGATTGGAGCAAAAGTGATTCGAGCTGTTGGTTCACCAGAAGGACAAGGTCGTGGGTATTTCGCATCCGTTTTTGCATACTACATGGATGGCAAGGCATTGCTGGTTGCCGTGTTTAGTGTAATGCTGACTGTCAATTCGTTCATGTGCGATGCTAATCTGAAGTTAAATGATGAGCAAATGCCAACCCACAAATATTGTCTTCAACTTGCATATATAATGTAATACCGGGATTAGTAATGTCAGAACATTTACCCAAGATAAGGCGAAGGGTAATCAACGAAAACGCCGAGAATAACCTTTCTCAGACAAAGCTTGGACAATAGCGTTCATAATTTGTTTTATTAATTGATCATAAATATCTGCTAGGCAAGATGATTCATGATTATGCCCTATAAAATGTTTGAATGGGTGTGCCTCCAATGGAAACCAAATCGGCAATGAGCTCTTATTTGCCAATCCAGCAATAAATCAAATATAATGCAAATAGGTGTTGTATGCAAATAATTGTGATGCATAAAACAAAACCCTTCGGTTCTTGCAAAATTATTTGTATCAGTAGCATTAACCCCGCGTAATGATCATAGTTACCGATCGAACAAGATGGCAATTTGAAGTACAGATTACAATTTATTGTGTAAATTACCCAGTAACTGTACTTGAACGTGTTACATCCCTATTTATCCGTCCGACGTTTTCAACATAAGCAAGCACGTAGCGGAAAAAAGAGAGAATGGTTGAAGGTCACGATAGCTAGTTATAGAGAAAAGTAAGTCAAGGGTATGAACGTTTCGTCGCGTGATCACATAATTAATTTCCATGTTTACATTATTATTGATGTCATACGCCAGTTAGGTTGACAGAACTAATGAGACAATAAACAATGTGCATGCGCTAATCTCCACAGCTAGTTTAACACAATACTTGAAGCGATTGAAATAACACAAATGTGTGATATTCTTGAGGAACACTGTACGGGCAACATCAGCGTCTGACAGTGTGTAATCTTATGTTTTAATACTCTTGGAATACATTTGAGAAACATATTAGGAATATGTTCCGAGGAGATAAACACAGTATTCTGCATGAGGATAAAAAGTCATCCTCTCATAAATTTTATTACATGCTAGATGACTTGCGATAAAATTTGATACATTGCTTGTGGCGCAGAGCAATATGACTGTGTGCGTCAGATGGCAATTGCTATTGTTTTCCTAAAGCATCAATCATATGTGGCCATATTTTTCTTGGAATAACACTTTGTATTCGTTATTACTCATGGGATATTCGGCATTCACTTCACGATGTCATGACACCAAGAAAATAACACATGTAGCCTAATCAATGTTAAAGCCACGACATAAGCACTTGTCGGTCTTCGCTTAACAAACCAACTAAATAATGACTGATAAGGGAGTGGGGGGGGGGAAAATTATCATGCCAACGTCAAATATGGCGTTTTAAATCATACAGTATCTACCGTGTTAATCCGATTAAGGCTCTAGTTGCATGACTGATTGCAACCCAATGATTTTGAAACATTATTGAATATATGTGGATATTTTCTTTATTGTTACTTATAACAAATTAAATTCTATCAAACACCTGGATCCTAAATCAAATCCCTCGGACCGCCTCAAAACATGAATTTACAAGCTTGACACTTGAAAATGAATTCGCAATGAACAATACAAAATATTAAGTTGATATATTATGACACGAGATAGCAGTCCTCTTCCGTTCTTAAAGTGGAAGGGATTGCCACTCTGACCAATTTGATCGCATTGATTAATTTGATCAAAAAATAGTATTTGCATGATAATAGATGTTATATTCGAAAATTTCCTCCGACTATTAATGGCGCTTATAGCTTGTATATTGTAAGAGAGTTCTTACCACAAATTAGTGGTTGGTACAGTTGCTTTAATTGTTGCTCCTAGTATCTTCGCAATAATGTTTTCTGTACTTGGGAAGCTTGTCGGGTAAATAGTCTATATACGGTTAACTATATTATGAGAATAAAGTGCCAGCTTATAACGAAATTTTATGACATACGCATGCAGGATATCAGTTGATTATATCCAAATTGAATTGAGACTCATGGGTCGCTCTGACAGAAAATTTTACTGGACAATCGTACAAATTTGTCTCAACAACATTAGCCGCTCATTATGTCATGTCACAATGCTATCCTAAGGCATGAATAGCCGTGCTTCGTAGCAAATTGATAAATTTATTTATACTTGTCATAACCTTGGATAATATTCAGGGCCGGATTAACAAATGTTGCACGAAACAGCTTGATGCGTTTTTCAAATGACCAATGATTTTTTGCACTATTAAGAGCTGGATGGCGATTAATAACTTCTTAACCCATAAAAGGGAACTTACGGACTAAATGTTATTGGTGTTCTGGTCACCGTTCATCGAATGATATTGGGTTGCAATTTCCGAAATTCGCTGTAATTGTTATTAAGTGCCTTCAGTGATGTTTCTTATGAATGGAATATAACTAGGTTATGATGATAATCGAACGAACTTCGACCTGAATTGCTCCAAGTGAATTCAATACCAAGATGTTACACCGACTGCGTCATGGTCTTCAAAATCTGTTAAAGTGTGGAATATTATTTGCGGCCATGACCACTATTACATATTAAGCAAGCTATATATCATACAAACTTTGGTAACATAACGACATATTCAGGTCACTTAGGCTCAGCAAACATGCAACAGAACACACCAGAATATCTGTTTAAAATGTTCTACATGGCATGCAATTAACCACAACAACTTCTCCTCTTAATCGGTTTTTACACAGTAACCAATTTAATTGTTTTCGTTTTTATCCTACATGACGAAACAAACTGTGAATTAATGGACCGAACAATTAGAATGTCTGCCTTATTATGGTCATTTAATAGGGCTTCATTTGAGACGCAACGATATGCAGTCTTTGGTTAGCAAGCTTCAAATGCATCGACTCGTTACATTTATCTACTAAAGTCTACCTACTGCCCGAAACATAAGATGTTCTACACGGGTTTTGTGTGCACTACCGTTGAGCTGTTGCATCTTTTGCAAGCAGCACCTCGTTATGTTTGGTAATTCATATATAGCTTTATACA
The DNA here is from genome assembly GCA_034190875.2 of Urechis unicinctus. Lineage (NCBI taxonomy): Eukaryota > Metazoa > Annelida > Polychaeta > Xenopneusta > Urechidae > Urechis > Urechis unicinctus. The sequence continues at coordinate 20,932,483 of CM067343.1, forward strand.
AACGTGCATGTATGACGTCGATCGCTAATGGAAACTGTGTACATGAACAGTCAATTTAGCCCCACAAAGTGTCTGCAGTCTTGAAATTGTCTCGATGTGAACTAGCTACATATGACATCATGACTTTACTCGGAGCGATTGATGAGAACTATGACACGGATTTCTTCTATTTGCTTTGATACAGTCGCTTTCTTTATCTATGGTTGTTTGTTCCATTAGGTTTATGAAGGGTGATTGTGGAGACATCGCC
>CM067343.1:20937732-21117732 GCA_034190875.2 Urechis unicinctus
TCCAAGCCCAAATTATACTTAATAACCATACCAGGCTTCTCTGAACAAACACAGCACCTTTGTTGGTCTATTACATACTGTCAATTATGCGATTTTATATACATCTGTTACACAAGCTTGCAAGAAGACTATATAAATTATATGAAGCAGCATGATGGCAAAGCCTGAAGCTGGATCTAATGTGATGAACTCGCAAATCTAATTTTGCTCGGAAAAAAGTGTTCGTCTGAAAACTATTTATGAAATAATAAATGGGAAAATGACAATTGGTATCTTTATCACTCGTGTTGCTGTATAAGCTATAAGGTTTCACTTGTAAGGAGCCTAATTCTTAATTAGAGAAAGTTACAAGCACTATTATTCTCATAATGAACTTAATCAGATACATCGGAAGTTATTTCAGCATGTTTACTGAAACGCACGCGGCGATAGTTTGGTTTTATGTACCTGTGATTGGTAGCCCGTGTGTGTTGAAACCTAGAGCATTAGTGAATGTAACAGTTTCTGAAATCCGGTCGTAAATATGTACAGGTCGGAATATATTGTCGCATACTCTTTTTCCGCGGTCTAACGTCACACACCCTCAGTAACAACGTTTATCAATATCGGGTGGACCACACATGCAAATGCAATAGGTGATTCACCTCTCAAGGGCGCCCGTCCCTTAGTCTTTAGAATGCTAACTCCCAATTAAAGGAGAAGGTCCTATAAAATGAACTGCTCACGGCAGCATCAGAACCACGCCTGCTGCTGCACCTATGAGCGAATGCCGACAGCCAGTGACATGATGTCGGCAGAACAATGATCTTCGCGTTCATCCGGCTAGCTAATTCAACTGCGGCTAACATCATTACTACTCCGCGCTTCATACTACGGCCACTACCCGTTTATGCTTGTCAACCTATCAAGCTACTTCACACCCCCTATCACGACCCTACCGCATTGTGTTGGACTAACGCTTGTAAAGCATGCATAACACAACAGCATTTCAAGTGTACCTTTATTTTCTTCCAGAACAACAGACAAATATACTATGAACATGTTATGACCTGGCCTGGCATTTCGTCAGGATCATCTTCCAGAACACTTGTTTTAATGTAGAATGAGGAAACATACTGTGCTTGTGAGTTTCGTCGTGGCTTTGTGTTTGTTTGAGGCAAGATGTTTTCTCTAGCAACTTACAGGTACTGACGATAACCACGAAGGACGAATCACATTTAGTGAAACAACTAGCTTAGAGTTAGGAGATTCTCTTGATGATTGATAAATTCAGAACAATGCAAATTTATGGCCGCAAATACAGGCACCAGCAGCGACAGGGCCTCAAATCGTAGTGGTTCTGGTCTATAGTATTAGCACCAGTGCATATCTCACTCTTTTTGTGTTTTGCCTCGTGTGCCACAGCATCCACAACCCATCATAAGTCATCACAGTTACAAGCTGATCATATTTCTGTAGTTCAAATTGTTTAAACTCATACAAAAAAAACGGCGAAAGGAAGATTATTAAATTCGTTTGCAATCTCTTGGAAAATTATGCAAGGAATTGAACGATAGGCAATCGAATAAGTACCCCCACATATAATTTTAAACAAAATCTACCATTAATACATAAATATGTCCATCAAAATGCGGACGCATAGTGCAGTGGTTCAGAATGCACGTAAACCGTACGTTGAACTGCTGCACGCTTCCGTATGTGAACTCGTGCATTCTGAATAACACAGCTGTTTGGGAACATGAAGCAATGAGATTTGATCAGGGCAATACATGACTCCAGATAAATCTGGTTCACATATCGCATCGTGTAGTTTGAGTTAGTCTAATTTACGGTATACCGATACGGAAGTAATTGGTCATGTATATGATATGTTGCTCGGCTAAGATACTACTGTGCTATTGTTACATGCAACACGGAATCATTTAAAATGATGATTGTAATATGAAGCACGTAGGCGGCCGGGTAGTTGTTAAGGAGTACACAATTACACGTACTGTTGTACCTAATGTGATGTCAGGCCACACAGTGGCATGCATCGCGAGTCATTTCTACCAGACCACCCATTCTATTCAAACAGTTTATACATCGACAAGCGCCTACCATAAGCAATATGTGGAGGGCACGAATAAAGCAATTTGTTGTGAGCATTAACAGGCTATTTGCAATCCTTGCCGGATTCGTATGATCTAAAAGCAAACCTATCTGTATACTAACATGTCTTAAGGAGCTATTGCTTTGGTTTTGCTCGCAGTCTGTCGTATGCTTCCGCGGTCATTGACGGTTGCAGCTGCCATTTAGATATTCACATGTTTTTTGCGTAGACTTCAAAGTTAGACTACAACAGGCAGAAGTCTACGTTAAGTCGTTAATGCAAGGTTTGTGGGTTCATTTGGACAATTTATTCTAGTATGTGCTGACGAATTATATTTCATTGCTTCGGTCATAGTCCAAGCAATCCACTGATAGATAAATATTATGCTTTGTATTACTAGTTGTACGAAAGCATAGCTGGACGACTCCAGAATAATTATTGTGTTGCTTTGGATCCGTGAAAAATGAAGTCCGATATTATGGTGCTTGTTCGGCAGTGTCATCAGAACTTATTTAAAGCTATCGATTTGTCACGTTATCCATTATCTGGATAATGCGTTTTGTCACTGCGTTTGACCATTTGATATTTGTAGATTATGGACCCCCTCTGAAAAGGCTATACTTCTTCATGCCGCAGAGCAAATCTGCCCGGCCCATTGACCTTGCCAATGATGAGAGTCTGCATTCAGATAAGAGCGACCCTTACCATGAAATGGATATGGGATGGCTGAATGATAACTTGAACATTTATTAAATTTGCAGCTACCCATTTAACATTGTGCCACATCGGTCATAGGTACTCTTGATTTAACAATGCCAAAATAACTTCGCCATCTTTTCATTTTGTTGTAATCTGATCACATTCAAGAGCAGCTTACTGCTAGGTACGGATAGAGGCAGGTCATGTTGGTAAGATGCAGTGTAGCGCATACGACAGCATACCCAGTGTCGATACATATATGTAATGTAAGCTTATTCCTATTTATACTCCAGTTCTGCTTGTGGTACATATCACTGAGTCATCTGCAAATCAATACACGTCAGCAGGTCTGACATCATTGACCGTCAATCATGCTTTCAAAGTAGGTTGTATGGAGCGGATGTGCCAACGGAGGGTACGGATAATAGGCTGTAATTTGTTTAAAACAGCAGATGCGTCTGCAACAAGTGCAGGCTTGATCACCACAACATACCAATATATGATTAACTAACTTTTGCTGAACATGCTGTTGATACGTATCCTGGCCTTGAAGTGAGATACATAGGCCGATCATGAAATACACTACCTGAAGAGACGCGAGGATCATTAATTTGTTGACTTTATGTCAGCAATCACCAACGGTGAAATGACTGAAAAGGCCTTAAAGAACACCGTGGGAGTTGATAAATGGGTGTTGCCGCGACGTAGACATTCGACATCGTTAACGAATAAAATGCCAACTAAAGGTAGGGATAACACGCACACTAATATACTTTGGCATTACCAATACTAGGCTATAAAACCATGGGTTATGCATCAATGTACAGGAAGACGGCGATGATATCAAGTTATTACCTCTTATCCATATCCAGCCGTATTAGAGAAGGATGATACATAGACACACCTGGTGAGTCACCCAAGCCATAATAGCGGATTGTTAATAAGTGCCCATAAGGAGTAAAGCATGACACCAACACAGGCGTCATTGAACTAGCATTAGCTCAATATCAAAAGCAAAGCATCGTTTGAATGCTGATTATTGGCAAAGAGGGCGCCCATGAAGTCATATTATGGTCTGCATTTATCTATCGATTTATTCATTCTAGATAGGTTTTTGTCCGAATAACATAGAAACACTTTAATGCATTGTACCGATCGAACCCAGCACACCCTTTTAAATGTGCGGTGTGTCTGTGTGCCATTAGTAGCAGTACATCGTATTCGACCCTCTCGGTCACAAATGCTGCAATCAGCTGCTTTGATGTCGAGAGGGCTCAAAAATGGAATTTGTCAGAATCCCCTTTTTGGCTAAGCTTAAGCGACGTAGAAGCTTTGAAATTGGGTTGCGTCACCAAATTGTAGACGTTTATACTAGCAGGCCGCCTCATCACATGAAAATCCAAACGTGTGGAAAATAGAAATCTTAACGACATTTCATATGGGAATGATTAATCACGGTAACAATTGGCGCATCACAGAGTGATGTACTTGCATGGGCTCGAGCATTTAGTAACATAACGACGAAAATGATGTCAGAATTATGTGATTACCTCTGCATCATATCCGGGTTCATTTTTCGAAACTGAACGGAACAATAAGACACAGAGACGCACAGTGTGTCTTCAAAGCAGAGTACAAAGCCGAGTTTAATAAGTAGCCTAAGACAGTGGAGTATTGACGAGCAACAGACGCGACTGACTACACATAATGAGTCACATATAACGTGAAATCTCATGCAAACTGTTTAGTGCAATGTGGACATTTGCACAGCTGCATAAGGCAGTAAGGCAAATAACGCCACAGTGAAATGGCATAAGAGCAAATTCTTCTATGATGCATTGGTGTAGTCAGGACCGTTAGAGTATGTGAGGTTGTATTGTATTGATTGACACAATGAACCCTGACACTAGCATCAGGTGGCGTAGTCAATCATATATCTGATAATCATATTAGAAGTTGCCCCTTACGCTATTCATTAATCCGCCAACATTTATGTGTCTTTGTTGCACTACGGGGTGTGTGCCGTCAACAAAACGATGTTACTTAGGTTCTGCGCTTGGTTTGTATGGTATGTTATTAAGCTTTGCAGTGATCTATGCCACTTTTGTATTAAAATAGCCTCTGTTCTCTGAACGGATTTATTGAACCAATGCATGATTATCTTAACTGCACGTAGATATCGTAGCTAGACCCGGAAAACGTTATCGGTGTAATTGCATGGAATATTTGGGTTCAGCAATTAGATGAGCTAACATAGCATCGTACGTATTGCAGTTATTGCAGCTGCCTGCTTATTACATTTTGCGTTGCAAAGGCTGCATATTTCTTCTTTAATTCTGCTGATACCCCAACAACCGGAGAGACAAAACAGATTATAGCTTATTGATTAAACGATGGTTTGGCTGTGAGTGAATGACGCAAGTTTACAGCTGGTTGGGCATTTGTGTAAGATATAAAAAAAAGACACATTGGAGATTTTTCTTCCTGAGTAATATGTGCAGCAGGTGCTTTTTTAGGCTTGCTTGATGCGCTTGACGTAACCAGCTTCACTTAACCCAAATGTTCATGGAGCAATAATAAACGATGGTAGTTATCATATTTGTGTCGGAAACCTGCGACTTCGCAAACAAAGATTCAGGCGTAAATCTCTGTACAGACTTTTACTCTTGCTTGGGTGGCCTATCATTTATTACATATGCTGGCTACTGCGGACATTATCTATACCAATTTTTCACATTTTCTGATTTTGTATAAAGAATAATCATTTCGCTTAATCGAGCTGCAAGTCACAGAGCGGCTTACTTCTCACTGTGTCTCGGTATTTACCACACATGATACACAGTCTAGAGTTTTATCACTTTAAGCATACGCCATTCTCACTAGCCTATTATTGACTATCATATGCTGCTGGTAACATATCGGCTATTACTCATATGAATCACACGAAATGAGGAGGACATTTTGGTTTCTAGAGTTTTTAATCATTTAGTACTTTACCGTGCATATATCTGCAAGATATTTATGTCAAGCATATGGTAAAGCAACCAGAGAACTAGCCTATTCATCAATATTGTATGCTATTGCATATTTTGCTCTGCAACAGACGACAGTAAATCAGTATACCAATTACATCGATTATTGTGGGATCATAATTCCCCAAGACAGCATACTATATCGAAAGTTGCTTTGTTCAACCTCACCATCCTCATCCATCAAAAGACCCAACAATGCGAATCCTAAGTAATTAAAAAGGATCCATAATATGCACAGCTTATAACTGATTATTAGGTAAATACACATTACCTTATTCCCAATTGCTACATTCTCAGGAAAATCAGCGATCTAAACACCTTGCATCTCACGTACGTTGGTAATTCAATGAGCGGTTATATAAATGATGTTTGGCTCTGTATGCCAAATAAAGAGCCACATTATTTATTTTATTTATGCCAGAATTAACACCGTATTTTTATAGTATGACCGTTTGTAATCTATGTGTATTCTCACATTATCGATGTGCAATTCGTGCTTGTGAAGCTTTCTGCTCAATCGATTCACACGTGCTTTTTTACTTGTTTTCGCATCTGCAGAATAATTCGGCAACTGTATTAGATTGATGATATGTTCTTAAATATGTTCCTTTCCTTCTACGCGGGTCTGTAGAACGTAGCACATTGGCTACAGTAATGCAACTACTTGTCATAACCCCCCGGTGAATTCATAATGTGGGATTATCTGTTGGTGGTGTTCGATCAATGCCATTTCACAATACGTCTGAGAACCATTACTGTCTGTGGAATGAGTACAGTATATTGAGTGTGCGGTATGTCAATTATCAATTCCGTTATATCACACTTGTTCACAATCTAATCAATGGCTGATCTCGGGTCCGTGTGGGTTGTGTTACTCTCTCCAATGTCAATTGGATGCACGAATGATCGCTTCATCCTCATAACATCTGTCGCATGTGTCGAAGGCCTTTGTTTGCTCATTGAGCGCTATTTTGATCCATTCCCCCCTAAATGCATCAATCTCTTTTTATCTTTGTTGAGGGCGACAATCTCCGCTTGCTCGGTATGTCAACCAAAAATCATGACATTGTCTCTGCTTTTCGGCAGAGTGGAATGACTGTTACTTAGTCGGACAAGTATATACATAACCATATTCTGGACGAAGCGTATTATTTATGTCTAACCCTCGGAATAGAAGGAACATCTTTATTGGAGTGCATGTTATGAAATGAAAAGGAGGCTACTGTTTGAATCCAGTTAATTCTTGTGAGTTCTGTCGAGGTTGAAAAACTATTTTACGCACTCTCATTCGGGCGCCCAATGTTTCACCGCGACTTCGTTCATTTAACGTAGGGAGTATGTGAATGGCGACTGTTAACCCCTTGGACTGGAGATCTGTGAGCCTTTTGACAGAAGAAAAATATCTGTTCTGCAGACAATATATCGAGAGTCATTATTAATGTTATCGTGCAATTCAGGCGCGATGGATGATCAATGATTTACCACCCGCTGTAGGATAAACAAGAGGAGAGAAATACAGAGAATCCTTAGAGATTAAACTTCAAAAAGGCAAACAAGACAGAGAAGCAGCTTGGTTTACTTGCAACACTATTCAGATACTGCACAGGGCAGCAACAATTGATCGTCACGCTATAAACCATGCAACATGTCTCCGTCTGGCTCTGCTGATCCTCCAGGCTCCCTGTCAGTAGGCAATATGAATCATCACCACAGACCATATAGCACACAAGATGTGTTACTTGTTATCATCGAGCACTGAACGATACGGTCGGATGGACGCAGCACTAACTAATAACATGCACGAGAGCTAATCACAACTGTCGAATAATTTGACTGCGTGGCGCATGGCGTGTGTAAACCATTAATCTGGTCCACGTGAACGCCAGATATACTTTGTAATGATATATGGCCCTTTTTTTCACTCATGGTGTTTGTGCTATAATCTGTTCATCAGGCTCATGCCGGTTATAATAAATATGGTGAGGATTTACAGACCGGTGACCAGTAATGAACCAAACATATTAACGTATAATCTACCCTTATTGTTAAAATAGGTTTTATGTTAGATATATTATCGCTTAATTTGTTTGATGTTTGTAATACAATGCTTAGTCTGCAGGATTGTCGCAGTCTTTTGTGCCCAGCAATTAATAAGTTATAAATTCCCTATTATCCGCATCACTGTGTAGCTGGTCCTCGAGTCTTGCTCGACGCCTATTGTGAATACAGGGCCGATGATTACCCGTTTTCACCATCACTTACACGTTGCTGTCCACTACACGAAAGCTGTTATATAACACACCTCTGCTTATGAAATACATCAGTCGCTTATAATGTGTCATCATCAACACAATAGTTTTTGTTCCTCTTATTCAATGCGCCAGGTCATTAGTCCTAGAAAAATCATTGTGCCGTTGTCAACTTAATTTATCTATTGACCCATATAACGCGTATGTAACAGCGTTGGTTCATTGATATTTACAATGGTAGTTTTTTGATAGCAGCCATTGCTTGATGACTACCACGTTGTCACCCTGTCAGGTGTCATAGCTTTTTGAAAGGCTAAATTATTTTCCAAAAGCTTTTTGTATGCTCGGTAAAACTCAACCAGTGAAATGCAACAACTGTCCCGCAAAGGGCTGACAAAAACGAATTTATGCATGTTTTATTATTCCCTGGTACAGTTTGGCAAGATCCACATGTACAATCATAAGCATCCCTCTATTCGCATCCACGCTCATAAGCACTCCAATCAAAGCCACCCCAGAATTCAGATTCTTTAATTACAACCTAATTTTTTTGGCACGTGTTGCAATCAAAATTGACCTCATTCAGACCCGCATGTTTGGTGACCCTTACTTCAAAATAACATCTCGCCTTGTCAATATGTCCCATTCTAATCTATCGGGTTCGTCACCAGATACCGCTTTCGTTATAAAATCCAATCAGCGATAATAATAGAGGAAAATGCTAACATGTTCAGTTACGCACAAGCTGCCCTAGACCACTCAGTATTGGCTAACAATATCATACGTCCATTTCTCTATAAATACCGTCACTCCGCTCACACATACACGTTCAAACTCAATGCCAAGACTCACGACACCAGGAGACACCCACAAAAAACCAAATCGACTAAAGATTCCAACAAACAACATTTACGAGCGTGACAGAAGAAGTCATATAGAAAAGAAAAATCTATTTTTAACGTTATCTCATTCCAATATACCAGGTACCTCAGACAGAATCGCCGAATTGATCAAGGGCAAGACAGCAATAACCCAAGAGAAACCACGTTCAAAGATTGGTGCAGATTTCGGTTCGATCACCATTAAGCGGATTGTCGAATATACATCACCGCACACTATTTCCATCTACACCAAGCAAATACAGCGCGTCCGCTGTTGGTGACAGAGCAGCCCAAGTCCTTCGCGTAATATCAGTCTTCTCCCATCAGCCTGCAGTGCAAAGCGGACAAGAATTCACGCAATGGCGCATTGTTGTGTTCAAAGTTACCACCTATGCCAACTCGGACACTGGAACGACCACTCCAGTGGAGCCCAAACGCTAACCAACATACGACAACAAAAAAGGAATTCTGGACGCCGTAAGATCTCAAGCAATGGCTATTTTTATATTTTGTATTAGAAGTGATTGTTAAGAATATATGTTGTGTAATGTTACTTTATACTCCTCTGTACTTCAATTGCGATAAAATGATCAGAGTCAGGTGAAACAAGTCAAGTAGATATAATTCAATATAAGATGCAGAAATTTAAATCACAGTTTTGTTGATGCAAAGCGTATTTATGATTGTGAACTTCATCTATATCCGGCCATTGACGTGTATCATACAAGAGAACATTTTTCTAACGTTTGACTGTGAGTATCATAAACCGTCGAATATTTCTGACCGTCGGTCACAGAGTATTTGATCCACGTTTCGGACATTGTATATGCCCGCACAGCGTTTAAGTCAATACGTAATTCTTTGGTCTTTCCACTGTTGAATTCATAAATTAAGTGAAGGTTAATGCCATTCATCTATTTAGAACAAGCAGTATCGCAACTACTACTGCTGATAACTCCTGTGAAGCCCGCAAAGATCCGCTCAGTCGCGTGACTGCCAGTGGCCGGTGACATGCCGGAATAGCACACATCAAACCCAGCATCGCGACCCTTTGAGTTGATCGATCCAGCATTACTTGTGTAATTGTGATCCTTTAATGTTGCTAACCTTTTATGTGATACCCATTACAACTCTCGCCCCTTCAATAAACTCGAAATATTTCAATCAATTGTTCGCCCATGCGCCATAGTATTGTTTTGTGTATTTCTGGATATGAAGCATTGGGACTTTATCTAAACGTCACATCCCATTCATCGTGCATGTGGTGATACGTTTCCATTTGACAATATAAAGCATGTGATTCATATGCTACCTGCCTATAAATTAACACACAACGACGCAGGCCTTCATCCAGACGTAAACTCGTGCATACTGGACAACAGTTTATGAAAGGTAAGGACTGGGCTTTTATTTAGAACCGTTGTGCCAATCTCCGTTTAGGTGAATAATATTCATTCAGAAGGTAATGCGAGGTGCATATGGTTAGCCTGGCTTGAGTTAAAAAGTATTTGGAATACTGACATATATTATTTTGAATATCCTTAATGCTGTTGTCACCATAAAAGAAAGATATTTTAAGTGCTGAGTGAAGTATTAAGGATATGATAAAGGGGGTGCATTGGTGCTAGATGGGATAGCACACTCGCATGGTGAGGCCTGCTGTACAATATATTATGTCAGAACACATTATGGCGCGTATTGCGGTTGTACTGCCAGAGAGCCGATTAATTCAAACAGCTTATAGATAGATCAGCTCTTACCATCCGCAATATATGGAGATCACGAATAATGCACTGTTCAAAATAGTCCCATATTGTGGCTGCTTCTTGGTCGGATTCTCCATAATGAGTATTGGCAGAATATTTTCGACTCGGCTTGTTATGAGCTACAAAAGCATGACGTGCAGCAGTGTATAAGCATTTTAAGGGAGCTGTTGGTTTGTGGTTTGCTCACTGTCTTTGATATGTATCTGCTGTCATCAATAATCGCACCTGCTATACAGCTACTAACCTTAATTCCAATGATGCATCTGCCACGTAACCACATGTCGTAAGGCAATTAATTTGCGAGTTTATTTGGAGAATACATTCCAATATATGCTGACATCTTATGTTACCAATTTCTTTGTTTCAGTTAAATATATTCATTACCTTGTCAGCTAGGCACCATAATAAGCTTCCCACGTCATTATCTAACTATTAAGTCTCTTATGGTAAGTGTTCTATAATATTAGGGTACCGATATATTGCTGATGGGTGCAATTTCAAAGGCACACGTTTGATATGTTGCTGTAAGACTATAGGGGTTTCATGCTGGAACGAATACGTTAATGATACCACTATTAAGTTATCGCGTTATTGTCTTATGAATCAAAATATACACGAGCCGTTACGTCCCTTGCAGTGTAACATATCATCCAAATTACAAATACTCTGGACGATCTCTGCCGTGATATAGCGGCAGTAACAGCGTGAATTCAATCACGTGTTAACAATACGCACCGATCCTCATCGTTGCTGCTCCTTGTGTTGAGCCTTACTGTGAACCGTGCTGGAGCTTCTAATATATTTATCATCCTCTTTTGTTATATCTAAGAGCATGATCGTGTTTCTTTGTTCCCTTTAATTTTCTTTTACAATAAAATACGTTACTTCGTTTGTCCATTCAACATGTTTACATTATGGACCCCACCTTCTCTTAGTTTATTTACTGTATTTTGTCATTAACGCTAATTCGATTAATAGTAAAGTATAATGTGCCCGAAGAGGATTGAGTTAAAATAAGCAACCACTGTCATGCATTTTCAGAAGGCGAAAACGGAACAAGTGATTTTAGGAGTTTGTCATTGTAGCAGACGGACCCGCATCGCACAATGTAAGAATGAATTAAGTTACAACGTGTCTCTGCTTTAAAAAAGTGGCTCGAGCTGATACATAATGATATTATCATACTATCGCCTAAGCTGGATTATACTGGGTTTTGTATGTACAACCATATATAACATGATTCCCGAAGGATATCAATGACGATAACGACGCTTTTGTCTGGCTTCAGTGTGCTATCCGGGAGGCCTCCTGACCATGGGGTCGCTGTTATGAAGTGGGCAGGTTAATGGTCCACGCGTGCATTCAGGCAATGCATTTTATGATGCGCTGACGGCAGCACAAACTAATTGAAATGCTTCACTGCCAATATCATAATCCTTATTGCCACATGTAAACCGCGCGTCGTTCATCACGTTATGAATAGATGAGCTCTTTGAGTGAGCATGTCGACAATGAACGGGGTGAATATGATTTATTGATGTATGCGTGCGATTGCAACGGCGCGTGTCTGTCGTAGCTATGATTTATATGAAGATATTGTAACATGTGTGACAGGTTACAGCAGAGTCAACCACATTACACCTAAGCATATTATTTAAAAATACATTTTCCTCAAGCGATTAAGTTGCTCAAATACATAACATAGGACGGCATCTACACATACAGTACATAACACCTTGACATATTCGCTCAGGGATAGTGCCTGCCATATACCTTATATATATATATATATATATATATATATATATATATATATATATATATATATATATATATATATATATATCTATATATATATATATATATATATATATATATATATATATATATATATATATTTATATATATATACATATACATATATATACATATATATATAAATATAAATTTGTTTAAATATGCGCGCAAACATATATATATATACATATATATGCATGTATAAATTTAATACATATATATATATATATATAATATGTATATATTATATATATATATATATATATATATATATATATATATATATATATATATGCATATATATAAATATGTATTAATATGTGTATATAAGTTTATACATATGTAAATGTTTTGATATATGTATTGTTATATTTTTGCAAACGAAAATCTCTACCATTATATAGTTCACTGATTATTATTTGATGTTGCCGTCAAATTTTATGACAATATATCACTATATGGTTTGACTTACCACGTTACATAAGATTCCATATTGAGTTAATTGAGCGCATCCTTTCATTTACTGAACCAGGTATTTGTCTGCAGCTTGATGGTTTTGTACAACGTTTATATGACAGTAACTATAAAGAATGTTGCTTTTTTATCAACTAGTGACAACAGTCATTACACAAGAATAGTTTCTTAAAACGGAGAATACTAAGCGCGTGGGTTCCTACGTTCGCTCAAACATGCGGCAGATATATCGTTTTATTGAGACTTAACCCCATGAACGTATATATAAGAGCACAACATTTCCTTAAAAGTAAAAACCCGGGGAAATACATGCTTCTACTTAGAAGAAGCTCTACCAAAAGAGAAATCGAAAGAGCGCCGCACGATGGTCGAACGATGCGGCAGTTGTTCTAGTATATCAGCCGTGCATTTCTGATCTGCAGCGAAAATATATCACTGTCCATTTACCTCTCTATTTTCTTAGGGTTCACAACTCTTGTGAGCTGCAACAGAAAACCGATGTTTTAGTATTCATGCTTGACCTCTGTACGATTGTTCACGCTTTCATGTTCGCTGCCTCTTATAAACGCAATTTACTTTTCACTGCGATTTGTAAAATGAGTTACTGCCCTTTCGGACCGAAGGGTTGATTTAGTTTGACAATTGAACAGCATAACCTTTTGAGGTGAATAACGCTCATTGATTGAATGTTGAGTGGTCGTTGTTGTTCATGCATCTGCCACTGAATCAACGCATCTTAAAGTGCACCCTTTGCAAGCGCGATAACTACGTCTATTTGTCTTTAATTGGACATGCGAATTGCCATTAGCAGTACTAATAACAACCCTCTACTGTCGAGGCATCGGATTTTTACCCGAGTAACTCGTTCTTGAATATAAATTAACATGGCGTATAACAACAGAATCGACTGCGGCCACAATAATATATAACTCGCAATACCGGATCATATTACATAAATCCTCAATTCGTTACAAAACCATCTTGTGTAGGATGTTACTGCTTTACCAAACCAATGGTAAACATTTATATATTGCTTGCAAAAGCAGACCTTCGTTTATCTGCTTTAAAACATCTGGTTTCAAATATTTAAGGCTGCATAATCTTAGTATATTGTGTAAATATGATGCTTCACACAGTACAGATTTACAAACACAGACGTTTGGTTATCTCATTAATCTGTGTGATATTTGTAATATAATATTTATTCTGCCGGATTGTCATTCTTTTGTGCCCAGTAATAATATGCTGTACATCCCCTATTATACGCATCAGTGTGTGGCTGGTCCTCAAGTCTTGCTAGTTGCATATTGTAAAAAATACAGGACCGATAATTACTCGTTTTCAGCATCACCTGCACCTTGCTGTCCGATACGCGTGAACTGTAATGTATCACACACCTCCGCTTATGAAATACATCAGTCGTTTATAATGTCTCTTCGTCAAGGCAATAGTTATATTTTCCCCTGATCCAATGCGACAGGTCATTAGTCCCAGATGAATCATTGTCCCGTTGTCAACTTATTTCATCCATTGGCCCATATTACGCGAATATAACTGTGTTTGTTCATTGATATTTACACATTCACCAGCCAAAGAAGATTCCCTTATCGCCATGTGACTAGACCACAAGACATCAAATGGCCCACGTATCAATTCGAGGGGAACGTTTGCAGTCATTCAGAAGGTTGGGATAAAGAAGGGTACATAATGTATCACCCCCATCTCTAGTCTGCTCTCCCGAACGATAATATATAAAGCAGACCACCTCACTCTCCTCTGTATCATATTAAGCCTAACAAAGATTTTGACTAACTAGTTCATTCATTTAATCACTCAAAAAGTAATATTTGGACTGACGAAGATTCATCATCATTGATCAAGTAGGAGATGTATCGACGTATGCGTAATCATGCTATATTCATTCTAATGACTTCACAGATATGACCGTTTCTGGGATCAAAGGGTTAAACTTACGCACACATTAGAGATCAATGCCAAGACGGACTATTAATCTTAGCTGGTCCTTCATTTATGTATGATTACGTGATGTAAGGACACACCGGCAGCCACCCATTAGTTTAACGTATCTTCATGTGCGGTGAAGTGATGCTATATCATATATCTTTTGGTTCAGAGTATTTTCATATCTTCATTCAAAGCTCATATATGCCAAAGTATATAACTGTTAGTCCTGTGTTTCCGAAAGAGCTCATATAGCTGAATTTCAGCCTGTGATTTTGATATCATCAAACATTTGCCGGGATATGTGTAATGAACTATGTTTGAGTGATATGATAGGCTTCTTTGATTAGCTTGATATTGTGTAGAAGTTAGCATATGCTCTCGCCACTAAATATACTTAATATTTTTAGTGTATGCATCTTTTCAACAACCGGTTAGAGATCAATGAAGAAGGAACGTGTTTTCGTCGTATTAGATCCTGCAAATCGCAGTTATTGTTCCATTCATGTCGTGTGTGACAGCTACAACGCCATTTTGTTCTCCAGACGATAATTGTCCCAATCGCCAGCCGGCAGCCAACAATATACCACTTAGTCATGGATTGAGATGACACAGGCGCGATCGTTACCAATCATTGGTATTCATTCGATTGCCCGACATCTGAGATTCATTTTATTGTCCATGACAATTGCTCGGTAAATTGCGCCCGTGTTGTGCCAATCCTCTGCTCCTAAGCGACACAAATAATCAATACGCTGTACACTTACATGTGTGACTCACCATGCTTGTTTTCTTATTCCCTCGTACAGTTGGGCATGATGCGAAGCACTACCCACAAACGCGCCCATCCACTTGTCTACTCATAAACACATAATCTATTCGTATCTACTTTCAAGCACTCTAATCAAAGCCACGTCACAATTCAGATTCCGTAATTACGAGCTCCGTTTCGGCACATTTGGCAAGCAAACATGATATCGTTCAGACTCGCTAATTGGTGGCCCTTATTCCAAATTAATATCCCACCCCAATACATAGGGTTCGTCAACAGATACCGCTTTCGTAACAAAATCCAATCAGCGATAATACAGGAAAATGCAAACATGTTCAGGAACGTACAAGCTGCTCTAAACCACTCCATTTAAATCATTTATATATGAATAACGACGATCCGCGCACGTATGCACATTCGAGCTCAACGCCAAGACCCACGATACCAGGAGACACCCACAAAAGTCTTAATTGCCCAAAAATTCCAACATAAAACATTTACCGCTCACGAGCGTGACAGAAGAAGTCATATAAAAAAGAATTCGTAAGTCTTAATTTAACGTTGTCGCATTCCGATACACCCGGCAGCTCAGAAAGAATCCCCGACGTGACTAAGGGCAAGACGGCAATAACCCAAGATAAACCACGGGCAAACATAAGTAGAGAATTCGTGTCGATCACCTTTAGGCCGATCGTCGAATAGACATCACTCAGTCAACGCGCAATATTTCCAAAGACACACCCAGCATCAGTTTTATCGAATGAGTGGAACTCGAACAGATAGAATCAAAACTTCACGCAATGGCGCATTGTTTGTAAAAGTAGCCACCTATGCCGACCCGGAAGCAGGAACGAACACCAAGAAGCCCAAACACCGAGCGACTGACGACGACAAGTATGGAATTAGAAAGATTGCAAGCAGAGGTTATTTCTATATTTTGTATTACAAGTGACTGTAAAGAATATATTTTGTTATTCTTTTGTCTCTCCTCTGGTGACTTCATGTATAAAGTGAAGGCTAATGTCATTCATCTATTTAGAGCATGCGGTATCGCAACTACTACTGCTGATAACTCCCGTGAAGCCCCATCACTTGTATAATTGTGATCCTCTAACGTTCCCAACGTTTTATATGATATCCAATGGAACTGTATTCGATTCAGTGAACTTGAACTATTTCATTCCCTTGTTCGCCCAATGCACCGAAGTATTGTTTTTTTTATTTTTTGGCATGAATCATGAGGACTATATCTCAACGTCACGTCCCATGCATCGAGCGTGTGGTAATACTTTGCTTGGTATCCATGCGATCAAGTTTTACATGCGACTCTCCTCTGGCGCGTACTTCAACCAAGTCCATCTTGAACCTTTTTTGTCATGGGATCCATGTGTATCCTTTTTACACATTGAGAATATAAAGCATGTAGGTCATATGCAACCTGCCCATAAACGAGCACACAATGACGCAGGCCTTCAACAAGACTTAAACTCGCACATGCTGGACAATTCTTTTCGATAAATAGGGATTTGGCTTTAATTTCAAACCGTTGTGCCAAGCTCCATTGAGCTGATATATATCTATTAAGAAGGTAATGCAAGGTATATATGGTTTTGCCTGGCTTGAGTTGAAACGTATTGTGAATACTGACATATATGGTTGTAATAACCTAAATGCTGTTGTCACCCTAACAGAAAGATATTTTAAGCGATGATTTAAGTATCAAAAATATGATATAGGGGTTCATTGGTGCCAGATGGGATAGCACAAATGCAAATGTAAGGCCTGCTGTACCAGATATTATGTCAGAACACATCCTGGCGCTTTTGTCTATTGTTTAATGACTTCAATGAGGTATCCTGGCCATGTGGTCGCTTGCATGAAGTGGGGAGGTTAATGGTCCACGCGTGCGTTGAAGCTATGCATTTCATGACGTTCTTGCGGCAACACAAACTAATTTATATGGTTCACTGCCAATATCACGCTCCTTATTACCACCTATAGTCTGTCAACCGCGCTTCGTTCATCACGTTAGGCATCACTGAGCTCTTGAGCTCTGACTGAACATGTCGGGGGGAATATGATTTATTGATGTCTGCGTGCGATCACAACGGCGCTTCTCTGCCGTAGTTATGATTAACATGATAATATTGTGACGCGAGCGCCAGATTACAACAGAGTCGACCACATTATACCCAAGCATATTATTTTTAAAAACATTTCCACAAGCGATTAAGTTGTTCAAATACATCACATAAGACGGCATCTGCATGTATGTATGTATGTATGTATGTATGTATGTATGTATGTATGTATGTATGTATGTATGTATGTATGTATGTATGTATGTATGTATGTATGTATGTATGTATGTATGTATGTATGTATGTATGTATGTATGTATGTATGTATGTATGTATGTATGTATGTATGTATGTATGTATGTATGTATGTATGTCTGTATGTATGTATGTATGTATGTATGTATGTATGTATGTATGTATGTATGTATGTATGTATGTATGTATGTGTATGTATGTATGTATGTATGTATGTATGTATGTATGTATGTATGTATGTTTCTGTCTGTATGTATGTATGTATGTATGTATGTATGTATGTATGTCTGTATGTATGTATGTATGTATGTATGTATGTATGTATGTATGTATGTATGTATGTATGTATGTATGTATGTATGTATGTATGTCTGTATGTATGTATGTATGTATGTATGTATGTATGTATGTATGTATGTATGTATGTGCATGTACATATGATTGTATGCTTGTAAAACATGTTTTTAATGATTACATTGTGGTTCGGTTCGACAACTTTTTCTTTTTTAAGGGCATTTTCAAGCCGGTTCACTTCAGAAATTTTCCTCAGGCCATTGCTATGATTTCATTCACTCTTAACCAGCGACAACGCCGATCATTCATTATGTGAGACGGTAGCCAATCAATAGTATCATGCGCTCCCTCTCATTGATGCAATTCACTTTCCACTGCGATTTGTAAAAAGAGTTACTGCTCATTTGGACCGAAGAGTTCAGTTAGACTAATAATTGAATGGCATAAATTTTTGTGGTGAATAACGCTCATTATTTGAATGTTGAGTGGTAGTCGTTCTTCATGCATCTGCCACTGAAACCGCGCTTCTCCTAATTCAGCCTATTACACAACATTTACAATCGCCGTAGCTACGTCTATTTGTCTGCTATTGGACACGCGATTTGCCATTGGTAATACCGACCACTACCCACTATGGTTGAGGCATCGTTTTATTAGCCGAGAAACTCGTTATTGAATACAAATTTATATGGCATGTAATAACTGCATAGACTGCGGCCAAAAAAGAAATATAATTCGCAATACGGGATTATATTAAATCAATCCTCTGTTTGTGACAAAACCATCTTGTGTGGGATGCTATTCTCTACCAAACCATTGCTAAGCATTCATATATTGGTGGTAAAGCAGACCTTCATTCGTCTGCTTTAACACATAAAGCTCTATATGCCTTATTATATTGAGTTAATATGATGTTTATGTTGCTTTTGCACAGTGATGCAACTTTACAAATACAGAGTTTGGTTATGTACGCAGCAGTAAATAGTCGCGAGCCATCATGTCTTTATATAAATATAAACGTTCCAATGGGTAACTATGGCATGCTGTCGACAAAGTAGTAGAACATCATGTATTACGATGCTCAATGATTTTAACGGGGAGTGCTTCGATTCAATCTAATGGATGGCAGATCGTGTTCTTTAATGTGCTACTGTCTTTAACTGGAATTATTCGGGAGAATGGATCCACGGATAATCTCTTGATCCTGTAAACACCGGCGTCGTCAGCTCACAGAGCAGGAACTTCCGTCACATATATCACCGTGTTTTGCATCGCCCCGTGCGCTCCTATGAATGCAGCAGTCTTTTGTTATATGACAGTGTTCTGCTTGCTTGGTTCAGTGCATCATAAATCTCTAAATGCGACCGGCCATTAGTCAGAGATTGATATCTCTACCGTGGTCCACTTATTTTATGCCCATCTGCTGATATAGTGTTTATGCGACTCCGCGCGTTGTCAATGTGCAGATAATGTGTCATCATATAAAGAAACCTTCGTTACGATGCTACATACCTTCAAAGAGATCATCCTCTAAGATGTCAAATGACCCTATTAATTATAAAAATTCCTGAATATTTTGCCCTGCAACCCTACAGGTACAATATATAAGGTAACATCACTTAACAAAATAGTTTTTGAATAGGGATTTGATTTGATATTGTTTCGTTTATATACTAGATACAATTACGTCATTTATACGATAGAATACTTCGGAATAGTCCATTCCTAAAAAGAGGCCAAGTTGCATCGCTAGCCATTAAGGCTATAAGATGAAACATTTTACGTAAACACAAATACTTATGGATTAATTTTACTCATAACTATCAGCCAATCCTCTAGCCTCTAAATATGAGGGCGCCAAAACCGAACGCCGAAAAAGTTTCACGTTTAACGAAATACCAACGATTAGATTTCACTCGTGCCAAGTGTTGCAAAGTGCTTAATCGAAGGTTGTTCTGCGATGTCCACTGAAATTACAAAACGTGCATGGTGTCTGAGGGCAGACGCAAGGTGTGTTATCTGAACGTAGCATCGGCTTAAAAATGACATTGTGCCTACCATTAGCTTTGACTTGCTGATAGTTTCAATTACGTAGTGAGTTGCATCGACAATAAATTGTCTGATTGCGTGTTTTTACTTATTCACCATGTGTTGAACTGTAAGTTGTCTACAATGGAAGTTTATGAAATGCGTTAGCGCCCTATTGCTTTCTGTATCTTATCTTGTTTGACCAAAGTAATTGTTCATTGTGACTGGTCCATATCGTACCTAATATACGGTAGAATATCAAATAGGAAGCGTGGATAACAACCATTATATAGCTTCTATTCAACTACGTCTTTACGCTTTACAACTGCGATTTATTGGCAATTTTAGAAACTTATTAATGCAACTATGCCATAATTTTCTAAATGTAGGGTCATTGTCAGGCGCTGTCTATTATCGTGACACTTGTGCGCATCGGCCGGTAATACATGAGCATTAACAAGGTTTATAAAATAGGAGAATGACATCGTGGCCATCCTTCACAAAAACAGCCAACATTAATTTCTGTCGCCACATTGCCATATCGAATTCCTAATGTAATGATGCATATCAAATTACTGCATCCCCAACAGCAGCAAATTAACAGCATGCAAATCTACCAGTACGTATTGTCGGTGCAATACTTTAAGTATTCAGCCGAAGTAAAGCGGTTGTTGGCGACGTTAAATTGCTACGATTTCGCTGGAGCCCCATGTACGATTGTGGTCCTATATTTGATTTAGTGTTTAATTTATTACGCTCCTAGACATAGTCACTTACCTCATCATAGAAATCACCAAACTGAGTAGTTTCCGTCGACCCCTGACCTGCTGAACTGCTCGACAAGTGTCAATGTTTCTGTTTTGTGTTCTAGTAAATTCAAGGCCAGTCAGGCTCGTGCCGAATTAGTGAGATTGCCAAGTTGAGTGGACATTTGGAAACCAAATCAGCACCAGCTCATAGTACATATAAATACGGTACCATATTGGTCCTTGGCTTATAAAGACAATTATTATTTCAACACATAATAACACAAATACTTAGAGCAAGTAGTGCCTCCATTTGGCATATTTACGAACCGTCTGTTTATAAAGCTGTACCATGCTCATAATTGTATTTCAGTATCATGAACTAGCATATTACGTTAAAGCACAGACGCCATGACGGAACAAATCACGATTGATTATAAAAAAGGATCTGACGACCACGTAGACTGCATTCATGGCAACGCATCCTTCTATGAGGTTTGCGGAAAAAGCAATTGGAGGCCCGTACGGTGGCGATTATAAAATTTTTGGACTCTTGATTGGTTTTGGATGCTATGCTGAAGCATTTGTGTTTTCCAATTACCTTCAACGTTTGTTTATATGCTTTTGAATATATGATTTCAATACAGAATTTGTCTAACTGCTATGTGTAAAATCAGTATTGATTTGCCTATCTAATGGTGGCAAGTGATGCTAAAGCACAACTCACGAAATATGGTCGTTGTGACACCTTAGGAGACCTTCAGATGGGCGATGTGAAGAGACTAAATTAATTTAAATTGATTCACTATAGAGTAATATAGGACAGGTCATATTGTTTCTTACTATGCCCAAAGCACTTTCAGCACAAGCTGCTGTCTTTCAAACGACCTGATCGACAAAGCTCAGCAGGGCACTACACATCGTGCCTCAGTCTGATCTTAGACCCTGGCACTGTACGTAGCCTGAATTCCTTCGTTGGAAGTATACGATTTAAGTTTGATTTGCCGACAGTATCCTATTGCCTTCTTTATGTGTATCTTGTTTAGCGTTATGTTTCACAGGTCCATGTAGGACTTCTTACATGGAGGCTTTTGATTCGGATTGTTGGTAAACGATTTGTTAGCATCGCAGATCTGTTATGAAACGTAAATTCGAGGTCTAAGATACGCCCACTTTTTAAGACACCAGCAAATATCAATGAACTAAGAAGCAGACATCCTTCATCCATACAGCATTAAAGCATATGATAGTCTTAAACAATACAATTCATTTTGTGAATAAATACATTGCAAATGAGTAAGTGCTATGGCACATTTCTTTCTGCTTGTTTCGTTTTATCATAAATGTTCAAATGGAACTTCCTATTAATTATGAAACAAGTTTTAAGCACCTACATTCCCTTTTGTCAGCGCTTGTATCTTGTTTTGTAAAAGGGTAACGCTTATCTTTAGATGGTAATGTGCGACGGGTCGCAACTTGATTGTCTCATATTACTCATACAAAGCAGTTATGGTTGTCAGACTTATACTAGAATCAGTGTGTTTTATCAGGCCATTTGATGCATCGACCAACAATACGCGTACATTCGCATCATTCATGAAAGATGAAACTGATATCGTGACCATCCGTCACAAAAACAACTATTATGTATTTCGGAAGCATCCTGCCCCCATCAACTTCCTAATATAATGATACCTATCAAATTCCAGTAGTAAAATCAGCTAACTAGGGGTGAGTACGTGTGGTAAGCCCATGGAAGTGTGCCCTAAGCTCGCTACACACGACTGAAGGGTGTATCTTATATAGACTACTCAGATTAATAAAAGAGCAGTCACAATCAGTTTGTACTAACACCTGATATAGCTGCCTGTATATATATGCCGGCACAGGCAGCTATATCAGGTCTCAGACCAGAGCTGTTATTTCATTCACCTCAATCAGCGACACCGCCTATCCACCGCCAATACTGTGGACTACCATCTACTGTTGAGGCATCGGATTGTTTCCCGAGTAAGTTTGGATCTGATATTGTTAGGTTTATATACTAGATGAGATCACATCATTTATGTGATAGAAGTCTTCTAAGTACAATCTATTCCTAAGCAGGAGACAGTGTTGCATCGCTAGCCATCGGGCCCACAAGGTGAAAAGTGCTCCCTGCATACATATTCTTATGTTATCACGTAAAATATAAGCGAATCCAAAAGCCATTAAAATTGAAAGCGTCAAGGCAAAACGCTGATATCACCCTTATCAACCGCTGCAAAGTGTTTCGTCGAAAATGTTCTGCGATATCTACTGAAATTACATAACTTGCAGCGTGTCTGAGGCTCGCAGCACCGGTCACAACATCAGCTCTGATTTTTGTTAGTTTTAATATCCGTAGTCAATTGCATCGGCTAACGCCGATATTGCATGGGACACACATGGACAATAAGTCAGTATGAGAGACTATTTTCCGCTTGCTCCTTTCAGGTAATCATAAATATTCTAGTGTATCCGTCTATTAATTAGAATGGACCTTCTCGCTTCAGGGACCTATAATTATTCTTTTAGCGCATATATCATGTACATGTATCATGTATCGCTTTATAAAACGGTTAACGATGGGCCACAGCTTATGTGTCTCATATAACCCACACAGGATAAATTAACAAGAACCAAAATATAGCCTCTATGCATCTATGGCTTTATAAATTACTGTTGCAATTTATTGACAATTATTGACACTTATTAGTGCAAGTATGCCTTAATTGTCTTGATGTTTGGCAAAAGTCTCACGATGGGTGCAACTATATTTGTCTCATATAACCCATATCATTCAGTTATGGCGCTCGCATATATGGCAGAATATTAAATAGGGGAGCGTTAATAGGCGGTACTTTGGGTTGATTAACACGAACCAAAATATATCTCCTATGCAGCTATGTCTTTATGTGTTACCATTGTAATTTGTTGACAATTTTTGACACTCATTAATGCAAGTATGCCCCGATTTTTGTATGTTGGACAAATGTCCCACGCTGTGTTTTATCGCGCCACTTGTGCGCATCGACCGGCAATACATGATCATTAATATAATTCATAATTTCGGACGCAGCTTGGCCATATTCAAATTCCTAATGTAATTATGCATAGCAAATTTTTGCCTACCTATGTGCTAGTGTCAATGCATGGCGCAACACTCTGTACTACCGTCGAAACCTCATACAATCATGGCTGGCATAGCAATAGCGGTGTGTTGTGCTGTAACATGACGTCGTTTTCATGAGATCTAATATTCACGACCTCTTTGCTATAACAAAAGACCTAATCATGCTTTATTCTTTATTATGTATAGGCTGATACAAATAATCGAGAAATAACTTCTGTGGCACACAGTTTACTAACATTGTTCTCAAAACATATACATATAAATATAAATTTAAATATATATATATATATATACATATATATATATTTGTCTATATATATATATATATATATATATATATATATATATATATATATATATATATATATATATATATATATATATATATATATATATATATATATATATATATATACATTTGTATGGGGTAATATCATCCCTTCCGAGTGCTTTCAACATTTCTAGATGTCTTTGTTGACGGCAATATATATGAGAGTTGTCGCCGATTGCTAGGATTAAAGTCCGTAAGTGCAATCATCTCGTTGTGTAAGAGGCACTTGTCTCATCTCAAATGTATGATTGCATCGCTAAAGCAACCATAGATCAGCATATATTATATAGTAACAACCGATATAACTTTGAAGGCTAAACGGAAGAGGACGCGATCCCAAGATGCTATTCATTCCTAATACCGTCATCTATCTTTCGCTGAGATATGTTTCAATCCAACCCATTTCCAGCCATTTCGCTGTCAGGAAAACGATGTTGTTTGCAGAGTTCAATTGCATCATTACAATTCCATTTTCCATTCGTGGATCGCATTAGCACGTTCACCCCTCGTATTGTTTTCAAAAGACTATCTGAGAGTATTCGCTCACCAAAGTTAATTTCAATATACAAGTTGATTGGGCCAATATCATGTTACCATTGTTGCGATGTTATATGCGTGGTTTGACTCACCACGTTACGTAGGGAGCCATATTAAGTTCTGTGAGCGCATCTTTTCATTAACGGAACCAGATATGCGTCTGCAGGTACTCTTGGTGGCTTTGTACATAGATTATGTTCTACTAATTACTTAGAATATAGCTGTAAGGTAACCCACTAATAGGATTGAGATTGAGCAATATATTAGACGACAACCACCTATATAATCCTACAAATACGGTTATTAATACCATTCGTTTCATTGAGATTTATCCCCGCGATCGCATGGCCCAATATTTCCATTATTTTGAAAGATGAAAATCCGAACCTCGCGCGAGTGTCATACGATGTTGCAGGTGTTTCACATCAGTTACGTTAAGCTCTTTGCTGAGAAACTAAAGGAAAAATTCATTTGTATCTTTATGAATCATTTTCATTCAACTAAAAATATTTCAACCGACGTCTTTAACATTAGGCGCGACGACTATATTTTCTTTTGGTCCAAATCTGTGTTAAGGTGTAACTGAAATGTTCCATTCTTCATGCAAGCTCATGATATACTAGTGTTCACGCTTACGTGATCGTTAATATAATGTCATATTAGCAATAGTAACAAGTGCGTGCCTTCAATACTACTGTGGTGCAATATATGTAATAGAAAATCTGAATTATGCTTTAATGAACATGCACTTCCTCTTTTGATTGCATGACGCAATGCAATGCGGATAACATATTTTCGCCAATAATAGTCCGATAATGTGCATGCTGTTGTAATATTCGTGTAAACCGGCTTATTTTCTATGTGGTCAGCCCCGCGATGAGTATATACACAAAACTGCCATGTGTGAAGAAATGTTTCAGCGAGGAAATGAGAGCTAAAGTGGCTGATTCATTCGCAAGGATAGTAAATAATACAAGACCCGTATTAGGTCACCTCAGATAACACCGTTATCACTCTACTAGTTTCAAGGGCCTACCATCACGCTGTTGTAATCCGAGTGATGTATAATATATCGTTAATAGATAGGAATTATTCCAACCCCATCTTTGCATAAATATATTGTCTAAATGTGTTCGTCGAAACCATTCATTTCACAAGTGGGGTAGATTTGCAACGTTAATCATTATATCACATTGGTTTTCATGGTAGCCGTTTGGCGATTTATACAGTGCCAAAGTTGTTTTTTTACACTCTCAGTGACATTAAACTCTCTCAGGTAACTCGAGTAAGGCTAATCGTCAGCGCATCTTTCAGTTTCTCTCAATACCTGCAAGAAGAATTATCTGTACAGTGTCTTGTTGTTACAAATGGCACAAATGTACAGTTTTGGACCTGGTTGAGAAGCTTCCCGACAAAGCTGCATAATCACGCTTTAGAAATGAAATATCAGGTTCTTTGATTCACTTATGTTTATTGTCACCAAATATTTAACGAATATGGTATGGGGAGAGCGTATTTTATTTGCTTACCCAAACAACCAACATCACATAAGCCTTGGCTCTATTTACATGGAGATGCATGAATAGCCAATGGATATCACGGCAACAAATCCGATTGTACCATTGAATATTAGTGCAGATAAGTTTATAATCCAGCGATGAGGATTGTTTGATAAGATTCCCAGATTTGAATAGCTCTGCGTTGCCAGGGCTGCCTAGCTCTGCCTTATGATATATTGTTTTACTCACAATTAATAGCGCTTCACATAAATAGCAGATAGACAGCATAACTGTTCAATACAGGCTGTGGTCAATAACAATCCGCTATTATTTGATTACCGCCGCTGTGTTATGACACCCTGTTAGCTCTGAAGAGACGACGGTAGGTACTATCCCAGAGCGTATATATCAAGGTGTAATGCAATGTATGTCTGCTGAGTGCTGGGTGCAATCTGCTAAATGGCGAATCGCTACTTCTGTAGGTGCTGCTATATGGGATATATTTGAAAGAATATTGAAGCCACTTAATCGCTTTTTCATTGGTATGCTTCGGTGTCATTTGGTCGCCGCAGCCTAATACACTTGTTTTTATTGCACACACGCGCCGTAGTAACCGCACACAGAAATCAATAAATCAGATTTCACCAATCTAAAGTCGGCAGGCTCAGTCCAACAATTCAGTGATGCCTAGCGTGATGAACGACACGATATTGACCGGCTATTGGTGGTAATAAGGATCAGAGCATCTGCAGTTTCTGTTGTTATGAGCACATCATGAAATAAATTGCCTGAATGCAGGCGCGGACTACCCACCTCTGGTCAGTGACCGCATGGCCAAGAAGCCCTGGAATATCTCACTGAAGTCATTAAGTGGCAGACAAAAAACATGTCATTGAACATCGGTTGAGACATAATACAAGATATATTGCCCCTATAACCCAGCTATGTAAAAGTATCATCATCGATGAGTTGTGAAGCGTTGTAACTCAACGCTACAATGACAAACTGCGAAGAAACCTTGTTTTAGTTTCGAATTTTGACACTGATATCTTCCTCAATCTTACATCAACATCCACTTTTGAAATTGCATCCATCAGCAATATATCTCTTTCCTAATAGTAAAGAAAAATTACCATAACAGATTCCGGCTAGTAAGACAATGACGCAGGAAGTTTGGACTGTTGCACTTCTGAAAAGTAATGAGGACATTATACTTAGACATAAAAACTGGTTACATACGACATCAGCACCTAATAGAACAAATTGTCCGAATCAACCCAGAAACAATTTGCCATGCGTTAGGCTGTTGCGCGACCGTGGTTTCATTTGTACCTATATAAGTAGTTAAGTAGCAGGTGCAATCAATGATGGCCGCGGATACATATCCTAGACAGTGAGCACAGTAAAATCCAATAGCTTTGCTAAAATGTGGATATTTTGACTGTACTACATGTCTTATATATCGTTAGAGGACGGCCTCAAACTATTAGTAACATATGATCCAGCCCAAACTCACAACATAGAACCCAACTTTGTCAGGAAGGGTATTGATAGTAATTTGACCTGTGCATTATTCGTGACCTCCACATATATGCAATTGTAGGAGCTTGTCCATCAATAAGCTGTGTGAATGATGTAAGGTTTACGATAGCACTGGCACCCCACGCTTACACATGCATACGTGCACTCCTATAGCGCACCAATATGCCCCTATCCACATATTGTGGGCTTCAAACTTTAATCATGTCATTTCTTTTAATGGGTTACTATAAAATAAAATACATTAAAATGATAAATGTAAAATACTTTGTCACACAAGATAAGCGACAGATGTGCATTACCAGGGTCCTTCTAAATAAATAAACTTCAGCTCTTGGTCCTGTTTAATTATCATGCCATGTTTATTCAGCTTGCATGTATTTTCATCTGGATATAAGACGTTTGCAGATGATGCGCTGCGTCAATGATTTTTGGGAAAGTAGCATATGACAAATTTTATAGTAAAAGACTAAGAGCACTGCACTTATTCCTGTGCTTGGCAAGAACAAGACTATGATTTAAATAATAGATTTTGTATTGATGCATAGGAGAAAGGCATGATGGAAAGGCTAATTGATTGTCTGTGCATCTTTTCCGACTGTAGAATGGAATAAAAAAGCAAAAACATGCATGGTGAGTTACCTTAAGTGCACAGCGGATGTATTATTTGTGCACCAAGGGAGTAGAGAATTGGCACAACACGGACGGAATTTACGAAGCAATTATTATTAACAATACAGTGTATCTCGGATGTCTGGCATTCTCAGTGAATACCAATAATTGGTAACGATTGTGTCTTGTCGGTTATCTCGTCAATGGCTACGTGATATATTGTTTGATGCCTGCTGTGTTGCGACAGGTCTTGGCTATCACATTGACAATCGAGATTGGAACAATGATTGCCAGTTGCAATAATTGTTCTAGCATCATTATCCCCAAGCCCAGGAATTTAATATATATCCAATCTAGCAAGATCTTATACGGAGACAGAACAAATTGATCAGTGAGGACATAAGTAATAGACGACCATCGATATGTACATAGTCAACACAAATCCCACTTACCAGTGACATTCGGCGGACAACATGGATCCGAGAGGAATAAATTACCTCTTTTCATTTGCATTTGTCATTTTCAATGACTTTATATTTCTGTTACTTGCTATATTTGAATGTTTTCTACATTGACCTTTACACGGAGGTGCGTCAGGTATTGGGCAGTCATAGTTTAAGAAGCCGATTTTAACGAATGCTTGCTAGTTATCCAGTTCCAAACAAATTGACGGGAACAAGTACATTTTTGTAGAATTTTATTCCTTATTGGGATTTCCTGTGACAGTAAATATTTGACTTACTTAAATCAAATGTTGGTTTTAAAAATATCTAGTTGCTATGCTGCTCGATACAAGGGTGCAGCAGTTTGTTTCTCCGTCGAATAACATTGCCCTTTTTGTAGGATCATTCTGAATTTCATACGTTAAGACAACTTATTGTGAATTATATGGGTAAACCTACTGTACTATGGGCAGCCACATCTACATTTAGATTATTTGATGAATGGATTAACTTTTGCTCACACGGTATCTAAGAACATGATTAGAGAGTGTAGCTGACATGAAATGAAAAAAAATCCGCAGATTTACAATACCCCGAATCTAATTTAAGTGGATCATAATACCATACATGCAACAGCAGAGTGAAAGCCCTGTTATTCTCTTCGAACACGAACCTTTCGCTTTATGCATTAACAAGCTATGGTACTTCTTGTCGCAGCCAATGCTCTTGCAAATATAATGAGGTATAACTCCATGCCCTTTATTTGATTGTGAATATAACATATAAAAAGTCCTTTCCAAATCACTCTCAGGTCTAAGACCCCGCGATGTAAGCCACCCCCTTTCTTCAAAAAACACGAGAGCATATTTTCATGAGTTGAGTAATACCAGAAACTTGTACCGCGCGAGCGGATGTTTTGAGGCAAGTAAAGTATCACAAGCGTAATTGCGGAAGCATATTAAGGTGACAAAAAGACTTCAGTAAATATGCATCTTGGACGATTCAAGAGGGTGTTCCATTATGTTTATGATATGACTGATGCATAAATACAGATAGAAGCAGGAAAAGGCACCTGCGGTTTTATCGATTGAAAATGTTCCCCAGCGCCTGCATAATATTAACCACAAAGTGCAAAATTAGGCTTCTTTCGGATCCTGTTATTGCACTATATTTTTAAAGCTCGAATGGCTTTTAATCGTACCTTGTACCGATATACATCAATGTTGTAAATAATAACATTGTTGAGAGATGCAACCATGTAGAATAGCAAGATTGTGTAAATAATTTGTTAGTGTACTTAAGCGATGATCTATGCATCTTACAGCATGTATTCAGATCATATCTGGTGCTATATATCGGGATACAGGCGCATTATTGGAGCAACTCAACTTTGAACTTATAACACTATCTTAAGCGTCGCTTTGTCGGCTTTGGTGTCGGCTTTGGTTGAATAAATTAACATAATATACCTATCAGCACTAACAGAGTGATGAAATGTGCGGAACTGGTTACCCAAATGAATCACTGGTGTTTTATTTTAGTGGCCAAACTCATCATCTACCGTTGCTGAGGTTGCCAAAAACAATAGACTAAAGAAAATTACCCATAGCATTCAACAATATTTTGCAGTAACTTTGATTTCAAAGTGTTACTGGAAGTGATATATGATGACACTAGTCTTTGGTATAACCAAATAATTTATTTGTCAATAGCCATCAAAACTCCAAATAATGACCTTGATCAAGTCAAAAACAGAGCAAGCAAGGTTCAAAGCAGTGTATATCGGTTACACCCCTGCTTTCCAACTTTCTGCATCAATTTTTTCCGTTAAATGCTCACCACTCGAACTGCTGGACACTTAACAATGATTTCGCTTTGTGTTCTAGAACAGACTTCAAGAATAGCTCGATAACTGGTCACTATCGGCAAGAGTTAAGTTACCTCCGCCAAATGAACAGGATTTATCTATGGTAAGCGATTGATTTTGGATTTGAATCATATGTTTTTGCTATCTTGAGCGATATTGCAAGGTTGACATGCACTTATGACTTCATTTCAGCCGCCAAACTAAATAACGACAGATCGATTTCCTTTCCCTTGTATGTCAATACACCATACGCGCCTCCATGTGTTATTGTCTGGATGCGACACACAGACGCCAGCGGCATCTCTTTGGTCATCTAGACATGATTCTTTTGCATTATTGTGTTGCATCGTGTCCCTTCTGTAATTGAATCCCTTTATAACGTGTCATTAAGAGTACGATGATCCACAGCCTTGGATCATAGTTTGATGATTTGGCCTGCCTGATAATGTGTGTCATTCTTTATGGTTACTTGCCAAATACCACAACTTTGATGTTTTAATGATGACGAAATTTGGATTGAGCATTCTTGAAACAATTGATAAGTACATTGTAGACAGAGAGAGAGTATAAATTCGAAATAATTATTGAAAGCTCTCTCTTCCTGAACACCTACTAACTGCTTTATGGGCAGGGACAGCTGAATATAATGACTGCCAGAGGCACCCAAAATCCCATTTGAATTCCATTGCGCTGCATGGTTATACTGCAATGTATGCAACAAATGCCATACAATGTTTGATAATAGACAAATGCCCTGTCTTTATGCAGAGTTAATGTTTGCGATGAAACATGTTTGGAATATACGACCTAAGATAATCCTCAAAACCACAAACATGCGCATAACAGTCAAACTGACCCAGCTTTTAAAGCGAATCGTATTTAACAATAACTTACCTTCATGAATAAAATGTGGTGTAAATATCAGAAAAAACTGCTTCTCAAATCATTCATAAAGAGGTTCACATAACAGCCTGACGTTAGTACAGCCTATGTAACGATACATTTCTATAACATGAAATTACCGCTTGCGTCATCGTTACTTGTCCAAACACATCTTGTAAATACCCCAAAATAAGGGATATGTAATTGATAGCCTCTGCTGTGTACACCAAAATGATCATGATGGCATGCAGCGTCTGTGTTGTCCTTAACAAGCGGATTAACAGCCAAATATACAATTGGTACTGCATGACGAAACCCCATATGTACTCTCGAATTGTCTTGAGGTGAAGAAAATCAACTTGTGCGTGGTTACATTAGTCCAAAGAGAGAGAGATAAAACGGCACTGTTCGATGTAGTCATTTCTCATGTTACGCTCATTTGCGATTCGTAATTTAAATCCTACCTTACAATATAATACATCTGCCTCATAAATCGAGAATCTAATTCAATAAAATATTATAGCACAAAAGAGTTCCACAAGTGAAGCAGCATTATAAACATTCGCGTTATCCCACTATTCCTGCCGGTATTTGCTTTACCCACCCCTTTGAATTTAACGATATACCGAATATTGCGCAGCAACTAAAAAATTAGCGGTTAGCTTTTTTTTATGATCTCAATATCACAGCACTAGGATATAGGAAATAAAACGTAGAGGCTGGTGCATAGATTAGATTAGGCATATGTTAAAAGCAAGGCATTGCCCCCTGATTATGTAACTGAATTAATGGGGTTTTTTTTAATCTGATACTTATTAACATTCTTAGATATCTAATAGTCTCCCATGATACTTCACTGCCCAATTATCTACCAAGGCCTTTACATCCGAGCATCATAACAATGTGTTTTTTTTCACCTGTTTTTGAGTAATGAATGTGTAAGGAATACCATGTTGGATTAGAAATTGATGGTCAAGCTTTTGTGTATGCCTTGAATGGAATCGTTTATTGTTTTCCTTCACGTTATGCATGCTTTATGAGCAAAACAGGGTATTATATTTAGCCATGCAATCTCTGGCAATCATTCTTACAATGTACTGGTTGCTATTCATACTTTTTGATGACCCTGATTCATACACATTGAGACTGCAATCAAACGTCCATCTCAATTATGCCATTTCACAAGCAGTTTGCATTATTAAAAGAATCTATTTTTATAACCTTCACTACTTCATCTTACATATTACAGATTGGTGAAGTCGTCGATCTTGAAAAGAGGGTTGTTTACTACATGGCGTCCATTTGGTACCAACAGGGACAGGCTTAGTGTATTTTGACGAAGTCACACATATTGCTACCAACGAAGCATCTTTTAAAACGTAGATATGAACAGTCATGTAAACCACTCGGTACTCACATGATATGACTGCCTGTGCCGATAGATCTCTTTGACTTTTCAGACCAAAACCTAAAGAGCGTTAGGTGAAATAATCCCAAATGTATGGTTCTAAAATGAATTAAGCAATGGCGAGCAGTTATGAAGGAATCCATTTCGTTTGAACACTTTTAATTATAGTATATTCGTGACAAGTCAGATAGGCTCCCAATTGCACCATAATGCTAGGTTAGTTAGTCGCGGTGAGTTTAAAAAAAGGATATGAAAGCCGTAGTTCGTAAGTTCGCAAGACTTATCTAAATATATGGAGAGAGGCGTATACCCCTTTCATGTTTTACAAGAGAAAGACAGTAATTTGATTATGATGATGTGTTTCACAGACTCCATGATTTAATTCATGCACCTCGGAGAATCTTTAGCGACCCGCGAGTTCATGAGTGACAGCCAATTTAACGTCCGTCAATATTTATTCGAGCCATCACGCTGACAGATCTTGAATGTAAGCAAGCACGACTGTCAATTTGATATGAAATAGCGCGGGGATTCCCCATTAACCTTTGTAGTTGGAGTCAAGTCCACCATATTCATACCGACAATTCCTTCGTTTTGACGGTGGCGGTCAAGTTTTTTTACAAAAGACTTTACCCGTTGCTTACAACCCGCAGAACTAAATAGGGCAAATGGGTGCGTGTTATCAATAAAGATAGTCAGAGATTAAGAACGTTTTGTCGACGCATAAGATCGTGCAAAATTGGATGTTCATTAAATTGTGTGGTTTATGTAACTAACGTGTGTGGCGTATTGGGAAAAGAAACCAATCATCCAATCATGTCGTGTCAATATGCTAGTAACAGACCTATTTGGTTCTGGAGCTAAGATCTGTAACAATCTCAAGCAGGCATCCACAAATATATCACTTATTCACAGGAACAGATGACTAACCAGGTGCCATCATTGCCAATCATTGGTATTCACTGCGATTGGACGACATATGAGATTCAGTTGATTGTCCTCGGCAATTGCCTGGTAAATTGCGTCCGTGTAGTGCTAATCACCTCCTCCCTTGAGGCACAAATAATCAATCCGCTGTTCACTTTCATGGGCGACTCCCCATGAAAGTTTTGTTTCCCAATTCCCTGCTGCAGTTGGATATGATACTAGATAGAAAATTTACCGTCGTCATCCGCCTGTGCTTGAATACAGAACCTTTGAGTTAAAGTGTTTTGGTCAAGTGATTGATTCCTCTACCAGCAATTTGCAAACCAAGGGTGGGCTTATTTTACGCACGATATCTTGTACTCTACACAACAGCCCAGAATATGCACAGAGGAAGAACAATTATAGAACGTATCAGATATTAACACCTCGATATTGCTGTCAATATTTTATCTCATCATTGTGAGGGATAATCTGTGGTTCATGTTAGCATTGTTAACTGGACGCATTACATTCAAAGTTAACCAGCCGTATTCGGCAGTACGCTTACAGGTTGTTGGAATCGAGTTATTTGCCTTTTGGGGGGAAAGTATCATCACATTTACGAGCTTCAACACTCAAATCGTACAGTGCATTTTGTATGGCAAAGTTGACTTCTTTCACTCAGCACGTCATCTGTATTGAATTCGTCATTCATAAATTTCAAACAAATGATATCGTACGTGATGCGTCTGTGTAGGATTACTATATCTGTCTATATTAGCTGTACTGGGAAGCATGTTTATTGAAATAACGTTCTCTCTCGACTGTTAGACGTCGGCTACTGGCGATTGGTTACTGTTTCAGCTGATATTTCTTCTATACGACGAACATGTACAATGTAGATTGCCTGACATTCTGTGCTCTTGGACAGTGTCATCCATGCGAGCCCCGGATCGTATCTAATAATGCAGTATAGCACATAGGCAACTATCATATTACTGCTGCCCGCAATTGCCTTATGCACTGCTGACCTGCACACTGGACAGTGAATGTCTTTACTTGAAAATAGGCTATTGCAAGAGATATTGCTAGCTATATACCACAATTTACTCTCTTAAAATAGACGGCCATGTTTGCAACAGCAATATGTTAAGCTTAGGTCACAACGGATCGTTCGGAATTTTGTCCCGGTTTAACCCATACACTATTTATCGTGGCCAGATATTACACCATGCCCAAATTCTATTTCGAGCGGTCGCAAGGGCTACGACACATTACAAATGGTATTTTGTTCAGGCAGATGGTATCTCCTCAGTGCCAGGACCGGCAGCAGTATCCACAGCACGACATCACCTGACAGCCCTACCCCCATGT
The DNA here is from genome assembly GCA_034190875.2 of Urechis unicinctus. Taxonomy (NCBI): domain Eukaryota; kingdom Metazoa; phylum Annelida; class Polychaeta; order Xenopneusta; family Urechidae; genus Urechis; species Urechis unicinctus. The sequence continues at coordinate 20,973,413 of CM067343.1, forward strand.
GACATCAGCCCCTCTGCTGCTGCAGTCCCTCCCCCGGCCGCTAGCTATATTCTTATAAAACTTCCATATTTTTTTCACTTGCTACCATGCTTTAAAAATCTATCTAAATATAAGTTCACTGCCTCATTAATATAATCGTATTATACAACATACGTAAATATGTATAATTATTCAATTATGGTTATCCAGAACTAGTGAACCATGCATGTTAGTGTCAGGTGAGATTGTACAGTTTATTCATCAAACTTAGTATGGCCGTGTTTCTGATGAGGAAGATTGTTTGGGGAATTTCTTGCAGGATGGACGATATACAGCAGTCCTGTTTCGCCCGGTACCTTTAGACTGGAGCAGCATCGAGTGAGAGTTATTTTGAAGAATCACGAACAGACACCCGACAGAGTCTCTGCAGTCTACAAGACATAGATACCACAAATGAACGTAGAACTAAAAAGGTGCATGTCCACTGCGTTTTGCTTCCTGTACCAAACTACTGGAACTACTTTTCTTTGCAAACATGGTGTTATATACGTCCTATTATTTGTAATTGTAAACATATGGACCTGTAATTGTTAACATATAGACCAACGCCAGCTGCTCCGGAAACCAATTGCATTATATTTCTATATAATTTGCAGGCACCCATATACAGCAAAACGCTGTGTTAATCCATATCCATAAAATGCTTTATTGCACATAGTACTCAAACCTTATGTGATTATAGCTAACTCAATTCATGTTGATGATAAACGCGTTTAAACCATTGGCGATGCATATGTAGGCAAATACCTACATTGGCTTAATGGATGCAATGAGTCATGATATTAGCCTCCCCATATTGCTAGTTTTACCCCATGTTATATATAACAATATAGTCACATGTTAATGGTCATTTTCTTTTGAATGTTACTCTGCATGAGATTTAACAGCTCGATAGGAGTAAATACACCCACACAACATTAGACGTGTCGGATATATTGTTTAATATCTGTACATGAGTTACCATTCTAGTTCAATTAATTTGAAAGCTTGGCATTTGGCTACCACTGACAATTTTAACCACGAGGCATTGGTGGTAATGTAATGAGCGTATAGTTAGCCTATTTTGAACCACACCTGATGGCGAAGCATATGGTCCTGTCAAGTCGCCAAATATCGTACACAATGTGAATTTTGCTACGGCATGATGTTACTCGGCTCATTGACGAAAGCCCGACCTATCCTGCTGAATATCCGTGTTTCACCAAACAAAACCGGCCGATATCTCTGAGGCATAAAACATAGTTATTTGCGTCCGCTGTTTGTCAATGTACCGTTCCCTGAAGGCGTCGCTATATGTTATTGATCCCTGCTGCTGTTACACGTGAGCCTGGATGCGATGCGCAAACACCAGTGATGTCTCTCTGGTCGTAAATACATGATTATATTATATATATATATATATATATATATATATATATATATATATATATATATATATATATATATATATATATATATATATATATATATATATATATATATATATATCTATATATATATATATATATATATATATATATATATATATATATATATATATATATATATATATATATATATATATATATATATATATATATATATATATATATTATTTTACTCCGTTTTTAATGCGATTATGTTGCAGCGTATCCTTTATTCGCGTATATTTAGTAATGAGGTGCTCCGCAGCCTTGGGTCTTCCTATGATAATTAGACCAGCATGATGATTTGTATCATTTTTTGGGGTTAGCTGTCATGTTAACATGGAGATGTCTGACAACAAAATGGATATAACTCAAATTCTTTCTGACTTCTTGGATATTCAGGAAAATGCTCGTTATGGACTGAAACAGATCGTTCGATAAAATATAAATAGCTAAGCGTTGCCAGACCTGTCAACGTTTGCCAGCAAGATCCTGCAATATTATGTTGCTTACATTAAATAACGATTCACATGCGTAAGATATAAATATCATTTACTGCACAATATGCTAATCAGCAGGCCAGCAAGTTCTGTGGTCAAAAACAGGGCGCGCTAATAAAATTCCTTTGCTATGCTATCACACCTTAATTAATCTGAAACGTGTACCAAGGCCATTATCACAGAGCGAACATATTTACGGAACGCATTTCATGGAAATGGTACATCGCGTCCTGTATGCGACGTTTAACAAGATGTATTTCAACGAAATTTTGTCCATTATACTCGGTTTGCCATCTCCACTAATTTATATAGGCCAATTTTCCAACATCAACACGCTATTAAGCATATGACTACACTTTGCAACGTGCTTACCTCGTGGTCGTTGTTCCACTATATACTTACCATTGTAATGTTTATGTAGTCTATTGCTACTTATTATTTCTCAAGTAATGAGTATTATATCGTTGTCAATGGTAACATTGTACAATTAATGCGTATTGAGCTCACAGTATTGCTCATATCTCGTCAGTATACGTGAATATTTTTATAAAATACAACAACAGTTATGCCTGGGAATAACAACATGTCTGTAGAAATCATCGTCTACCTGGCACAAAAGAGAACTAAACGTATAGTTAATAACTATGAACTTATCCATTCCCGAGTTCGTGTGAATCATAGGCGACTTCACCAACCGCTCACAGTGTATTCTCGAGAATCCCGTTCACCAGCCATTAATATACTAAGCAAAAGTATCACTACGTTTTATCGAGTTTATAATGACTTTCGCTGGTTTGGTTTATTGATAATTCATAAGAATCTATTTAGAGTGTAAGATTATAGTGATGCATGATAATGTACATTGGATGTGCTATTCTTTGCATCTGCAAAATGTCAATAATTTGTCAGAAGACATTAACGTAATGCATTCCGCTTATTTAGCTGACGTTTTTGCTGATAACATGAAGTACGAGGTAGAAACTCTGTAGGGCTATTTATTGATACAGACATTATTGCTGTCACAGTACAAATACATCATCCAATGATTGTGATGTTCTGAGTGCGTATCTGCGTTGCACAATTCCCCACCGTGAATAACATGCTAATAATGTAATTTCAGACAAAAACAGGTTATGTGTATTATAAATTAATTGCGTACATTTTCAGTTTATAGACTATATACCCCTCATATGAGGCTTTGCATTCTTATTTACACGGTATCACGGTAAATGCAATCTAATACTTACGTAAACGTCCCTTTAATTTGACAGAGACCTGAATGAAGGCGCCAAAACGGACCGCTGAAGAGCACAAGAAACAGTACTACTAACAAGATGAAGCCTGAGCACAACTCACGAGCTCTGTTCGCTGTGTCACCATAAAGAGACCTTCAGATTGGCCATGTGGAACGTCTATAGATAATTAATTTCTATGGTTTCACGATCAAATTATATAGGACTGGTCATACTATGCCCAGATCACTTTCAGAACGTGCTGCTGACAGTCAAACAGCCTGGTCGACAAAGATCAGCAAGCATCACACATCATGCCACAGTCCGCTCTTAGACCCTAGCACTTTGAAGCGTGTTGAACTGTACGCAGCCGGAATTCCCCCGTTGGAAGTATACGATTTGATTTAAAGTTACCTTTTGCATTCTTCATTTGCATCTTGTTTAGCATTGATTGTGGCTGATCCATGTCGGACTTGTAAATGGGGGCTTTGAATTCAGATTGTTGGTTACCGAAAGCAACTGCTAAGTTTCGCCGATTTGTTATCAAACACAAACGCGAGGCCTATTCAATTCAGTTATCATGCAGCATGCTAGTCTTAAACATCATTCACTGTGTGAACGAATCCTTCATCGCAAACGAGTAATTGATATGGAAAATTTTCGTCTGCTTCTTTTGGTTTATTAAAAATGTTTGAATGGAACTTTCTATTTATTTTGAAACCAAGTTTTAGGCACCGATATACCATTTTCAGCGCATTTATTCTCGTTATGTAAAAAGGTAATGCTTATGTTTAGATGGTATGTGCGACGGGTCGCAATTTGAATGTCTCATATTACCCATAAGTCAGTGATGGTTGCCTGAATTATACTAGAATCAATGTGTTTTACGAGGCCATTCGATGCATCGACAACAATACACACTGATTGGCACGGTTCATGAAAGATGAAACTGATATCAGAACCGTCACAAAAACAACTATAATGTGTAATAGGTTTATCTGCCTACAGCATATTGATGCATTGCATGTTTAAGTGCATCGATCACCTCCCCCTAACACTCACAAGACATGACAGGGGATGCAATTACAGTTTGGCACAGATTGGTTTTGTTTGTTTGGTGTGGAACAGTACCTGAATGATAAATATCGTTAATGTGAATTTAATATTTATACAATACATTGTATTGTAGTGTAATATGATAGTTCAAATGTGAGACACTATAATGAGATATGGGTTGTCAGATATGCCATGAATACGTTATTTTATTAGTATTGATATAATTTCCATTGATCAAAATCTAAGAAACACAATTTTGACCAGTATTAATCATATCCTTGCTATAAGTTAAACTTGCCTTTGTTGTGGTTAGATTGTGCTTCGTTATGGCTATCTTTTCATATATTAGGGCACTTTGAAGTCGACTCATTGCATTCATTTGCCCTCAGATCAAAGCTGTGATTATCCTTAATCAGCGACACCGCCTATCCAACGCCAATACTGTGCACTACTATCTTCGGTTCGGGCATCGGATTGAGACTGGAGTAAGTTTGGATCAGATATTGTTTGGTTTATATACTAGATAAGATCACATCATTAATTTGACAGTATGTCTTCTGAGTACAATCCATTCCAAAAACGGAGACAAGATTGCATCGCTTGCCTTCAGGGACATAAGATGATACGTTTTACCTCCTTATTGATTAATTTCACCCATTACTTTTACACGTAAACTAAAAGCCAATCCAAAAGTCACTAAAATGATGGCGCCAGAGCAAAACTCTAATAAACCCTCCTAGCACCACTGAAAAGGGCTTCATCGAAGATTGTTCTGGTATGTCTACTGAAATTACATTACTTGCAGTGTCTGAGGCTCTACTGAATTTCCGTAGATGTGCTATTTGCTCGCAGCACCGGTCACAGCTTGACCTTTTATTTGTTGGTAGTTTCAATTGCCAGAGTGAATTACATTGTCTAACGTCGATATTGCATGGAATATACTTGGAAAATAAGTCATTATGAAGACTATTTTACACTTGCTCCTTTCAGTTAATCATAAATAGATGAGTCGATCTGTCTATAAATGAGAAAGGTCCTTCTTATTTCAGGAACCTATAATTATTTTGTTAGCGCATGTATCATGGCTGGTACAAATACACCGTATTTCTGTATATTACATTTAACGATGGGTCTCACTTATGTGTCTCATATTACCAATATAATTACGTTATGGCGGGCGAATAAATGTACTTATAGTGGCATATAATGAAGAATATCAAAGAGGGGGGGTGAGGGGCGTTAATAGGCGGTATTCAGGGTAAATTAACAAGAATCAAAATGTTTAATGCTATGTCATTATGTGATACTAATGCATTTTATGGATTTTTTTGGACAAATATGCATTAATTATGTTGATGTTTGGCAAAAGTATCGCCCTGTGTATTATTGTGCCACTTGTTTACATCGACCGGCAATACATTATCAACAACATGGTTCATAAAAGAGGAGCATGATATTGTGACCATCATTCATAAAAACAGCCAGAATTATTTTCTGACGCAACTTGGCCATATTCAATTTCCTAATGGAGTGATGCATGTCACATACTGCCTATCTATGTGCTAGAATCAATCATATGGCTAACGCTCTGCAATACCATCGATGCCTTATATCATCATGGGTGACTTAGCAATAGCGTTGTGTTGGGCTGTAACATGACGTTAATTTAATGAGATTGCCTTAACAGTTTACCAGCACTGTTATATATATCACAAGGCCAGTAGCTGAACATTGATTAGTGTTCTAACGTAACCGTCTTTCGTTCTGATCGAATAATGAAGATATATTATCAGTGATTAACTTATTGTTGGGTTGTATTTAATGTATGTGCAATGTTTATATAACCATATACCACCGAAACAGTCGTAAGACAACGTTTGTAGGTTTATTTAGCGAACGAATACTCCCAACAGACTAGGCTCTGTATTAATGGTATCAGTCTAGACGGGTTCTATAGCATATTGATGTATTGCGTGCTCAGCGCAATCATCACTCCCCTAACTCCTAACTCTCACAGGACATTAGAGAGTGATGGTGTTTCCTTTTATTTGTACAGATAGGACTTGTGTTAGTTATCAAAATGCTGTAGTTTATCCTGTGTAACACAGCAGGTCATACGGCATCGCCGTTTGATGTTATTCGGCATCGTCCTCTATGGTAAGATGGTATAGTATATATAATACTCATAACATTGTATTTGTACCAAAGGCCCATCTTTTGTTTGGTCTAAGCAGACAGCAATATTATGGGCAAGGCTTGTTTTTGATGCCTAACAATACAGACGCGTAACAATCATTACATGAATATCGTTGCATAACAACCCACTCATTACCAATGGTTAACTGATATATGTAGATGCGTAACATTTTGAACGGCCTATATTCACCCACTCTACGTTAGGAGGTATTGCACGGATGGTTATAAATGGTTAAACTGTGACACTATGTAGATGCTTAGATCATATGTGATTCCAATCGGCCTTTTTAATCTATCGCCATCATATACGGCATAGCACATGTTAAGAGTAGTGGAAACTGCTCGAGATCATCGAGCCCGACCCTAAGGACACCACAGGCATACTCGGCCAAACCGGATTTGAAGGACTGCTTGAATAGGTGTCCGTGAGGGGAGATATTCCCAATCCCACAGTCATGAACAAAACAGTCCCTGAGAAAGTGTGGATGGCTGCGTATGCAGGTTAGCCTACATCATATCATAACTGCGGACGAGTTTCATATTTAAGTAAAAACTGAGTGAAATTACTATTGCATGTTGACATTTCCTTAATCTAAAACTACATACGATTATAGTTCAGTGTAGTTATTCAAATGTGCAAATTTCTGTACGGTCTGACCTTACACGCATATATGTTGTGTTCGACACCTTGCCAATTCTTACTTCAAAACATTTATTGAAAAGCTGGTAGGAGCATAATTACATCAAGGCTCAGATACGTTGCACAATCTAAAATATAGCCCATCTGTATGCTATATAAATGCATATATACATGCATGTATAAAATATATATATATACCTGTATATATATATAATGTATATATATAATATATATGTATATATAAATATATATATATATATATATATATACATATATATTTATATATATATAAATATATATAAATATATATATATATATACACATATATATATGCATATATATATATATATATATATATATATATATATATATATATATATATATGTGTGTGTATATATATATATATATTTATATGTATATATGGGTACATATATGCCTATATAAATATATATATGTTTTTAATGTTTTTGCCAACACGATTCTGCCACCAATTTGTAGAACAGTGTTCATTAATATTTATTACCGTGCTATGTCTGGCAACGTATTGCTATAATCTTACCTAGCCTTTGCTAGCTGCAGCTTATATTAATCTGCCCAACATGCAACATCTGGCCAGCGTTACTGACCTATACTTCTACAAGAAAGATTAAGCTGTATTCGTCTCTATTGTTGATGATATAGATCATTAGGGCCGAATCAATCACCACTGTCGACATATCATCCCTCTTTGATGATGGATGCGGACGGCCACGAACGCAGCGCCAACCGGGACAAACATGCGGCAGATGTATCGTTTCAATGCAATTTATTTCCGCGACCTCATGGCTAACAGCTAAATATTTCCATTATTCTTAAAGATGAAAATCCGTTTAAATATCTGCTTTTATCTGGATGAGGCTTTGCCAACACCGCAATAGAAAAAGCCTTGCTTGATTGTCGGACGATGTTGAAGGTGTTTCATCATGTCATGCGTGCATTTTTTTTGCATCTGCAACGAAAACATATAACTGTCGATTTAACAGCGGATTGTTGCCCATTTAGCTCTTTGTTAGAAAACTAAGGAACCATTTATCTGCATCTTTATCATTTTTTTTTAATTTTAATCATGAAAATACATTTGCTTTCATGGTAGCCGGTCGGTGATTTATACAATGCCAAAGTTGTTTTGACACTGTCAGAGAGTAAGGCTAAAGCTTCAGCGCATCTTCAGCACATCGTTCACTTTCTCTTAGCACCCACAAGACGAATAATCTGCACAGTGTCATGTTGTAGCAAATGTCAACATTTTGCAGTTTTTGATCCGGTCAAGGAGCGTCCCGACAACTCTGCATAATCATGCTTCAGAAATGTAGCATCAAATTCTTTAGTTCACTTAATTATCGACCTAGCAATGCCTGGATAAACTTGCCATATCACAAAACCATACCTGCTGCCTTGGCGATCAGCCGAACTTATGGTCAATATTTCATTGCATTAAATTGATGCCAATTTGTATACACCTCCATGCTGTGCCATTGGGTAGGCATGGCCGCATTTGCATTGCTGTTTAATGCGCCTGCCTTAACTGCAGTAACGTTATGTCGATGTAGTGTTATTTATGTTATAATTGAGGATATTGTCCATATATATAATGTCGGCAACTCATACATTGTGCCAATGAGATTTGAGTGGTAGGTTCTGCAAAATATTTGACGCACATAATGATATAGCATGCTTCTAAAGACTGTAATGGATAGCTGAGCACATGCCTCTATGATCAGCTGTTTTCTGTTTCAATTCCACGAGAAGATCTATACACGGATGGTTGTTTGATCCTGATATCACCGACATTTTCTGTTCTCATAATGGGACCATACGTCACACACATCCGTTTCAGAGAGCATTTTGTTGCGCTTTGTGCTCCTTTGAATGAATCAGCTCTTTGTTATGTGACTTAAGGGTGACAGCTTTCTGTTTGCCTCGTTCATTGAGTCAAAGATTTAAACTAAGCTCTTCTTATTCTATACCCATCCGCGGCCATAGTATTAGTGCAACTGCGTACGTTGTCCGTGTACATATTATGCATCCCAATGAATAAGCTTTGCGTTGTGAATAACTTTATCGTAAAAAGCAAACAAACAATATATATATATATATATATATATATATATATATATATATATATATATATATATATATTATATATATATATATATATATATATATATATATATATATATATATATATATATATATATATATATATATATATATATATAATTCTTAAAATCCATAAAACACACATTTTGCTGGAATTAATAACATCTTTGCAATTCGTAAAATATTCTTTTTGTTATCTTATAAAGGCGCAGTTTGAAACCAACTCATCGCAGCAATTAGTCTTTAGATCATTGTCGTGATTTCATCGTCGTTAACCAGCGACTCCGCCGATCCATCATTAGGTGAGACGGAATCCCATTAATTGAATCAGGCGCCTCCTCTTGTGGTGGTTTTTTTTCCTCTTCGGTTTGTAAATTGAGTTACTGCCCTTTCGGACCGAGGTCTTCAATTAGCCTTTTGAAATGAATGACACCAATTTGTTGAGTGGGAGCTATAACTCGTGCATCTGTCACTGAATGCACGCTTTACCTAATGCAGCCTATTGCACAGTCATTTGTCATTTCAATCTCGTTAACTACGTCTATTTGCAAGGGATGCTGTAGTTGCATACTCAGCAGTATACGGCTTAGATCACTTTGCGTTGCGATTGTGCCGGAGCAATTAGTATATATGTGCGCCACATTGCTTGTATGGCATTACATTTGAAACACGAGATGGTTATTATATGATTCCATCCTACTAACGGTTTGTATTGATATCAACTGTAAAGAGCATCTGTTCAGAAAATCGTTTGATGCGTACGTAACACAACACAGAATGATTGCTTGCGAAAATCATTTGTGCTTCGGTGTTACGACAGATGGAAATTGAATGTCTTTTCCGAACGCGGCGTATTCAATAGCACTGCTAAATTGTTCAAGAGGCTACGCATTGTAATATTGTCGGTAATATGTATCTGGCCCCGACAAGGAGCGTCATTCGTCGAATACATCACGTGTGCCCTAGAGAAAGCCGGTATCATGTGGATTGATCCGCCAATTTCCGGTTAGGGTATAATAGATGATAAGAAAGGTGCCAATCAAACTATGATAATCGTTAGAATGACGTCTGGCTGGTGCCGAGATACATCTACCGTATTGCGCTACTCAATGCACCGTCATCTTTTTTATCTACACATCCCGGTACCATAAGCACATTGTGGTCATCATTCAATATGCTTTGTTATATCAATTTTAACTTTTCTGACAGTTGATATATATAGAAAAAAAGCTATTAACCATGCATCATCAACTACACACTTCGCAATATTTTACAACTATATTGCTATTATATGACATGTAGGGAATTGCAGATTGGCGACATAACTTGTATCGACGTGTACAATGCGCTTTTCTCTCATTTGGACGCCTTAGCAAACTCCACAACAATCCATAGTGCCGCGAGAGCTTTTTGTATCATCTCATGGACGCAACATTTCATCCATGAATGTTGAATAGCTCCCATGTAGGTAATCAATTGAAGCCTCTCATGTTCCTAGAGGGACAGGTTTTGTATTTCATATTTCGTAGCGTGGGCGTTTATCAAAAGCTTATCACAGTGAAAACATACCGATTAAGAAAGCCACCTATCGTGAAGATGGGTTCCCCTGGTAAACGTTTCATAATGTCTTACATGCATCCTACAATTAACAACATTGGGATGTCGCAAGATGCAGAGCTGACAATAATCTTACTACTTAATTCTGCTACCCCTTTTGGAGAGGCTACGGCTCTTGCTCGTCGAATCGTCCGTGATAAAAATACACGATTATAGACTTGATTACGCATGAATCACTAACTGCAATTTAACTACTTTCGCATGATCAAACGTAGAAATCGACATGAACCTATTATGCTACTGTTTCGCGGTTTTTGCGAACAATTTATTCATTTACATGATGGATTACGTAGCAAATTTCCTTGTTTCACTTGAATAGGCCGTTTGATCCTATTAACGGGTGAGCATTGCAACCGACGTAACATCCAACGTTATTGCTCGACTAGCCTGAAAAATAATGCTGGAAAAGAGACTTCTTCTTGAAATGACAATGCTATATACCGCAAATGAAATCATACCACATAGGAATACGATGATCCACAGTATTGGGTCTTTGTGTGATAATGTGGCCTGCAGGCTCTCTTAACATGGAGATGACTAACTGCAAAATGAATATCACGGATACAAACTCACCCTACTTTCAGGCAAACTGATATGATCTATGAACCATTAAACCACGAGCTACGCGCTAACCGTTCAATTAGTAGCTGATGGTTATTTACGTCTACGACCATCATATTCAGTCATAAATGATGAAGTTGACGATACTGATGCTTTCAACTGGCATTTAACGATGATATGTATATCTCTATGATGCTCTTTCAGCGACGTGAATACCCATGATTGTGATTACTTTGTAATCACCGCATGTTGCATTACTGCCCCCGCCGACTGATCAGATCATATCGATTCTGCTGGTCAATCGCTGATGTCATCATCGATGCCAGACGTGTTGTGTGAGCAGGATAACTGTATGTGAGAACATGCATATGATTTAATGCAAGATAAAAATGAAGCTGATGGCGACTGATGCGCCCGAATGGCGCATCAACATGCTAATATTTTCTGTATTACTAGACGTGGTCCACACTGTTAAGTAAGTGCATACACTCCTACAGCACTTGCGAAGCATTATCGGCACAGCAGGCAATTCGTTATTTAAATCATACGTTCCAATATATCTGCCTCACAAATTGAGAATTCAATTCAATGAAATGTCGACAAGTGAAACTGCATTATGAATATTCACCTTATCCCACTATTCCTGCCAGTAATTGCCTTACCCATCCCTTTGAATTGAACGATATACCGAACATTGCGCAGCAACTAAAAAGCTTACAGGCATTTTATTTGATGTGATCACCACATCACTGCACTACGATATCGGAAATGAAACGTAGATGCTGTTGCATAGATTGGATTAGACATATGATTAAAGGAAAGCATTACCCCTTGATTTTTTTAATCTGATAAAATGTTGAGATATCTAATGATCTCCCATGATACTTCACTGCGAGTAAAGCGTGCACTTAGATGCATACACAACATGAATGTGTCAGGAATACTATTTGGCAGGATAATGTAAAGGTCATGCTTGTGTGTCTGCATTGACTAGAATTCTTTGTTGTTTTCCTTCACGTTGTGCCTGCTTTATGAGCAAAACAGGGTAATATATTTAGCCATGCAAGCCCGGTCAATCATTCTAACAATGTAAGGTATGCTTCTCATACTTTTCGTTGACCCTGGTTTATACACATTGAGACTGCGATCAAACATCCTGCTCTATTATACCATTTCATAAGCAGCCTGAATCGTTCAGAGACATATTGCTACCAACGACGCATCTTTTAAAACGTACATATGAACAGTTTTGTAAAGCACTTTGTACTCACATGCTATGACTGCTTGCGCCGATAGATTTCTTAGGCTTTCAGACCAAAGCATATGGTGCGTTACGTGAAATCTACAAAATGTTTAGTTCTAAAGTGAAATAAGCAATGGCGAGCTGTTTTAAAGTAATCCATACCGTGGAACACTTTTCATAATAGTGTATTAGTAGCAAGTAATTATTCAGAAGTCTACAAGATTTGCTTGTTCATGTTGTTGTTGATCGAAGGGTAGTTTTTTAAAATTCAGATAGGCTCTCAATTGGACCAAACTGCTAAGACAATTAGTCAGACTAATTGTGTCGCCCTACCAGTGACAACATTTTACCTCTTTGTCTTACAATCCGGCCGGCTGACACGGCGAGATTAAAATGGATGCGACAGCCGGCTGTCCTGGTTCCAGCGTAGTTCACAAGGTTAATCTACATATATGGAGAGAGGCGAATACCCCTTGCATGTTTTACAAAAGAAATACAGTAACTTTGGTTGTAGTAAAGACACATTCATACCCTCCGTAATGCAATTCATGCACCTCAGCAAATCTATCGTAACTTGAAAGTGCAGGAGTGACAGCCAATTTGACGTTCGAAAATATTTATTCGAGTCAGCACGCTCCGTGTGACCAAGCACGATTTTCAATTTAGCCCTCAAAGTGTTCAGACTAATGATAGTAATCAATAGATATGGAATAGCGCGGAAATATCCTATTTACCTTTGTATTTGGAGTCAGGTCATCCAAATTCATACCGACGATTCATTCGTTTTATTGGTGCTGGTCAAGTTTGATCTACAAAGACTTTACCCGTTGCTGTACTATGGACAACAATATAGGACAATATTCTTCAATATAATATTATACTGGTATATGAAGCCGGCTTTCCAACCGTTTTGGTGGTAAAGAACTAAAGCTAGTTTGAGATTAAGAACGTGTCGTCGACGTATGAGATCTTGCAAAATTAGATATTCATTAAATTGTGTGGTTTACGTAACTAACGTGTGTGTCGAAGTAAGATCTGTAACAATCTCAAGCAGCCACCCACAAATTTATCACTTAGCCATGGGAAAAGATGACTAACCAAGGGCCATCTTTGCCAATCAGTGATATTCACTGTGATTGCACGACATCTGAGATTCAATTGATTGTCCTGGACAATTGCCTGGTAAATTGCGTCCGTGTAATGCTAATCATCTACTCCCTTGAGACACAAATAATCAATCCGCTGTTCACTTTCATGGGTGACTCACCATACATGTTTTGCTATCTTATTCCCTACTGCAGTTTGATATGATGCTTGGTCAAACATTAACCGTCGTCATCATCATGTGCTTGAATACAGATCCTTGATTAAAATTCAAGTGATTGCTTCCTCTACCAGCTATTTATAACAGAGGTGGGCCTGTTTTACTCACGATATCTTATACTCCACATGACAGCCCAGTATGAACCAAGGACGAGTATTTATATTCCAAATAATAACACCTTGGTTTTGCTGTCAATAGTTTTTCTGCAGAGCTTTTAGGATCATTGTACGGGATAATATGTAGTTCATGTTAGCATTGCTATCTGGACCCATTACATTGTCGGTTTACAGCCGTATTCGGCAGTATTATGATAATATGCTTTGTACGGGGAATTCACCGTCACGCTTGTGTTCGAGTAGCATATATATGTACTTCAGCGCAGAGGCACAATCTTAATGCTCCTGGCAAATCGTATGGTGCAATTGTATGGTAACGTTATCATCATGGTCCCTCCTCAGTGCCAGGCCCGGCAACAGCACCCACAGCACGACATCACCTGTTAGCCCTACCCCCATGTGACCTAAGCCCCTCCTGCTTCAGCTCCCCCGAGGCCGTAAGCTTTATTCTTAAATACATTCCATATTTTTTTTTCAATTGCTACCATGCTTTACGGATTTATTTAAATATAAGTGTACTACCTCCTAAATAAAATTGCAGATTACATCATACGTAGATATGTATGATTATTCAAATATGGTTATCCAGAACTAATTAATCATGTATGTTTGTTTCGGGTGAGCCTGTACAATATATTTATCGTAACGATAGAATCAATGCAGAATCACGACATACACCCGACAGACTCTCGACAGTCTACGACAGCCACAAGACATAGCACAAATAAACTTGGAACAAAAGAGGTGCATGTCCAATTTTGCCTCGCAACGGTACGTCGATGTCACGATGATTATAGTTTCAAAGGACTGTCATGCGACGACCCCCGATGAACTACGATTTGCCCAACTTTTTTCTCGTGTCGCGGCACAAATACGTTGTGGGTTCGTTGTGACCTATGCTGTACGACTGACCAAGTCGGTGATGCTAAAGTTTGATGAGTAGGCAAGAAAAGCTCAGGGAACTCATCACACCTTTCGGTATTAGATTGTGGTAGGTTAAGCGTTTTGCTTCCTGTACCAAACTACTGGAACTACTTTTCTTTGCAAACATGGTGATATATACGTCCCATTAATTGTAATTGTAATCATATCGACTTGTAATTGTAAACATATGTACCAACGCCAGCTGCCTCGGTAAAAAATTGCATTGAATTGCTATGTAATTTCCTGGCACCCTATACAGCAAAACGTTGTGTAAACCAAATCCATAAAATACTGTATTGCACATGGTCCTAAAACCTCATATGATTATAGCTTGCTCAATTTATGTTGATGCAAAACGCGTCTCCCGCGCAATAATATCCCCACAGTTGATCGTCGACAAAAACGTTGGCGATGTATATGTAGGCATGTCGAAAAACACACCTACATCGGCTAAATGGATGCAATTTGTCATGATATTAGCCTCCCCATATTGCTCGATTTTACCCCATTCAATCATATGTAACCAACATAGTCACATGTTGATGGTCATTTTCTTTTGAATGTTACTCTGCTTGAGATTTGACTGCTCGATAGGCGTAAATACACCCACACAACGTTAGGCTTGTCGGATATATCACCACACTCCTTTATTATCTGTAGATGAGTTACCATTCTAGTTCAATTAGTTTGAAAGCTTGACATTTTGGCTACCCTGAAAATTTTAACCACGGGGCATTAGTGGTAAGGTAATGGGCGCATGGTAAGCCTATTTCAAACCATACCTAATGGCGAAGCATATGGTCCTGTCAAGTCGACAAATATCGTTCACAATGGGAAATCATGCTACGACATGGTCTTACTCGGCTCATTGACGAAATCCCGACATATCACGCTGAATATCACATAACAAAACTGGCCGATATCTCTGAGGCATAATATATAGTCATTTGAGTTAGCTGTTTGTCAAGACATAGTTCCCTGAAGGGTTCTCTATATGTAATTATTCCCTGCTGCTGTTAAACATGAACCTGGATGCGGTGCACAAACACCAGTGTTTATAATCAATAACGTTTCACAAATGTTGCATATAAATAGCATTTACTGTTCAATATGCAGATCAGCAGGCAAGCATGTTAGGTGGTCCAAAACAGGGCGCTCTAATTACATTCCCTTGTTATGTTACCACACCTTAATGAATCTGAAACGTGTATGGAGGGCATTATCCCAGGGCAAACATATCTCTGAGGAACGCATTTCGTGGAAATGGTACATCGCTCCCTGTAGTTGCCGTGTTAGCATCTTAATCTCTTGGAGAAATTCATTTTCAATCAGCATGTTTGGCTGTAATATTGTAGTCTCAGCTGTTACCTGACTCACGTAGTACAATATATTCAAGTACAATATATTCAAATCATTACTGCGGCGCATACGCGTCGTCGTTATCGCCCACAGAAACTACTAATTCAGATCCCTCCTATATCATGTCGACATGCTCAGTCCAATAGTGCATTGGTGCCTAGTGTAACAAATGACGCGATGGTGACTAATGATGAAGATTACGATTATGACATCTGCAGCGATGGACATAAATTGGTTACTGTTGCCGTCAGCACAACATGAAATGAATTGCCTGAACGGAGGCATGGATTCTAAATTGCCCACTTCAACACATGACCAGGAGGCCTCCGGGAGAGAACACGGAAGTCATTCAACGCCAGACAATAACAGAGTTATTGTCATTGATATTGTAAGTGCAATAAGTAGGATATATTTGCACATACATTACCCCTATAATCCAGCTTTGCGACAATATCATCATAGATAAGTTCGACGTACTTTCGGCTTAGCAGAGATAGTCATTACATTATTTTGTTGCCCTTTATGGGTTCGACTGCTCCAATGACAAACTGTTAAGAATACATGTTGTGGTTTCAACAGGCGCTTTATGAAAAATTGTAGATTTGTTATTGTTTATAACATGCTGCGCGACAATGGACGTTACTTGACCATATTGACGTTTAAATATTGAATAAGACAGAAGGTGTGGAGACAAAATTATGGTATCATTTACAATTTTTGTTGCAGCATAACTCTTGTTCCTTGATCTGACACGTACATCTCAGACGTGTGCCTTTGAAGTTGCATCCATTAGCAATATACCTCAATTCTAATAGTAAAACAAAATGCCCATCAGAGGTTCAGGCTAATAAGACAATAATGTGGAAAGCGCTGTCTGCTGCATTGGTGACAAGATAATTAGGACATTTAGCAGAAACGTGGTTATTGGTTACATAAGACGTAGACACATGATGGAATAAACATTCCCAAGAAACCTGCAAACCATTAGCCTAACGACACGCTGTTACATGAAAGAGACACCACTGGAACCCATGTTACTAGCTTAATATCAGGTGCGATTATTGATAATGGCAAGTACTTTGTCACTCAAGCCCAGCAACCAATATGCACTTGCAACTTCTGTCTGAATCAACTTACTTCAGCTTGGGGGGGGTGGTGAGAGATATCAGCTCCAAAAAAAACATCGATCTGCATCTATGACATTGACATGACCTTATTGGTACAATAACTGCGAGTTGCAATGATAATGCTTGTGTTTTGTTTCCACACAAAGGTCGGTCACGTCATCCAGGCAATTCCATCAACATCCATCTAAACAAGATCTACATATTTCATACTGGCATTTGTTGACAAAAGCATCCCCTGAGCAAATTTACCAGTGTACATTTTCGCTGACATCTGCATTCATATTAAGCAGTTTCCAAAAATGCGTCTTTTCGTATCCCCCAGTTATAGCTTATTTCACATTGCTCAGTTGATGTTCGGTGATATTATAAATGTTTAAGCCTACTGTGCTATTTCGGGCACGCAGGTTATTACAGGCACCTTTTATGAATTAATTAAGATGCTAGGATACATGAACTATAGGGCGGCTACATGAGTTTCCCACATCAAGTAATTCTACAATAGTAAACGACCAGCTATATTTGATAGTTGTTCATTATGGATGCTTTACAATGCACCCATTTTTGTGACAGTGAATGTATTGCTGTAATGGATTCGGGGACAAAATGTCCGTGCCGAAAAACTAAGGCACATGTGTTAGATAGCTGCTATTCGTCGACAGTTATGCCTGTATCTAATGGTGACGATGTGCTATCCAAGATTATAGAATTGCATACTGCGCAGGTTTGTATTGATGATGGTTGGACCTAGTCAGATATGTTAGACAAAGTTGGTGATGCATAATGTGTAATGGCGGGCAAGTAGGAAAGGTAATACGCATTAACCACTCTAATATTCTAATTGAGGGTCATCTTGGTGCCCGAAATGTCTTAAGTGATTATCCTTTGATGTTGTAATCAACAACTGTAAGTTTCATGCACCAAACGGCCGGAACAGCACTGTTTAACAACCATGGTGCTACGTGTGTCCAATTACTTAATCACATGGATTGGTTTCTACCAACAACAGCTACTCATGATTATCGGACATGGATATTTATCTAACAGGGAACACTATGCCTCACATGATAATACCAATTAAATTTGATGCAAAACACGTCTCCTGCCCAGCAACAATCTTTAATGTTGACCGAAAATATTATATAATGTGCATAAAATTATCATTATTGACTTGCGCGATCAAACAGATGCGGTACAATGGACGAAAGAACCCTGCAAGGAGGTTTAGATATTTATATAGTCACACTCCCAGAAACAGCCCACGCGTGAAATATATTTTTGCAGCTTGCGCAACTCAATGGTAAAGACACTAAAGGATAATGAGTAGAATCCTTCGTTCATGCGTTTATCATGCGAATAAAATGATTGCTACCTATTCCCATAAGCCTACTGTCATATTAGTCAGTTGTACGATGAACCCCACTGCACCATACCAAGTCATAGACTGTCAGAGACACACAACCAGCTATGTACGTGTGAGGTCGAATGCAGAGATTATGGCTAATGCTGCAATAATATCTTGTTATAGAAGGATAACTATGCAAGTGAATGAGCAATGTAAGGCAAACATTTGTCAATCTCAGTTTGAACGATATAGAGAAAAATCTCCTCAATCGTTCCATAGCAGGCTTTAGTTAACATTTGGCAAGGATTGACAAACTCATGCTCGTGTAATATCGAATCGGATCACAGCATTTTGTTTCGGCGCTATCCAATGCCATATCACTAGATTATGATTCCGTATGCTGAAGCATTTCCAGTAGTATCCAAACATAAAATACTCCAGAACGCACCTACCAATATACCACATGCTGTCCTTGAATGTGAATACATTACAACATAGGACGATACATGCAAGCTATTAGAGTTTATGTAGTTCAAAGTTCGTTTAAAGGCCTAACAGCTGGCCAAATTAATCTGGCATTTAAATTTTCGATAAAATCGCCAATCAGCTGCCACTACTTGTGTACATATGTCCCTCAGCATGAATCACACCTAACATTTCAACAATACAATCAATAACTATTTCGACCAAACCATGGACGACGTCCATAAATATCGTTTACACTCACTTCCATAGGGTTAATCGATGCAATGTATCACGATATTAGCCATCCCCTAAAGCTATTTCAAACCAGTTCAATTACATGTAACATTTTGATGATCTATTATATTGTTAATGTTACCGTGCATGTGATAGGGGTAAACATACCGATCCAATGAGCATTGCACCTTTCGGGTATAACATAGTATTCTTTGATATTTGTACGGTTAGTTACAATTTAAGTTCAGTTAATTTGGCCGCATAAATGTTTGGCTATCCCTGACGCTAAATATTGTAAGGTTTTAACGATGGTACTTTAGTGGTAGGGCAATGAATACATGGTTAGCTTATTTTCGAACCACACCTAAGGGTGAGATAGTGTCATGGTGTTATGTCGCAAAAAAGCTTACACCAGAAAATATCTGGTTGCCCCATTGACTGGAAAACTATGATATTGACAAAGTATTATCATCATAAACGGGTTTGTAGAACCTAGCGTAACACCCACAAGGCTACCTTCTGGTAATTATTATCGGCATGTGGTGCTCTATTCTTACTCTGCATATTGTTGCAAGTCCGCTTTATCCAGCTACATATCTGTGTTCACCCAACACAACCGGCCGATATCTCAAAGGAGTTATATGTAGTCATTTGAGCCACTTAATCGCTTTTCAATTAGTATGCTTAGGTGTCATTTGGTCGCTGCAGCCTAACACACTTGTTTTTATGGCACACACAGGCCGCAGTGATCGCACACAGAAATCCATAAATCAGATTCCACCAGTCCAATGTTGGCGTTCACTATCCAATGATCCAGTGATGCCTAGAGTGATAAACGACTCGATGTTGACAGGCTATTGGCGGTAATAAGGATCATGGCATCTGCAGTGAAGCATATAAATTAGTTTCTGTGTCCGTGAGCACATCATGAAATGATTTGCCTGAAAGCACGCGCGGACTATTAACCTGCCCACTTCAGGTCAGTGACTGCATGGCGAGGAGGCCATCGGAATATCTCACTGAAGTCATTAAATGACCAACAAAAAAATGGTTATTATAAATGGACATTTTAAGTGATATATGTACACATACATTGCCCCTATAATCTAGCTACGTTAAAATATCATCATAGATTAGCCGACGCACTTTCGATTTTGCTGAGAAGCGTCGTTTATGGGTTAGCCTGCGATAATGACCAAATTTGAGGAATCCTTCCTCAAATCTTACACCAACAATCACCTTCGAAATTGGATGCATTAGCAACATATCGCTAGCCTAAAAGAAAAGAACAATTACCATAACAGGTACCGACTAGTAAGACAATGGCGCAGGACGCTTGTAATGTTGCATTGCTGAAAAAGTTATGGGAACATTTAAACTGAAACATGAAAACTGGTTACTTAATCACTTCAGCACGTAATGAAATATATTGTCCGAATAACCCCACAAACCATTTGCCTTACGTTTGGCTGTTGCGTGCTAGGGGTCTCATTGGAACCCATGTTAGTAGCGAAATAGCAGATGCGATCAATTATGCCTGCGGATAACTACTACACACAGTGAGCAACGCACAAATCAATAGTTTCGCAAAAATGTGAAATATTTTTATTGCACTCCGAGTGTTATATAGCATCATAAAACGGCCTTAAACTTTGAGTACCATATATCCGGCCCATAGTCACAACGAAGAACCTAGCTATGTGACATAAGGGTAGTGATTTTAATTCGAACAGTGCATTATTTGTTACCTCCATGAATTTCAAATGGTTTGTCCATCAATAAGCTGTGTGAATTAGGTGGGGTGTCAGGAAGCACAGATGCGTAATATCTGCCATGATGTTTCCTGACATCATAACTGGTGCACTGGCACCCCCGGCGTTCACATGCATACGTGCATCCCTATCCCGCACCAATTATACTTCAATAATCACTTCAAACAAATTCTTGCTATGGTTCACTATAACATAAAATACATAAAATTAATCAATGTAAGCATGTTAAGTACAAGATAAGCCACTGACATGCATTTCAATTGTCTTTTTAGATAACTATACTTCAGTAAGTGCCACTATTTGGAATTAAGGTCCGTGGCTTTTTAGAAATTCGGTTCTTTGTCAGTTTTAACTATCATGCAATGTTGTTCAGCTTGCCCGTTTTTGTCATCCTCAGACATTTGCGGTGATGCGCAAACTAAGGGATCGTCTGCGCATCATATCATGCTGTAGCAGGGAATAAGAAAGCAAACATATGCAGTTTGGGCTACCTATGCATGTACACAACGGATGGATTATTTGTGGCCCAAGGGAGCAGAGCATTGCCACAACACGGACGGAATGCATGAAGCAATTGTCATGGACAATACAGTGTATCTAAGATGTCGGGCAATCTCAGTGAATACCAATGATTGTTAACGATTGCGTTTGGTCAGTTATCTTGTCAATGACTAAAAGATATATTGTTTGATGCTGGCTTATGATTGTGACAAGTCTTTGCTCCAGATCAAAATTGCTCTGCACCTATCGCATTGACAATCATGGTTGGAACAACGATTGCGAGTTGCAATGATTGTTCATTTATCATTATCCCCAAACCCAAAACTGTTGCTTGCGTCAACCAGTAGATTTAACATACATCCAATCCAGCAAAGTCTTATACGGTGACAGAACGTGTCATTGATTTCAAACGGGCTTTGTTTAGTTCACTCAGCATATTTAGTAGAACGTATCTGAGCTAAATTCTTGGCAGACTAATCGGAGAAACAGTCTATTTCCGACACAATTAAAATAATAAATTAAATATTTAATAATAACTACCATACAGCAACCGATAATGTCGTCGTACAGGAAAATTTACCAACAGCCTCATAACAATTGAGTAAGTGGTTTTGAGGGCGAATTTGTCTCACTGCGAAGAGACTTATCTTTTGAACGAATATGGCGTACCTGACTGTATTTGATATCTACTACATTTATATCGTGATTTTGATCAATTTGATGGGTAAATCGACTTTAGCGCTTGGTTTCATTCGGATAACGAAATGTGTATGTTAGTGAGGAGACTGACAGATGTATATTCAGGATTTGCATTGGCTGTCGTTCAGAAACTCTCGGATTACGATATATCCATCGAGGTGCATGAATCAAATCACTAAGGCTTTGAAACAGCCATGATTAAAATCAAAATTACTGACTTTTCTTCTGTAAAAACATTGGGGATCTGATTTTGGCGATGCCAAAGAAACGCCTTGTGAACGATGAAGAAACCTTGATAACTGGCTTTCACAATCATTTGAACCTAGCCACTTATTTGTCACTTTATCCAATGCAGATAATGCTTGACGCAGCGGTGAATAGGTCATACATACTGTAGTCAGACAGACGGTTTTAACAATAAAGAGATTAAATGGTGTTACAAGTAGTGCGACACATTAGCAGCGGTGAATTGGCCTTGCGTAGTGTTCGATTGTGGGGGGGGGGAGGGTATGATTTAAAGATAAAAACAATATAATTCTATTTGAGGTTTTGGTAATTGGTCATGTGCTGATGTGCATCATTGGTTTAGACTTCTCCACATTAATATGACATGAAGTGCTGGATCATCCGTAGCAAATTGATCCTGGATATATCATACAAATAGACGCAAATAACAAATGCTTTCGTCATATTCCTGCTATCCGGTTTGAGAATCACAGATATTGAAATATAATGGTGAAATCAATCTAATGATCGGGTTCCTAACCATGTTCAGATCAAAAATGTGGCCTAATAAACAAAATCTATTATTTTGATAAAACCCGGCATGAGAATATTTAGATTTCTATCAAACGTAGTTGCCATATTTATTGCATTTATTTGTTCTGAATTACTCTCCGTAGCCGTTTTACCATAATCGCATTACGCAGGGTATCGCAGAAACAATAAACAGTGGCTAAAAATCCATAACAATGTCGAAAAACGGCCATGCATTATGCCTTTTTACTTTTTATTAAGGAGCGATATGAGACTGCACGCAAACTAAACAACACACACAACGAAGATTTAATCTATAAAGATATTCACAAAACGTGAAAGATCAATCGGCTCCTTGAAAGCGTACAGAAATAATTGTTTAGGCAAACACACCATCAACAACGACGCCTTACAACATCCATTCAGTTTATATCAAATTCAGCTCGTAGATAATATATTGACTAGGTATGGTGTGACAAAGCTTATTCAAGTACAACGAGACATAATTTGATGACATTGTGTTCATGAAAAGAGTGGCAAATGGTCACGTGAAATATAGACCACCTATTCACTTGGGGTTATAAAAAAAAGGTTTCATATTCTCATCAAGAATTGAACTAGATAAATTATATCTGTACGTTGCTTCAGAGTTAAACATACA
Organism: Urechis unicinctus; assembly: GCA_034190875.2. NCBI lineage: Eukaryota > Metazoa > Annelida > Polychaeta > Xenopneusta > Urechidae > Urechis > Urechis unicinctus. The sequence continues at coordinate 20,997,322 of CM067343.1, forward strand.
ACATATCAAAGGGTGTGCTTCTTGACTTAGTTGACTGTACCAGCCTTTCCCTTGCTTTATGACATAGACTCTCGAGAGCGAAAATAAAGGTTACATGATGATCATCGACACGTTTCAAATATAATCTTTTACGTGAAAACAATAGTAACAAATCTACTTGCCAGTGGTGAAAAATGTGTCAAAGAGTTTTAAACGATGAATTTCACAGCTTATAAATGTTTAAATTAATTTAGTGGTGATGCATCTACCTATTAGTATTATGCACCAATTTGATGCATTGAGTCTGATAAGATAAGGCATATCTTCTAAGTTGCTAGATAGGTCAGGGATACTATATAATGAAGGGTGCTTCACGGAATGGATTATTTTGTAACTACCACCTATTGCTGAATTCATTTTTTTGACAATATTGTGTGGATAACTTCACCTAGCGCACCACAGGTCTTTGGCTGATAGTTCTAATAAAATGTACTGGACCCATAGTTCAACCATGCATGTTGAATTGTGTGCAAAAATAGAGCAAATGCTCAGATCTAGGTCATGCGCGTTGCTGGTAAGTTGGTAACAGCTGGTAGCTAACATTAACATTCACAAACCTTTATTTTGTGGGTAGCAAGCAGACGCCATGTAGGAATGTAGAATGAAAACGTCACCAATTGTGACCATGTACAATGAAGATGTGTAGGTTACACACAGCTGGATCTCAGTCTGCATGAGCCCGGGTAAAAAAAAAGTCGCATGCCAAACACTGTTAGTACGATTGCCAGAGATAGCACGGGTAAATATAAAACCATTGTTTGCTCACAAAGCAGTCACTATGTGAAGGAAGACAATGTTCAGTACCAGTCAAGTAAGGCACATGATATTCACCATCAACTTTCCGGTAAGATGGTAAATCTTACACATTTACTCGACAATTGTGTAACTACATTAGTAGAAACTTTATTCGACAGGTGTAGTTCATGGAAAGTAAAACAAAACAACACGTTGTTGTGATGCTCTTGTGTTTAGGCTTTTACAATCGGTTGAGAAGTATCATGAGCGCCAATACGACACCTCATCAAAGTTTTACAAAAATGTTTATGCATTTGAACAGACAATTTATTAATTTATATGAACCATGGAAAATTCCTTGCTTTCACTATAAGCGTTATATAAAAATGTATATCAAGGTTTCATTACAAATATCATTGTGCTATGGTAAAGAAATCACATCAAATAAAGTGTTAGTTAGCAGAGGCTTTATTGTTGCGTCGTAATATGATGGATAGTAGACCATTGCATAAGGCGTGTGTGGAAATTACAGGCAGCCATAATGGGATAAAGACAATATTTCTGACGTAGTTTCACTTATCTGATACTGCAAAAACCATCAATGCCAAGACACATTATGAAATGAGACCCCTTTTTTCCGATGATAAAAACCTAAAGAAACAAAACACAGTGAAGTGGATGGTATGTTTTTGATAACTGGAATGATGTGGATAAAGTGCTTTTAGAAGCATCGGCATTTGTCACCAGCAACTATATTGTTATCACTCATTCTATTTGTACAGCCAATTGTCTAATTTTATCCTGAGAGAGCCTTTAATGAACGTTATGGAGTTGGTATAAGGACAGCTGATAGCATCAAATAAACGAATAAAATGGTCAAAGATACAAAAACCTAAAACATAGAAACACAATCGTTACTAAATGAACGCTTTGTGCATAGCACGGGGTCCAACTGATATAGGATCGGATTGGATATTTGATTTAGAAATTGACCTTAATTAGTGCTGAAACTGCACCTCGACTTAGAAATGTGTAGCTTGAAAGAGATGTTATGTTATTGCCGTTCATAGGCACATTTATAACAACTAAAATTGCGAATGAGGATTATTCGAAAACAGAACTATATCTAACATGGCGATGGTGATTTAATGTAACCTTTAGCAATGATTCCAATTATCGGTTTATCAGGTGTTTAGTGATTCAATCTACAACTAAGATGGTTTAGTTATGCTGGTAATAATAACACACTGCTCTTAAAATATTATCAGGTTCATTAAAGCATAGGGTATTTTTCCTCATACTCTATTTGACGTGTTCATCTGAGCACGTGCGTCGTACATTATGTAAGAGAGGCATTCAGCAAAGCTCACGCCCGTAAACAAGATATACGATGTCAATGACGAAGGACCTAATAACCCGTCACATATAGACCTACCAAGGATGAAGTCAATGTGCAAAAGAGTCAACTGTTGATGAGTGATATGATCGGTTATGCAAGCGTTTGCATGAGTCCGTCAAGAGTTATTGGAAGAAGTGTAGCACCGTTTTGATGCGGGTTAATCGTCCTAGAGTATTCGTCATATCTTATTTAGCTCAACCTATAAAGAATAAATCTCAACCCTTTCAACAAATGGCAAATTCCTCTTCAGTAAAACACGCTTATGAGAAAATACGAGTGATTACCATGCACAATTTATTATATATCACATATTGTTTGGACAATGTTAGCAGAAAAACAAGTGCACATAGCAATATGAATATAGGCAGAGTAATTAAGTGCTTTATGTACAAAATACATGTCAAGCACACGCACTGCTCATGTACATGAAGTGGGTAAAAAGGGCAGTTGCATTCCACAGTAGCTATAAAAACCCAACTGCCTCGGATCTATGTGATAGCACCTGCGCATTGCATGTTACAAATCACCAATAAAAATCACAGACATAAACTACTGTCACCATGGTGCATATGGTAACCAACATTTGCAAATCGCACACGTCGCACCCGTTATTGTCAGGATATTGGTCTACATATACAAATCCTACATCCCACCAATATCGCCTTGAAGACGCTAAACATGAAGTGACGCTAATAACGTGTCATTTAAACTCCTCGCGGAGTATTAGTTTTACCTTCATTATCATCTAAATGCGAATTTAGCCAAATATAACCATTTTGCAGAAGGGTGCCAACCATTATTGGACAAGCCTACCAATCAGTAGACCTCAGGTAATTTTTTTAACGTTTACTGCCAAGGTATGGGCATGCAATAATGATTTTTTTTACTACATTTGATGCCAAATAGTGTCATTCACTGGTAACTATTGGGGGATCAACATCTAGAAACATCCATTAGCGTTTGATTAACCAAAAAACATGGACTGCGGCAGGTTTAATACGTTTCCCTCAAAGCAATTACAGGAGATAGACTCATGCATGCCAATAGTTTTGAAGGCATGACGTTTTGTTACTGTTTTTCTGTTGCAATTATTGTTTGTTCATGCAAGAACTCCATACACTGAAAACCGACGAATTCACAAGAAATATACGCTTTCAACCCCATCCGTAACTTTGTGAGTATTATAACACGCTCATACAAGGAAATAATCGGACGACTTGCGTTTTATGGCTGCTGCAATGAAAAATATTAGGTATTTTTAACATCGACGTCTAGAATAAATCGAGCTTTGTTTGACATTATGGGCCATAAAGAAATCTTCTCTACGACAAAAGCAGTAATGAAACACGAATCCTGCATAAAGCCATTGGATTGGAATATGACGCCACCATGCGGCCGGGTACTAATGGGGTTTGGAGTTGGTATCAGGCCATATCATTGATAAGATAAATGTTATTTCATATAGTCTGTGGCACGGACCGGGTGTTGGTACGGGTGAGTACTGTATATCAGGCAACTAAAATACAGCGGTCATGTACTGTATTAAGGCAATGAATGCACTGAAAATTTAAACTCTACATTGGATCAACATTGTTATAATCTGCAAAAGGGAAACATCGTAACTCGATGGCAAATTGCCTCGTTATTATGGAAACTAGTGCTATTTCAGCTAATGCAAATACTAAAGAAGATAGAGTTATTTCAAAGCAAGTGGAATATGGAATTTTGGGGAGATGCACACCTTACAATATATTAATCAAATATCTTTTCGAACATGGCACATTATTGGTGTTTAGTAATCCAGAAACAACTTAAAAAGTACAAGTAGGCCCGACTAAAATGTAATGTGAATATTACCAGACTGACGCGAGCACAGAGTGTAATGGTGATAATGAGCATTTTGATCGGACCACATTAGTTTGTCCTTTTAAGAATGAGGCTTACATGGTTATCAACGTATCTCTATGCTCCATGCATTATGGGTTATATAGGAGTACTGGGGTGTCAGTGGCAGCATACGCGAAAATGGAATCCTGGCGAAGCTGCATTTCGGCGGGTGCCGCTTTTTGGATATAACATAAATAAGTAACACTTTTGCAGTGTCGATAGGTGCAAGCAGATGAAGATATGTTTTCGTACATCATTATAAAGCGACAGAAGCAATAAAAACAGTTTTAGAGAAAAAAAAGCTGCACTGACTGAATTTCATTAAAGTAATCCATTCATCGGTCGTTTGTTTGCTCTAATGAAAATACCGAAAAGGACACCTGCTAGGTTCATCACGGCACTAAACTCCACCTGTTTATGTGGCATACAGCAATTCATATCGGCTACTGACAGGAAGCTGCAATCAAAGGAATAGACAGCCGCAAATATTATCTCTCCGACACCCAATGCTAGATTCGTATATATAGTTACGATGCAACGGTTACAAAACACTTGAGAATTGCTTACAAACAGAAATGGCTTACTATTGATCTCTTGTTATATTTTCCCGGTTATGGCAAAGTGTGAGTCATATAAGCACTATCCAATGTTGCACCTTTGGTAAATAAAATGTGCTATGAGTTCAACCTACGCCCACAAATAGTAAAAAACATATTGTGGCGGACAATGCCGGTTAGAATCAAACAGCAACTACCAATTGAATAGCACCTACATAATGACCATACTACTGAAGCTGTAGCATTCTTAGCTTCCGAAACTAGTCTTATCCGTGCAAAAAAGAAAAATGGCATCACCTTTACGACTCCTGTGGTCGATGGCAAGGAACGTAATAGATATTGTAATAAACACGAAAGGTTGTTATTTCCGTGATCCCAAGTGAATTAAAACCGACATGTTAACGACAAATGTTGTTTCCATGCCGCGTATAACCCACGAAGAGAATATATATTATTTAGATGAAGCAGTCCAAATCTTCCCATCAGCTTTGAGACATAGATGTAATAAAAACAGCAGGCTGGTGTGATTAGGTGATATGAAAACTTGTTTAAGGTATTGCCTCGTAAATTAATAATGATGTACATTGCATAACTGTTGATCAAAGTCTGTAATTGGGTTAGGGATAATAGATAAGCCGAATGTATGCGTCTTTAAACTAACACTATCGTTAGCAGAGCCATCACATCAAAACAACTTGTATTCTTCAAACGAATTGTCACAATTTCCTTTCATAATTACCACGAATATATATATAAGAGCTCGATCGTCTATATCTAAAACATGATTAAGCAGTGTTTCCGTCTTGAGGAGTGTCATTGTGAGACAACCAAATGCAATATAAGTCAAAACCGACAGCATAGTATCGCTGAAAAAGCCACATTATGATTCGCATATACCCATGAACTGTAAATGTAGAGAGTTAACAACATTACTCATTCACAGAATTATCTGATATATGCTCCTATTATTTAACCGTATCTATCGTCATCAGTGATTCATATACGTCAAACATTTGGCAGATATATATTGATTTGGTTAATTGCACTCAATGTAAGAAACAATAAATAAAGCAATTATGTGACGTTATCGATCTATGCGACAACTATGTATCGTCTGAGTATAGAATTAATATCGTTTTGTTTCATGGCTGATATTTCGCAGAAGTGTATTTTTATAAATGCAGAAACTGTGTCCCCCCTGTATATTTATCTGCGTATTATTACAGAATATACATCAATAGAATGATAAGCCGATAATTGGAACCTAACATTCGAAACAGTAAAATCAATTATTTAGATTGACGTCTTTTCCTGCCATAACGTTAATAATTTCTTGTCTATACGGTCAACAGGTTAATGGTCCTCGCATCAATTCAAGAGTTGCTGACACCAACAAGTACTAGTATGTTTGCTCCGCTTCTTCTTGTTAAGCTGTTAACATAGCAACCTACATCGCCAGATGCACTGCTGCTCTGTTAGACTAGATAGACTAGATAATGTCATTTTATTAGTTTGCCATTGATGTCGTCGTAGTAATTGGAGAGATAGAATATTGCTCATTGACGTATGTGTAGGATACCAACAGCAGAACAAATGACCCTCGTCAAAACTATTGGTAAACTCTGCTTCTGCACTAATGTTATACCGAGAAGATTTGATAATGCCAGTGGCGACAAACCATTGTCCGTTCAGGCGTTTTGATATTTATATACATACATTCTCTCTGCTTATACATGCTCATAGAGAAAAGAGGTCATGTGCCATCGCTGAAGTTGCAATCAGATCGGCTGTATCATCAAATCTGACACGAGATCTAACATTTCGCCTTTAATACGTAATGGGTGCTTTTGAATGCTATATTTTCCGCTTATATGGGCTTTCTATCACGGTTATTGCTTGTAATGTACTTAAATGACTGACACATTCGTGAATAGGATTTAATTAAATGAATAAGATATCAGATCACGCGGGTACACATCTAAATTGGTAAACATAAAGTCAAACTTTTAATTCGCCGAATGGGTGTGTTGTCTTTTACAGCAGCAGTCTATCTGAGACTATAATATGCATAAATAAAACGCGTGTTTACCACCGCATCATCAAATTTTAACACTATTGTAAGGCATTTTACTGAATATTTTCAATGGTCTATTGTCGACACTAAGCTTCCTGTTTTAAGGCAGTCCATTACAGCATTAATTTTACCACCTGTACTCAGGCGTAGTCATACGGCACATGCGCCGTGGGACATTGATGTGGAAGCATTTAATGAATGATAAACTTGCTAAATTTAAAGAACACATACGTTTGTTGTATTTTCAATGATTTGTTTAACCCTCCGTTCATGTTAATGTAAGGTTTATATGTTCAGCAGCAGATGCTTAATCCATAATCAGTTTTGACTTTTACGCAAGACCGTGCATCACGGTGAAGTTGTGATTGGGTGGAAAATAGTATGCATCTTGATATTATCGATCACGGTTCATAATCATATCGGATCAGCTTACCATGCATCGGCCGACTGTAACAATAACTTACGAATATTTGGTTGAATGTCAAAAACCACCTATTAAAATAATGTCCGGATTGTATTACCACGCCATTCTCTATAAAGTGGCAAGCATCTGACAGTAGCAGTTCACATCAACATGTACATGAAGAATAATCTGTTCTTGCGCTGGTGGAAAAGCTTCAACACGCCATTCATCACGCTAAACTTTATTTGGCAAATGCCATGCAATTACGAAATATCGTAAACGATGCCAACACGTGATTAGTGCTATTAAATAGAGCACCTGATGGTGCGCGTTGCACTTAACAAAACATAACACGGCCCTACATTTTCAACAATAATGGTACACATATTGAAGAACAATTTGACATAAATCGAATGCATCAGAAATGCCCTCAGATATTCATTGATTTGTGTAGTGATATATGATGTTTAGGCCTTTGTAGTGAATGTTGAGTGCGCGTAATCAAATACTACAGTACGAACCCATGCAGCAGTGAGGTTGGTGTAGATTTACAGAACTGCGCTTAACTACGAACTTTTGTAGTTCGACCAGATATACTCTATTACACGATATTCGACTCCGTATGAACAGGTGTAACAGCGCTGTAAGTGGCTCCCAAAAACAGCCAGGAAGTGAAACTAACAATCACCATCATCATGATGAACGCCAGCCGAGCACATTGACAGGGCAGTGGTTCTTTTTGATACGCTATAAATTGCAGCAATTCAAGAAAATGAACAAAACAATCTTTGTAGGATATATTAGACTAGTGTTGCCCCGGTAAGACAGTGACGTTAATATTCATCTTATGTGTTCTGCATGTGCATCGTATGTGATGATTAGAACAAAACATCACACTGCATGGCTAGACTAGGTCAAACAGTGGCTCTAGAGCAACCTTCTCTTAGTAGTAGATCTGTTAACGTGTTGCTTGGAACCCAAGAGTGAAAGAGTTGCTGTTGGGCCCCCAAAAGATGAGAATGACCGAATCCTTTAATTATACACAAAGTTTAATTGCAACCTTAGCTTTGTCACATCAATTATAACTAAATTGTTGACTGGTAATTTTGTTGTGTGTTAGAAATAAAAGTCGCTTCTGATGACAGACAATCAACAATTAAGCATCAAATTTAGACACTGCATTAAAGTGATAAAGTTGAAGTTTATCATAAGTCTGGCGTGAGAGATCTGGATAATGTAAAATTATTGTGAATACGAAAAATTGTACTTTTATTACGATCGACCGATTGATGCTACAAAAATAATCATATCAATGGGGCTTGCATCCGGCCTTTTGTTTCGGCACGCCTAAGAATAAATTACGTTTGCCGATTCAAAAGGTTCCAATTCCATCTGTAACGGCATTTATTAGTAGAAGGAACGTTTCCCTCAAATCTAATCATATTTTTGAGGGAATATATCATCTACAATGATTATCACGCGATAATCTTCGACATTTTGATGCAGTCGCGGGGAAAAGCCTGAAGCAAGCTAAGCTGCGGGATTCGATCTCCATATGTGCAATCTATGGTTCAACACTGAACAGTTTTGCAATAATCGCCCTTCAAACCAGCGGATCACAAAAAGTTTTAGGTGAATCAAATATCGGCAGAAGCCATTTGATTAAAATTGATGTATACACCAATAACGCAACCCACCTAATCAAACATTGTAGAACACGAATTATGGCAACGGATATAGGATGAAAATTGTAATAATTGCAGAATACGCGAATAGCCACAATCGAGGGCTATGATTCCACTAGATTTTATACCAGCGACCCATTACCAGTGCCACTCGATCCCCACATTATTGAAACAGCCGGATGCTTATGATGAATTGATGACTCTGGCATATTGGTCGTAACTCGAATCGTAATTGCATTATAAAGGATTATATTGGCACCAATATGTCGTACAATATTTCCTTATGTGAAGTGTTTCATCACAACCATATTGTAGCGATAAAGTTTTGCTGATCATTTTTATTATCGACTTAAAACAGTTGCTCTAATATTACTTTACACTGTCTTTTATCCGTTTTTATCTATTGTCGACGCGGGCGGGCTAACTAATAGACTATGCTGCGTACTGACCGAGTGTGTTTACAGTTGTATAATGTGTCTGCTCGGCTCTGTGATTTGATTGATGGTGACAAGTAGAAGTAAGAGTGGATGGTAGAGAAAACTTGATGTTTTAAGTTTGCATCAGCTGCCAGTCTGGATTACAATCTGTCTCAAGGGGTAGGGGGCACTGATACCCTACATGCCTCAACGGACATATAGGGTCAGAGCTGTGTGGATGACACCGTGAAACAATCATTATCAAATAATCCATCACAAACCTCTGGACCGGAAAAAAGATGCTTAATGACATATGTACATGGCACATTGCTGATAATTGTTATTAATGCTACTGATGTCATATTTTTCGCCTATCGTCTACATTTATGCACACTTTGTCTGGAATGCTCTTCTTAGTGAGTGAGTCCGGCTGCCTCTGAAACCCATACTCCTTGTCTGCATACCATGAGGCCATGCAGCGGTACCGTTAAGTATAAGCTGCCTGGTTCTGCGTCTGTCCAACCAGTTGCACACAACAAATATCCTGTGATCGCGCCTGGCAATACGTGTGATTCTGTCTTTCGGGAAAGTAGTTGGCATGGTGTCAGCGGTAAAATTAGCATCGAGTACATTTTACATCGTTCTGAGATTTGAGTTCTGTTGCTTGTGTGACATTCTGTATGCAGTCACTAAGTCACTAGGTACCAATCGGTTAAAACAAGTATATTTTAATCAAGACCTACGTAATCCACGAATCCTGCGTGCTCTCAGAATTGATCTGAAACCATGCACAGGTGCACCAGACATCAATGTTATGCCACTGTGAAAAAATATGGGCATGTTCTACATCACTGGTGCAAATAGAAATGGGTAATCTATTTCACTTAGCTGCTTAGGGCATGCTATAACAATGTGTCGTGCTACTCACGGATACCCATTCTATAAACTTGTTAAATCACCCAGCCTTGCTTGGCAATATTATAAGATTGCTGTCGTCTTAATTCACGTGAGGTTAGTTTCAAACGCATCTGTTTGCATAGTTCAGCCATAGATGGCAACAGCTTGTTTTGGCGGCGATTAGCATTATATCTCTAAAGCGAAACACTATTCTACTTCGCAATTTACAGCTTTCGTCGAACATATGTGTGGCTCTTAGAATATATGTTACAATGTATGCACTGGTTCAGCGTTTGCGCATATGGTTCCCGGGGCAATGAGTGAGTCCAGATGACTTGAAATGAATTAAATCTGCTAGACATCTAATGACTTATCTCGGTGTATTGTGATTTCATATACGTAGCAGTCTCCTATTCGTACACAAACCACTCACTGTATGCATTAATATGCAATAATACTCTTATGAGGAATATATTAATGTACTTGCCATTCCACCAGATGGAATATAACTAGAGCATGGAAAGTTCTCTCCCGTGTCATGCTATATTGGTCATAGTTAAAACAAACTATAATTCACACAGACCCATTGTGATTGTCACAGCCGAACACTATCATAATTATCATAGGTCTCGTTAGAGTGATGTCGTTTGAACGTCTATTTGCGGTTATCCAGACTGTTACTGGTTTCATTGATAAGCAACATCGAAATGAGTAAGTTGAAACATACTAATTATTTTACCCTACAAGCTTTCCTTGATGACAAGATGTAATTTTAATATATGGCACGATCTGCTCCTTTTGATCTAGTAAACATAGTAACAGGTCAACTAAGCTGGAAAGCGTCCACCTTTCCAAGATCGTAATAAATTTGAAAATGCTTTATGCGTCATGATCCATACAAAAATCTGGAAAGTGGTAATAACAAAATTTGCACAGCTGCATAACCTAAAATATTCCAAAACACATTGCCATTTGCCAATTGAACAAATGGAAAAGCTTGTTTCGGAATCGCCCAACGTGTTGCGACAGTAACAATATTAGCATAAATAATTCAATGGAACATTAACAAGGCTCAAACTGATTGCGAAACTACTTAGAACAAAAAACATGGAGGTAAAATCGGATCGGTGGTGAGGTTGGCACATTCAAGGCTCGTGCATAGTTGTATTTAACATAAGTTTCTGCTTTGAAGGCAATCGATGAGGGGAGAGTTCATGTCTGTGACATTATTAATGAAGTAAGCTTTGGGTCAGGCAATTATCTGCAAATTGCATTCAGACTCAGGATGTGCTTCATGAGAAAGTTGGCTGTTCTAATGGAAGAACACGGAATATCGGACATTGATCGCAGTATTAATGTCAAAGAGGCCTATGTTTTCATATTCGTTTTGCCTCAGTGTGTCGGATATGCAATATATTTGCATACAAAATTAATGCAATAAATAATAAATGGAGACCCGGAATAGGTCATCGTTGGCCTTCTCAGTCATAACCGTAGCATGAGGCCGCAATGCATTAACGCATATTAATACAAATACCCTTTGTAAAAGCAATGGTTTTACCGTATCTACGCCCCTATATCGTCATGTTCGGTTATTGAAACGGTGGATTTGCCATGTTCTTTTCTTCAGTTCCCCTTTGGCTGGCCATAGTGTCCCTTATCATTTTCAGTGAGCCTGCTTAGCACACCATGTTGGTGTTTAGGCTGGTTAGAACTGTTATGTTATTGCCAGTTATGTGCTTGGCAACAGGGCACATTCCACACGTCGAAATAATCATGTCACCTTTAACGAACACAAAACAAGCTGAGAGTTACTGGTATGGCTGGATAGGTTGCTAGAGTTCATTATTAGGGTCGAATGGCATGCAAATTTGCTACTCATAATGAGTTTATGAATGCAATTACACGCAGTATTTGCTGCGTGTGTAGACGGCATTACTTAATGCAGTTTAGTAAACATTGCAAAAATACAATATTGCATATCCCAAGAGCTAATGAAATTATTATTTTCATTTGTCGATGCAACAACCCAAACAATACTCTCATGAATGAGCTCATGTATGACATGTTCAACACCGTCATCAGATCCTTCTAATCATCACAAGCAGTTAATCTTTTATGCCCAGTTCGACCATGCTGTGGTGTATATATTATTACACATGTTATAACACTCTTTACCGACACTCATACTTGCGCTTTCTGGACATCCTTCAGCGTAAAGGAGGCGCTTTTATTAGCAGTGTAGATGGCTTTGCCATCAAAATAGATAAGATGCAGAACAATCGTACAGCATCGGCGACATTCGTTTCCTGCACGTTAATAACTCGAATTTCGAAACCGCAGCGTTAGCAGACAACATTACAAACTGTTTTGCGTTAAACAGAAAAGAATAGATAATCCATTTGCACATACGTAACTTTAGAACTCGGCAATAAAAGGACGAATATCATTCTAATCGAGGATGATATATCTCATCTGCTGGTACATGATAAGAATAATGTAGGCCAACCATAACAATCATTATTGGACCAAGGACCAAGCTTGGTGAAATTCGGCTACTTTGCACTAAATCCTCAGACTCAGACAACGCCTTCGTTATGGCTTTGGTGTGAAACCGTTGGTCAAAAATCGCAGCAGACAGAGCCTTATTGAAAGACGAGTGGCATAATAGAGTGCGCGGTAATACATGTATGGATTTGAATTTGGGAAATGTTAGAGAAAAATATATAATCCATATCTTATGTAACATGAAAAATAGAAGGTTATTTGATACAAAATTGGTCGGTTAGGGTAGTTACGCAGTATTGTGAATGCCTCCCGATCGCTTATAGACTGCATGTGTATTGAATCAGTTTTGAACACACTGAATCGACTCAACTTCGACGTGAGCACCTTTGAAAATTATTAGGACGATATCCACGCGATATCTCCTTCTTTTACCCGTCGCTGCCCATCAAATTAAAGACAAGGCTTTTGTCGCAATGAGATATATAGTTATATATGGTGCGATGTCATGGGGTGAAGCAGCTGGGTTTTAACCTATTGCTATCGTCTGTTTTCCGTTTCCCTTGTCTACCATGTAGCATCAATATCAGTTTCATAAGGTTTTTGGGTAAGAACGCGTTACAGAACGCACTTTGTTCAATGTATAATGCTATATATCACCGTAGTGTATTTTGCGCACCCACGCCCTTTCCTTTATCTAACCAATTAAAACGCGTATCATAAGAAGCTTTTGATCAAGCCCAAACATATTTGGAACATATTCACGCGGATTGTCTGAAGTATATGGTTTCAAATACGAGATGCGAATATGAATTGTAAAAGGCTGCCTAATATCCGTAACACAGTAAGTATATTTACTGTTCGCAATGTCGTAATAGCAACATGTGTCGTTATTATGATTGTACGTAAGGAATATGTAAGATAAGTTCCAATAAATACTTTACACGTTTGAAAATATCGCTGAATAGACATGAAAAGAGCTTTTCGCCTAGCTTACAGTGTTCTTCGGTCAAAGTTTTCATCAATTTGTATAAATTGGCAACAACATACATGTCAAAGCAACAATGTCTGCATGCAACTAACTACTCGCTCCGCTAATCTGTTCTATTTCGATAGCAAACATATTATTTCACCCTCTAAAATACTTTTAACAACTCCGCATTGATGATTTGTTTCGAAACAAAGAGGGCCTTGGTTTTCATCACAACATAAACTAACGCGTATGTGTCAGTAGAACAATAGATATCTGCGCTTTATTAACATGATACCCTAATATTACGCAGACATAAGAATCTATGATTGATAGTTGAGTACTCATAAATTTGCAGTGTTCACTCTCCCTTTTAAATATATCAGCCTTAAGACAATGTTCGCATAACACCAGCTAGGCGTATGTTGGAACTTGCATAACTTTACTTATTCTATTCCCAAATGTTTTACCCCAGTTAATAATATGTGTTGTGTTCTGAATGAATGCAGCCGTTCAACTTGACAAAGCATGCGCAAACGGGGTTACGAAGCAGGAGATTGATGTAATTGGGACAGCTTATTTGCGGATGGTTTTTAATGCCATACCTGTTGCTAATATCTGATATTCATCATGACGCTTCGCTACGTCATCATGGATGTATGAGGTTAACTCTGGAGGATATACATGTGTTTGAAAAGTCTTACGATGATTAATAATGAGCAATCTGTAGCACCGACGTTCTATTAAATGTATTGCCCTTTTATTTGTTATCAGGCAGATTCTTGAATTCTAATTACCCTGTCACTATCTGATAATGAAGAAAAACATATCTACACCATAAAACATGTTTTTAAAGCAGATTATTGGCACATAAAAATACCATTCCTACTCATCGGTCGCATTTTGCGCAATGATGCCCACAACTTTAATAACTGTAAAAGCGTAAATATGCACATCCATATACTTGTACTTAACGAGTGCGGAATGATAAACAGCTGACACTCCTGCCGTGCTTAGCTTTAGGGAGGCACAGTTTTTGATGGAACGACTCAGATTTCTACTCTGAATAACGTGTATTTCAAGTCTAATTCTAATTATGAGAATATATCAGCATGATTTACGATCGAGAAAAATTTACAGGACAAACGAAAAGATGACATTATTTATGTCTTCGTTAAACGTAATGATGTATTAACAAAATCATCCGGCAGAGCCCGATGTGAAACTTAGCAGCCTCTACAACATATAAGATATATCGTGAGCAAATGACTTATTAAACCCACAAGCACTGTACGATAGCATATGTTATCTCTCGGTGCAGAATGCAAATCCTAGCAAGTTGACATGAAATTCACCAGTTAGAGTTGTTTTTATTGCCGGCTTATTTATTTGTAATTCCTTTCCTAGTTATCACATCTAGTTATCATGTAGATTCGGACACAATATATACTTAAATGCTAATCAGGTACTTAGCCATATGAGACATTTTAGATCATTTGTCAAACACTGGCTTAATTATCAGCTTTAAAGGTACATGCAATGCATATTGATAAGTAATTATACATATATACTTATTTGGGAAAGAAGAATTACCTCGAATAAGAAAAATTATCTGTTGAGCATCGTTATCTGGTTTTCTGTGAGGTTCATTGCTCTGATATTGAGTCTCAATCACATGTAATGACCTATTTGACAGTTATAGGCAACATTGACTCAGCCCCTCACTGTATAGAACAACGACTTGTAGGTTACAAAATCAATATGTAGACTTAGATTAGGCGTATTTACTTCGCGATATTGAATGATAATATTTATTGGACGATAAAGGATATTTGTTACACATATAATGTCAGGCTAACGTTCGAGGGTATTAACTGAACTCTCACTAAGCACAAATGATTATATGTTTAGCTACTTTTTTATCTTATGCGTAACTCAAAGAGATGACAATTTGTAGCTCTTGAATATTTACAGGACGGAGCAACGACTTATCGAGCATACAAATGTCGAAACAGCAGTTGTAATAGCTTCAACATAGCAATATAACGAAGAACATGTTACTTTACGATAGATATAGCGATGCGCTGTCAATCCCAACGCGGAGACATTAAAAGATATATACCATCGAGAACATGATTAAAAACCAGTAGTTGTAACCTCAAACCCCGATCCCTATCTTTTAACTGTGTATTTCCTGAAATATATGTGCGTTATGTTCACTCGAATCTGCAAATCGTCCAATCCCATTTGTTCAACTAATGCCATTACCATCATCGAGATGAATGTTATATGATTCAGGGAGCCGTGATTACATAAGAGACTGTAGTACATCAGTCTGCAAGATATCACGCGATATGTGGTGGCATTATTGTATAACTAACTTACTTACTTCTGTCAATTAGGTGTTCCGAGTTCCACACAACTGTATATCGTTAACTGATAAACCATTTCAACTTCTTGTACGGCGGCTAAGAAGTCTATCTGCTTTGATCCCAAATATATCGGCCGATGCCGCTGCCATTAAACGACTTATCAGCTGTCCCCTGAGGCCCTCTCATCAACGTTACTTACCAATGGCACTGACATAAAATAACTTGTAAATGGTTCTCGTGTCAATTCAGGCAATTTATTTCAAGAGATGCTGACCGCTACGGCTACTGATCCGTGTGCTTTACTCGCCTAAATTAACCTGTCAATATCGCAACCTACATCGCCAGAAGTGCTGTTCTATTTTACTTGATCATCGTCATTGTATTCGTCTTCCATCGACGACATCGTGGTTATTAGAGAGATGATATATTGCATATTGACCTGTGCTCTGGGAAACGGTCATGCGCCATCGATGTAGTTGTAATGTGATTGGCTGCCACGATATGTCTTGCTTCAATGAATTCCGTCCCAGGATATGACATTTTGCCTACCTGTTATCTACCTCTCATATGGGCCCTCTAATACCGTTTATGGTCGAAATGTAATTTCTTAACTATAACACATGGATGTTTCTGGTATTAGTTCACTTGATGCTGGTTAATCATTCTAAATTGCGAATGGGTGTGCTGCCAGCGATAGTAGCAGATCATATGGCTGCATTTGGTTGTGTGAGCGGTCTATGATAGGCATAAATGAAACACTACATCATTAATGGAACGGTAGTGTGTGTGCAATCATTACTTACTGAATGGTTTCAACATTTAACTTCGTTTTGATGGCGGCATACCGCTACAGCATTACTTTTACTACCTGTGTTCGCGTGTAGTCAAACGGCTTCTCTCAGAGTCATTACGGCACACGCAACGATGTGGATTTACCCATAATGAAATTAATGGTATACTTGCTTGATTCACAGAAAGCATCCGTTCGTTCCAATTATCAGGAATGTTTTAACCCTCATTTCGCGTGAAAAGGTTTATGTACTTTTTAAAGTTCAGCAGCCTTTGTTTATTTTTACAGAATTGAAACGTAAAAAAAACCCCATTTGTTTAGCAGCCGCCTGTATACAGCAGTGTACATAAGATGACATATCTGAGGGGTTACACATATCATATTGCTTCAGAGGCGTCCTCTAATTGATCGTTGCATCTTTGCATTATTGATAATCGCCATGCACAAAATCTAGCAGCTTACCCTACATATATTGATGGCAAAATGGAAACCGGAATCACCGAATGCTAAAACCTCGTCCCCTGCCTACTAGCATTGTCATGTTATCATCCTGCTGTTGTTGCGACACATTCCTATCCTCTATGACAGGTAAGACACAGAGCTCTGTTGGTTATAATCGTGCAAAGAAGGCTCTAATCAACCCGACGAGAAAACTTTCGGAAAGGCGTTGACGTTTTAGGGGCCAAGTTGTTACTACAATGCGTTTCATTCTTTTTCTGTGCACATGCATGCATATCACAAGCCTGACAATGTTTTCTGTTCCGAATGACTTGAACCCATTCAAGCCATTCTTGAATTACACAGTGCAGTAATTTGGTGAAGATGTGCTAAGTGTAGTTGTACAATACCCATCTATCACATAGGTGACTGCATGATGGTATTTTTCATGGAAAACCTTACTTGTGTAATATTTTTAAAACTGTGCGGCATACCGTGTGAAACGTCGTATTATACAGTTTGCAAAAACCTCCCCCAGTGAGGACGAGCCATCAAGTGTTTTAATATAAACATATCAAATTATAACCTGTACACTTCCTACGGATACATGTTCGTGATGGGAGACTGTCATGCGCAATCGCAAAAAAAAGCTAATCGTTAGCCACCTCTTTCCTCCACAAAACACAAGAGTTTCGATGAACATAATACAAGAAGCTTATACTGCGTGAGCGGGTGTTTTGAGGCTCATAAAGTTTCACCAGTGTAATTGCGGAAGCAGATTTAGATGGCAAAAAGATCTTAGTAAATTTGCAAGAGGGCTTTCCATTATGTTTATGGTTAAACTGATTCATAAATGCATAGGGTGGTAAGAAAAAGCATCTGCGGTTTAATCGATTGAACATGTTCCCAAGCACCTGCATTATGTTAGCTGAAATGTGCACAAAAGGACCGTTTAATACGTTGCATGGATATGAAACACCTCTTCCAGGCATTCCAACGCGATTTCATTTGCCAGAGAGACGGCACGATATCAGTCACAACCGATATAGTTGTTGTGACACACAACTGATTAGATCAAATTAGTGCGTAGTCTTTATGTTGCTGAACCAATACTTGTTGCGCAATTGAATGAGTGGAGTATTTGGTCAAAAATGTGTTCTTTTTCGAAGCTATCCGTAAGTTATTCATACAATCATTCATCTAAGACAGGGGTAGAATTGGCTCGCATATTGGCCCAATGGTATGGTTCTTAGGAGCATGAGTCATATGTATGATTAAACAATACGTGCCAGTTCATCAAATGTAGGGATAAGAATTGTTTGCACATTGGGCTTCATACTGTCTCAGCATTCAGAAAAATGGGGTATGGTGAGGTTTAATATACCCGTCTTGAGCCACTTAATTGTCAGTTTGACACATATGGGTTGAAACATTGATGGTAAATAGATGGTAAATTTCAAACCTGATTGCTATTAGGCTTAGTTATGCAATAGCATATTCTTAACACAGGTAATGTTGTATGGTTGCCGATGACGCAGGTCAGACTACTTCTGCCAGATATAAAAGAAAGTCGCAATAAACTACGTGGATGTCATTTTTAGAAGAGTCAAGAAACCGAAACAGAATGAGACTATAGTCATAGGCGTGTAGCTTATAAATCCATGCTTAATCAAAAGATGCTCGATGTAAGTAGTTACAATGGGAACATCCAGTACGTCTTGATGATGATATTTACATTTACAAAGCCCAGCAAATCTGATGGATAACATAGCAGCTAAATATGCATTTAGTTAATTTTGCTTAGATAATGGCCGTATTATCGTGGCCAGCAAATCAGCATTTAATCATCCAAATTAGCAAAATATTTTATAGAGTATACTTTTAGATTCTAGCTCCCAAAATGCATTGTTATTTCATGTTACTGGCTTTATAACCTAATAGTATGCAGGGCAAAGTTAATTTGGTCGGGTTTTTTTCTTAATGTCTCTAGACGATATAGAAACAAACTGTGTAAAACTGAACCTCTGAAATGCTTTGTCGTGTATGCCATGCATTTATTATCAGACAGTTAAATCAGAATCATAGGTTGCAAGATGGGCCACAAGTCGGTCTGTCGTTATTTTAATTTCGTTCGTCGAAAGCTTCCCATCAAATGCACGTATGTTTAACATGTATGGATGGAGCTATGGATATTTAATTCTTTGGCTTCAACTTTTTTTTTCTGTCACAAGGATAAACCCTAATCAAGCTTCTGCTGTTGACATAAATACTTATGGGCTTTGGCCAAGTTTTGATGTGCACAATATAAAGTGATTACTCTAAAGCTAGTTAACGGGTTGCATTAAGATTGAGAGGCTTATACAATGCAAAACAGATATATAAGCATCAAGTGTATTGATACAATTTGCAAACTCTAGCTGTTATCAATGTGTCACATCTTACTATAGTGTATAAAATGGGATTTAACCTGAACTATGTAAGTTGTGTAAGCGAATGCATGCATTGAACTGTGTACTCATTCGCCTTTAATTTCTCAGAACATTCTACTCTCAACCTCTCCCATTTAACCGAACAGTCGGACTGCTGTCTCATACATTTGATTGTGCTTAAAAATAGGTACAGTGTTTTGGGATATTTCCCGTCTGATTTTTGTCACCTATGTAGATGGTAGCAGTGGAAAGTGTAGCAACTGTGCCAATCCACAAGCATTTTGCGTAACACGTACACATAATACCAGGATAAGGAATACAGTGGTAGATGAAATATATAAAAATCATATGACAAAATCAAGGCAATCGAGGCGCTGATAATAGTAATGATAATAGGTATATAAGATAATTCGATTCTCTCCATACAAACAAAGTTGATTAAAAGCGAGTACGTAACATAAATTTACCATAAATCATTATCAATATATGGAAGGTTAGATAGTTCATGACTGTTCCCTATCAACTATAGTATAAAAATATGTCAACCCTAAAGGGTATCCAAATCTGCAAAGAGCACTTAATTGCCGAACCAGCAATAAATCAGCTATAATGTAGATAAGTCTTGTCGTTATAAATATGGTGGAGAAAGGAGACCCGTCCGTTCTTGCAAAATAATATGGAATACTTTTTTACACACTAAGGAAAATGTCTAGTAGCACATCTTGTAAACGGCACAATCCGTCTTCCCTGGGTTAATTCCGATTGTTAATAGTTGAATGTTTGTGCAGGTAATATATTCCGCAGCCTATATTTCTACCTTTCTACTTTTGATTCACCGCCATTTCATATTCGTATTGTGATTTAGAACAACCAAAGAATATGTTATAATTTTCATTCTTGTTATAAAGTAACGTATACATGCATCAGTTATATTTACTCCGACTAAAAATCGTACTTATCATATTTAACTTGAGTAAAGATTACAATTTGAAGTTGCAAACTGCCAATGATTTCAACATGAATTATCTCGTTCTTGGATACTGCTAGGACTAATATATACGTTTCGTAAAATCGTGGCTCTTATTTGGTTAATACTCCGTCAAATGTTCAAGCAAAGTATGTGTGCAATTGTAAACCAAGACACCTATCACAGATTTCCAGATATCGTAAATATCGCACCCCTTATTATCTGTCCGGCATATTATATATAAGCATACACTAAAATGCAAAAGGATAAAGTTTTTTAGGGTCAGGATCGATTGTTGCGCATAAGACTAAAAGGCAATAAACCATCGTCATTCCAATAACCACAGTCATATCCATTTCATTTGATTTATTATTTATGTAAAACGCCAGGTAGGTTATATTAGACACCTGCTTGACATTGCAAATTCGGCATGAAAGCTTCAAACAATCACTCCGGGCTAAACTGTACAAAACTTCTAAAACAATACTTGAAGCGGTTTGAATTAAACTAAGGTCGGCATTGAGGAGGTGCACAATAAGGCAACATTAATGTCTAACAATGTGTAATATAATACTATGCTATATATGAGGATAATAAGTCATATTGCTCGCTAGAGGACATGCGATAACATTACATTGCTTGCGGTGCAGAGCAAAATTGTAGTGTGCGCCAGATGGCTAACTGTTATTGCCATCATGACGCATCATTCAAACTTGGCCGTTTTATTGGCAATTACACATAGGTTATATATCATTCATCATTTAATGCTGCAATGCCATCAAGCGAAAACATATTAAGCGTAATAATACATGCATAATTACATAAAGAAAACCCTGATGTAAAAATGATCGATTATGGAAGGCTGTTGCCTATATACTGTTAATAAGAGCGAAGGTAGGTCAGATAATATCGTTGGATGCAAAATAAACACGCCCCAACCCCACATCCACACAACTTCGATATATCTGATGGGGCGTCAGCTTTCCTGAAGGGGCAAATATACGCTTTCAACCCCATCCGTAACTTTGTGAGTATTATAACACGCTCATACAAGGAAATAATCGGACGACTTGCGTTTTATGGCTGATGCAATGGAAAAATATTAGGTATTTTTAACATCGACGTCTAGAATAAATCGAGCCTTGTTCGACATTATGGGCCCTAAAGAAATCTTCTCTACGACAAAAGCAGTAATGAAACACGAATCCTGCATAAAGCCATTGGATTGGAATATGACGCCACCATGCGGCCGGGTACTAATGGGGTTTGGAGTTGGTATCAGGCCATATCATTGATAAGATAAATGTTATTTCATATAGTCTGTGGCACGGACCGGGTGTTGGTACGGGTGAGTATTGTATATCAGGCAACTAAAATACAGCGGTCATGTACTGTATTAAGGCAATGAATGCACTGAAAATTTAAACTCTACATTGGATCAACATTGTTATAATCTGCAACAGGGAAACATCGTAACTCGATGGCATATTGACATCACGACAATAAACTCAACATGTTTATGTGGCATACAGCAATTTATATAGGCTACCTGCAGGAAGCTGCAATCAAAGGATTAGACAGCCGCAAATATCATCTCCCCGACACCCAATGCTAGATTCGTATATATAGTTACGATGCAACGGTAACAAAACACTTGAGAATTGCTTACAACCAGAAATGGCTTACTATTGATCTCTTGTTATATTTCTCAGTTATGGCAAAGTGTGAGTCATATAAGCACTATCCAATGTAGCGCCGTTGGTAAAACAAATATGCTATGTGTTCAACCTACGCCCACACATAGTAAAAAACATATTGTGGCGGACAATGCCGGTTAGCATCAAACAGCAACTACCAATTGAATAACACCTACATAATGACCATACTACTGAAGCTGTAGCATTCTTAGCTTCCGAAACTAGTCTTATCCGTGCAAAAAAGAAAAATGACATCTCCTTTACGACTCCTGTGGTCGATGGCAAGGAACGTAATGGATATTGTAATAAACACGAAAGGTAGTTATTTCCGTGATCCCAAGTGAATTAAAACCGACATGTTAACGACAAATGTTGTTTCCATGCCGCGTATAACCCACGAAGAGAATATATATTATTTAGATGAAGCAGTCAAAATCTGCCCATCAGCTTTGAGACATAGATGTAATACAAACAGCAGGCTGGTGTGATTAGGTGATATGAAAACTTGTCTAAGATATTGCCTCGTAAAATAATAATGATGTACATTGCATAACTGTTGATTAAAGTCTGTAATTGGGTTAGGGATAATAGATAAGCCGAATGTACGTGTCTTTAAACTAACACTATCGTTAGCAAAGCCATCACATCAAAACAACTTGTATTCTTCAAACGAAATGTCGCAATTTCTTCATAATTACAAAAATTAATTACATATATATAAGAGCTCGATCGTCTATATCTAACACATGATTAAGCAGTGTTTCCGTCTTGAGGAGTGTCATTGTGAGACAACCAAATGCAATATAAGTCATAACCGACAGCATAGTATCGCTGAAAAAGCCACATTATGATTCGCATATATCCATGAACTGTAAATGTAGAGAGTTAACAACATTACTCATTCACAGAATTATCTGAAATATGCTCCTATTATTTAACCGTATCTATCGTCATCAGTGATTCATATACGTCAAACATTTGGCAGATATATATTGATTTGATTAATTGCACTCAATGTAAGAAACAATAAATAAAGAAATTAAGTGACGCTATCGATCTATGGGACAACTATGTATCGTCTGAGTATCGAATTAATATCGTTTTGTTTCATGGCTGATATTTCGCAGAAGTGTATTTTTATAAATGCAGAAACTGTGTCCCCCCTGTATATTTATCTGTGTATTATTACAGAATAAACATCAATAGAATGAAACAGTAAAATCAATTATTTAGATTGACGACTTTTCTTGCCATAACGTTAATAATTTCTTGTCTATACTGTCAACAGGTTAATGGTCCTCGCGTCAATTCAAGAGTTGCTGACACCAACAAGCACTAGTATGTTCGCTTCGCTTCTTCTTGTTAAGCTGTTAACATAGCAACCTATATCGCCAGATGCATTGCTGCTCTATTAGACTAGATGGACTAGATCATGTCATTGTATTGGTTTTCCATTGATGTCATCGTAGTAATTGGAGAGATAGAATATTGCTCATTGACGTATGTGTAGGATACCAACAGTAGAACAAATGACCCTCGTCAAAACTATTGGTAAACTCTGCTTCTGCACTAATGTTATACCGAGAAGATTTGATAATGCCAGTGGCGACAAACCATTGTCCGTTCAGGCTTTTTTGATATTTATATACATACATTCTCTCTGCTTATACATGCTCATAGAGGCAAGAGGTCATATGCCATCGCGGAAGTTGCAATCAGATCGGCTGTATCATCAAATCTGACACGAGATCTAACATTTCGCCTTTAATACGTAAGGGGTGCTTTTGAATGCTATATCTTCCGCTTATATGGGCTTTCTATCACGGTTATTGCTTGTAATGTACTTAAATGACTGACACATTCGTGAATAGGATTTAATTAAATGAATAAGATATCAGATCACGCGGGTACACATCTAAATTGGTAAACATAAAGTCAAACTGTTAATTCGCCGAATGGGTGAGTTGTCTTTCACAGCAGCAGACTATCTGAGACTATAATAAGCATAAATAAAACACGTGTTTACCACCGCATCATCAAATTTTAACATTATTGTAAGGCATTTTACTGAATATTTTCAATTTTGTCTTTTGTCGACACCAAGCTTCCTGTTTTAAGGCAGTCCATTACAGCATTAATTTTACCACCTGTACTCAGGCGTAGTCATACGGCACATGCGCCGTGGGACATTGATGTGGAAGCATTTAATGAATGATAAACTTGCTAAATTTAAAGAACTCATACGTTTGTTGTATTTTCAATGATTTGTTTAACCCTCCGTTCATGTTAATGTAAGGTTTATATGTTCAGCAGCAGATGCTTAATCCATAATCAGTTTTGACTTTTACGCAAGACCGTGCATCACGGTGAAGTTGTGATTAGGTGGAAAATAGTATGCATCTTGATATTATCGATCACGGTTCATAATCATATCGGATCAGCTTATCATGCATCGGCCGACTGTAACAAAAACTTACCAAAATTTTTTGAATGTCAAAAACCATCTATTAAAATAATGTCCGGGTTGTATTACCACGCCATTCTCTATAAAGTGGCAAGCATCTGACAGTAGCAGTTCACATCAACATGTACATGAGGAATAATCTGTTCTTGCGCTGGTGGAAAAGCTTCAACACGCCATTCATCACGCTAAACTTTATTTGGCAAATGCCATGCAATAACGAAATGTCGTAAACGATGCCAACACGTGATTAGTACTATTAAATAGAGCACCTGATGGTGCGCGTTGCACTTAACAAAACATAACACGGCCCAACATTTTCAATAATAATGGTACACATATTGCAGAACAATTTGACATAAATCGAATGCATCAGAAATGCCCTCAGATATTCATTGATTTGTGTAGTGATATATGATGTTTAGGCCTTTGTAGTGAATGTTGAGTGCACGTAATCAAATACTACAGTACGAACCCATGCAGCAGTGAGGTTGGTGTAGATTTACAGAACTGCGGTTAAACGCTCGACCAGATATACTCTATTACACGATATTCGACTCCGCATGAACAGGTGTAACAGCGCTGTAAGTGGCTCCCAAAATCAGCCGGGAAGTGAAACTAACAATCGCCATCATCTTGATGAACGCCAGCCGTGCACTTTGACAGGGCAGTGGTTCTTTTATGTTCCACTATAGATGGCAGCAGTTAAGAAAATGGACAAAACAATCTTTGTATAATATATCAGACTAGTGTTGCCCCGGTAAGACATTGAAGTTATTATTCATCATATGTGATCAGCATGTGCATCGTATGTGATGATTAGAACAAAACAGCACACTGCATGGCTAGACTAGGTCAAACAGTGGCTCTAGAGCAACCTTCTCTTAGTAGTAGATCAGTTTACGTGTTGCTGGGAACCCGAGAGTGAAAGTGTTGTTGTTGGGCCCCCAAAAGTTAAGAATGACCGAATCCTTTGATTATACACAAAGTTTGTTTGCAACCTTAGCTTTGTCACATCAATTAAATAGTTGACTGGTAATTTTGTTGTGTTAGAAATAAAAAGTCGCTTCTGATGACAGACAATCAACTATTAAGCATCAAATTTAGACACTGCATTAAAGTGACAAAGTTGAAGTTTATCATAAGTCTGGCGTGAGAGATCTGAATCTATTAAAGCCTGAAACACTATAAATTCTATATATTGGCACACAATGTAAAATTATTGTGAATACGAAAATTGTACTTTTATTACGATCAACCGATTAATGCTACAAAAATAATCATATCAATGGAGCTTGCATCCGACCTTTTATTACTAGGAGGAACGTCTCCCTCAAATCTAATCATATTTTTGAGGGAATATATCATCTACAACAGGCAATAATCTGCTCGATTATCACGCGGTAATCTTCGATATTTTGATGCTGTCGCGGGGGAAAGCCTGAAGCGATCTCCATATATGCAACCTATGGTTCAACACTGAACAGTTTTGCAATAATCGCCCTTCATTCAACCAGCGGATCACAAAAAGTTTTAGGTGAATCAAATATCGGCAGAAGCCATTTGATTAAAATTGATGTATACACCAATAACGCAACCCACCTAATCAAACACTGTAGAACACGAATTATGGTAACGGATATAGGATGAAAATTGTAATAATTGCAGAATACGCGAATTGCCACAATCGAGGGCTATGATTCCACTACATTTTATACCAGCGCCCCATTACCAGTGCCACTCGATCCCCACATTATTGACACAGCCGGATGTTGCATTATGAAGCCCTCACTAAAAATCATAACGTCCACTTCATGTGTTGGATGGTGGTTAAGAATAAAGACAGTTCTGTTCCGGTCTACATGGTGTCGTCCTCGTGTGTGTGTTTCTCAATATAGTTATTTGGACATAACATAACACCGGATGCATATGATGAATTGATGACTCTGGTATATTGGTCGTAACTAGAATCGTATTTGCAGTATGAAGGATTATATTGACACCAATATGTCGTGCTATATTTCCTTATCTGAAGTGTTTCATCACAACCATGTTGTTGCGATAAAGTTTTGCTGATATATAAGGAATTCTGTTCAATCATTTTTATCATCGACTGAAAACAGTTGCTCTAATATTACCTTACACTGTCTTTTATCCGTTTTTATCTATCGTCCCCGCGGGTGGCTAACTAATAGACTATGCTGCGTAATGACCGAGTGTGTTTAAAGTTGTATAATGTGTCTGCTCGACCCTGTGATTTGATTGATGGTGACAAGTAGAAGTAAGAGTGGATGGTAAGGAAAAGTTGATGTTTTAAGTTTGCATCAGCTGCCAGTCTGGATTACAATCTGTCTCAAGGGGTAGGGGGCACTGATACCCTACATGCCTCAACGGACATATAGGGTCAGGGCTGTGTGGATGACACCGTAAAACAATCATTATCAAATAATCCATCACAAACCTCTGGACCGGAAAGAAGATGCTTAATGACATGTGTACATGGCACATTGCTGACTATTGTTATTAATGCTACTGATGTCATATTTTTCGCCTATCGTCTACATTTATGCACACTTTGTCTGGAATGCTTTTCTCAGTGAGTGAGTCCGGCTGCCTCTGAAACCCATACTCCTTGTCTGCAAACCATGAGACCATGCAGCGGTACCGTTAAGTATAAGCTGCCTGTCCAACCAGTTGAACTCTACATCAGCACAAATATCCTGTGATTGCGCTTGGCAATACGTGTGATTCTGTCCTTCGGGAAAGTAGTTGGCATCGTGTCAGCGGTAAAATTAGCATCGAGTACATTGTACATCATTCTGAGGTTTGAGATCTGTTGCTTGTGTGACATTCTGTATGCCTGCGAGCTTGCAGTCACTAAGTCACTAGGTACCAATCGGTTAAAACAAGCATATTTTTATCAAGACCTACTTCGTAATCCACGAATCCTGCTTGCTCTCAGAATTGACCTGAAACCATGCACAGGTGCACCAGACATCAATGTTATGCTACTGTGAAAAAATATGGGCATGTTCTACATCACTGGTGCAAATAGAAATTGGTAATCTATTTCACTTAGGGCATGCTATAACAATGTGTCGTGCTACTCACGGTTACCTATTCTATAAACTTGTTAAATCCCCCAGCCTTGCTTGGCAATATTATAAGATTGCTGTCGTCTTAATCCAAGTGGAGAGGTTAGTTTTAAACGCATCTGTTTGCATAGTTGTTCAGCCATAGATGGTAACAGATTGTTTCGGCGGCGATTAGCATTATATCTCTAAAGCGAAACACACAATTCTACTTCGCAATTTGCAGCTTTCGTCGAACATATGTGTGGCTCTTAGAATATATGTTACAATGTATGCACTGGTTCAGCTTTTGCGCATATGGTTCCCGGGCAATGAGTGAGTCCAGATGACTTGAAATGAATTAAATCTGCTAGACATCTAATGACTTATCTCGGTGTATTGTGATTTCATATACGTAGCAGTCGCCTATTCGTACACAAACCTCTCACTGTATGCATTAACATGCAATGATACTCTTATGAGGAGTATATTAATGTACTTGCCATTACACCAGATGCATTATAACTAGAGCATGGAAAGTTCTCCCTCAACCCCTCTCAGCGTAAGACCCCTCCTCAATCGCCCAAAGTTATTTAGCTACGCAGCATGATAGCCGGTGATATTCTAATTGCCGTGGAGGTGCATCCATATTTACGGCAGATATGTTGCCTGTAATTATGTGTTCATAGTAATAGTAATAACGATCATCACTTATATTAAACTGGGATCAATAGACATTGCAAAGTGGAGATGGATCTGTGTACTGTCAGGACAAGAATTGCTCAATCCTAGCTTGCAAACGCCTGTTAAGGCTGATACTGAAAACATCATATCTTTATTGAATATGGCCTAAAAAGCTTATCGTAAAACACCTTACTTCCACGTAGCGAACACAATAATAGAAGTTTCTACTAGGGGAAGGGATGCTTTGGGACTAATACCATATCATAATTGCCATTGCGTAAGCATATTTAGGTGACAAAAACACCCCAATAAACATGCCTCTTGGACGATTCAAGAGGACTTTCCATTATTTATATGATTACATTGATTCAAAAATACAGAGGTAGGCAGGCATTAGCACTTGCGTTGTTAACGATCGAGCATGTTTACCAGTGCAATAGTAGGCCGACTCTTAAGCTGCTTGACAATCATTTATTATTCTAGATCCCCGCAAAATGATTGAGCATTATTGAATTTTTGTTGTCAATATTGCAAACTCACTAACTTGGTGTTCTTTCGACTCGAATTAACCCAAACACACATTACTTCGATTGTGTTATCATGCTCACATTTTGTGATTCAAAAAAATATCAGGGGAATAACATTGCATTAAAGGCAGCACATTGGCAAAATCAGTTGATTACATCGTTCTTTCAATATGCTATGAAGAGCTCGAACGGCCAATGAAGCATGTATCAATGTAACACATTAGGATGTCTGATTATGACCCATCTTGAACTGCATAATGAATTATGTACATATGGTTACTTTTATGATTTCTGTTGATCTGAGCAAGGTCAATATCTTTAAGTGCGACCGGCGCATATTCCAAATAATAAAGCTATCTACGAATGCAAAATAAAATGTGTCATCAAGCAAGTAAAGTCATACATTCGAGTCAAAGGATTTATATCACTTGTTGACCGATTTGGTATAAATTGATTTGTAAACGGGATGCACCATGTATTGCTACAGGTAAGTGCGACGTCACGTTTACCGGACAACTTCGGAATGAGCAGAATTTTTCCCGCTCGATCATTTAGTTAGGCATGATGGCCATACCATTTATGTGCGTAAGACAACAGGTATCTATTGCTCACCAATTTTGAGGGTTAACCTACAAGCGAGTTATGACATGTTCCCTACGCCGATCAAACGTCTGGCATGGAATATTTAATTAGCAAAACAATAAACAAGTGTAATTTGTTTGTTCAGGTAATAGTCTGTTACTGATTTATTGACCGACCATCCGTGTGTGTGATAAACTATAACTACCAAACAGCCACCAACACGCCGATGCATTTGATTGGGTTATCAGTCCAGATCTGACATTCGTTTAGTGCTAAATGTTAGCAGGCAAAAAATACCGTTCATTGTTGCATGATTAAACTCGCCCAGAAGGATTCCATTATCAGTCGTGTTATGGCGATGTGTGTCATAATGACTAATAATCTTGGCAAAGCAAAATACCCTGCTGCTGATAATGCCTACCTAATCAAGCTCGATATAATGCGCTTCGTCTTCGTGCGGTTCTGTTTTACCCAGGCTGGCCAATCCGACCATGCATACCATTACAATGTCGAAATCGAGCAATCGCTTAGTAAGCTGACGATAATCACATTGTTCACTGTACAGTGGAAATGAGGTACAGTGTGACTCAATCACATCATCAGTCGTCAGATTGCTTCTGGGAATTCGTTTGACCAAATAACAACGAGCTTAAGAGTTAAGCTGAGTGTTTACCTGACCCTGTATTGATGCAGCATTCTAGTATTGCAACACGGTTGACTGGAATGCGCAAGCAATCTTCCGGCAATGAATGTGCGTACTTGATAATAAACTGAAAGCGATATTGTTTATGCCTATTTTGACGACAGGTTAAATTAAAAGACAATTCGCTTGAATTAGCTACCAAAAGTCCCACGGTGCTTACGGGATCAATTAATCCCGTCAGGTTGCTGTATATGCATGGACTGTTTAAATGATGTAACCACACTATGTACAGAGATTGATGTCAAGCACTTTATCCTGCCTTGTACTATTAATGTTTGAATTGACTCACTGAATGGACTCAATAAATGGACTCAATGAATGCACTCAATGAATGGACTCAATAAATGGACTCAATGAATGACTCAATGAATGGACTCAATGAATGGACTCAATGAATGGACTCAATGAATGAACTCAATGAATGGACTCAATGAATGGATTCAATGAATGGATTCAATGAATGGACTCAATGAATGGACTCAATGAATAGACTCAATTAATGGCGTCAATGAATGGACTCAATGAATGGACTCAATGAATGGACTCAATAAATGGACTCAATGAATGGACTCAATGAATGGACTCAATGAATGACTATTGATCAGTATATCAAGCCGCTGCAAGAGCAAAAAGTGAAATACTGACTAACTTTTTGACAACAGTATGATGTTGTTCTAAAATTAATCTAACCAATACAAAATTTTACTTAAAACAGATGATGTAATTACAGGATAATTTATGTGAATGTAACATGAGGCCACACAAATGGTTATCGAAACTGTGGTTATACCATATGTAAGGGAAACCAGGAGCTGCCAAGCGACGAGGA
The DNA here is from genome assembly GCA_034190875.2 of Urechis unicinctus. Classification (NCBI taxonomy): domain Eukaryota; kingdom Metazoa; phylum Annelida; class Polychaeta; order Xenopneusta; family Urechidae; genus Urechis; species Urechis unicinctus. The sequence goes on from CM067343.1 coordinate 21,028,439, forward strand.
ACTCTGTACATGTATGCACGTATGTTTCAACGATAAGTCAGGCCCGGATGATAACCATTCTTAATATTCTAGTTAACACATATGTATGGCAAAAGTTTCGTGGCTAAGAAGGTCATCATAGTTTCCGCTTTTGTGTTAGGGGTTTATAACCTTGAATAATGCCTCCACTAAAGCACCTGTAACATTTAAGTATTGTCCATGAACTTAAAGTTTTAAGGCGATCATTGACTTTCCCTACAGCAGCTTACCTAGCAACTACCACCGATAAATTGAATTATGCGGTATAAGCTTTGGCAACGAGCTTTGTATGCCTCTATTATATTAGCCTCTAAATGTAACACTTTTGTTTTGAAACACACCTTAACAGGTGCACTGACGGGCTAAGTAAAGTATCGATTATTATATTTATACATGTAGATTATCAACACTACGACTGATTTAACGGTCAGCGGTACTACAATTACTCGGGGCTTACATGAAAGCAGAAACAGGTCTTATGTTTGATTCCGAAACACCCTTTTACATAGATTGAATACTGAGCCAAAGTCTAGGATGAATGGACTTGCATTGGCAAAATGTGGGTACAATCATGATGATACAGTTCCTTGCAAGAGCCTAATGCATTCTTGTTTTACATGACAAAATAGATGGATATGCCATTGCATATTTTGTTAATAATTCATAAAGGGTGGCCTTCGGGCATATAATGCGCAAGATAAATGGTAATTCAATCACGCATTATAGCACTAAAAATATTGTGTTACATCTGATTGGCACATTAAACATCTTAACGTAACGTAGACAATTACAGTGAAACTTCAGGTTTCGTTTCCAGTCTGCATTTTGATTGGATGAAATGTGATTAGTGTGAGGTTTGTATTACAGGCGGCTGTAATTTTGTGACGCATGCATGGCTATCTGGCATTTTCTATGTGCTCGATTTATCATACATCCATATAGTGAGGGATTATATTGTACCACGTGTTGATTAAAGCACATATGGTGTATGTAAAAACACTTTGAAAGGGATTATCCCACACCCAGCTCCTTTAATCGGATTTGCCACTCGTTAATCCTCGTCTTTATTTAATTAGGGACGGCATCTTGTATTGAAATTTGCATTTACAAATTAGCAATAAATTTATTAAATAGATCCCTCCTGCATTGAAGAACTTCACACAATATACTTTTAGTTTTGATTTTCGAAATACCCAATAAAGATACGTGATCAGTCAGTATGAAATCAGATTAACATCCTCCCTGTCTTTGACTTTCAGCTGTCTAACTGACGTTGTAAGGATAATTTATCTACGAGTAGTTACATGACACTCGGTTGGTGATCATACAACAAGGATTATTGACCAAGTTCTTCTCAGAAGACTATCGATGAAAATTTCAGCCTAGATTCTTGAGGCCAAATAAAAACAACACGTTGACAACGACACAATTAGCGACGATCATTTCCTGGCCTGCACCACATTTCTCTCAAACTAGATGTTTAGTAAATATATCAATCAGGGTTCTTGTACATCCGCTGAAATCCTCACACAGTTATTAACGCACGATTCACGACTTTTGTCTGCATCGAATGTAGAGGTACATTTTGTATTATGACATTTGGATCCTTTTTTGGGGATATCACCATGATCTTATCATAGTGCCAGTCATGCCAAACATGTGATATCATGAAATGCACAAATCGCCCCATTGACTGAAAGTTTGCTTGTAGTTCATAAAGATGGCAACAACTGGGAAAGCTTTTTTGTCATTTTGCAATGATAACTCTGTGTATTTGCATTGAGTGTGTTGGCTAAGGGATCACAGTGGCACTGGTAAAATTTTATGGTTCGCCATTACATTGTGGTCATGACTGCTTGCCCCCCCCAAAAAAGGTTTTATGAGACATATCACCTGTATTTATTGCTTGCCTGAAGCATTCGTCGAATATCATGATATCTGGCTAAGGACGCATTGTAAAAACCACAAATATATATATATCATCTTACGAAGCATTCAGCAACAATAATGAATTGCGGCTCATATATGTGTTTACTTGGCATTGCACACACATGTCTCAGCATCGATAATATGACTCATTGTCATTTAGCAACAATAATCGTTGAAATAGACCTCGCTAAAGTGAAATGGATCATTAATACGACACATGTTCAAATTATGGATAAACAGTAAAATGCGTTTCGCGCCATGCTACATTATGCTTTATAATTTAGTCGTTGGTCGGTAAACCCCAGACATTCCCATCTTAACGACAGTGAGAAAATTGATTTATGACTTTCAATTTGTTTGCTTTAATTTCCCGCATGATTAATGAATCAACAATGTATCGACAAAGTAAATGCTCGCCTTTCAATATGATTAATGTTGTTAGAAATATTACTTTTACGAATCATCACATAAAAACTCAATAATGGTTATGGATACTTATGGTTGAGATTATGCAATAACCGAATCCCTAAAAAATACGGGACGATGAGGTGAAGATAAATTGATTTACTATACTTATGAACGTTGGAGAACCACATATATTGGAATATGGGATGAGTGAATGGCAGACGGTGTGTATACGCTCACTTACCACAACAATTCACTGCTCATTTGTGGTCGATTTCAGAGAGAACTTTCATAGATGATTTAATATTGCTTTGGTGTGCGCAGATGGTGTTATTAGCATGTATAACATTTCCACATTCCCACTGGGAGCCGTTACTTTTAGTCTGTACAGCACACATAAAACAACTGAGCTATGTGTCCATTGGGGCTGTAAGTATGATACATTCTCCATATATGTCATTAACCTAGGTGAGATATTACAAAGAGGTTTGAAAAGACATATTTACTGTCATCAATTCAGTCTACAGCAGCTTTGATTGTTACGGCAACAGAACAACGACGACCAAAGTTAATTCTAGAAACATTCCTCTTGTCGCGATGTTAACATTGGGCATAAATAGCAGAGCTGCTGGAATCAGCGTTAGGTAATGTACAAATGTTTTAGTACTGTGGTATAATGGTAGGACTATTAACAGAATGAAGCTGGGAATCCACACTAACACAATGTAACACATTGCTCTTACCTTGCTGTCTGCCAATATGCCGCTGCAAATATAGTGGCAAGTTCGACATACCCATTTTACTCGAAGTAGCACACAGCTCACGACGTGATATATTTTGACACATGCATATAATACACTGAAAAATATATTACCCTGCTGGAAAAATTCTGCTCACAAAGGCTAGAGCATAATTGCTGTGAACCCGCAACACTTTTGCATCTGTTACATCTATATGAAGATCATCATATCCTAGTGTGGGCCACGAATCGGTCTCTCAACTATCTTTCGGCAATAATCGACATATATAAGATGGACACCAAACTTTGCCAATAGTTAATCTCACTAATGCTACATTTTCAAGATACTGTAAAGACTCAGCAGCATGTTAACTAGGTTGTATCGTAAACATATCAACATAATGAACTTGCGTATTTAAAGAGAAAATATATGTACCTGTACATTACAATATCCGTTAAGTGAAACCTCAACAAATATAAGTGACGTGGCGCCGAGAGCTTAATGCGATTGGAGGAGGTTCAGCACATCGAGATAACATTAACTCTTCAACAGCTATGTTTTTGCAGAATCGACTTTTCCTAGCAACCATCTTTACGTGAAGCTAAGTGCAAAGAATGATTCATTGGTGTACCACTCTACCCTTTTATATCCTTCCCATTGATCTGCCATAGAGATCTAGTGTATGGTCATAGCTTTCATTTTCACTTTAGACTTATCCTGAACTGTGCTTATTCATTGCTCAACTATGCATATATATTTGTGGTAACAATATGCCAACGTCAGTTAGTCCTGGTGAAATGATTGTCATCAGGGAATATAACGGACACAACATTTTGCAGCAGCAATAAGGTTAACTAGCCCCTTCTTTCATCACCCCACGTTATGAAACCCCACCATGTATAAGCGTTGACCTTTAAGATCATGTAAGTTTAATATTATTTTAATCCCCAAGTCATGCTATATTGGTCAAAGTTTAAGCAAACTATAATTCACACAGACCAATTGTGATTGTCACAGCCGAAAACTATCACAATTATCCTTGTTCTCGCTAGAGTGTCGTCGTTTGAACGTCTATTTGTGGTTATCCAGACAGTTACTGATTTCATTGATAAGCAACATCGAAATGAGTAACTTGAAACATACTAATTATTTTACCCTACAAGCTTTCCTAGATGACAAGATGTCCTTTTAATATATGACACGATCTGCTCCTTTTGATCTAGTAAACATAGTAACAGGTCAATTAAGCCGGAAAGCGTCCACCTTTCCAAGATCGTAATAAGTTTGAAAAATGCTTTATGCGTCATGATCCATGCGAAAATCTGGAAAGTGGTAATAACAAAATTCGCACAGCTGCATTACCTAAGATATTACAAAACACATAACCATTTGCCAATTCAATAAATGGAAAAGCTTATTTCGGAATACACCCAACGTGTTGCGACAGTGACAATATTAGCATAAATAATTTAATGGAACATAAACAAGGCTCAAACTGATTGCGAAACTACTAAGAACAAAACACATGGAGGTAAATTCGGAGCGGTAGTGAGGTTGGCACATTCAAGGCTCGTGAATAGTTGTATTTTACATAAGTTTCTGCTTTGAAGGCAATCAATCAATGAGGGGAGAGTTCATGTCTGTGGCATTATTAATGATGTTAAAGTAAGCTTTGGGTCAGGCAATTATCTGCAAATTGCATTCAGACTCAGGATCTGCTTCATGAGAAAGTTGGCTGTTCTAATGGAAGAACACGGAATATCGGACATTGATCGCAGTATTAATGTCAAAGAGGCCTATGTTTTCATATTCGTTTTGCCTCAGGGTGTCGGATATGCAATATATTTCTGGACATCCTTCAGCGTAAAGGAGGCGCTTTTATTAGCAGTGTAGATGGCGTTGCAATCAAAATAGATAAGCGGCAGAACAACCGTACAGCATCGGCGACATTCGTTTCCTGCACGTTAATAACTCGAATTTCGAAACCGCAGCATTAGCAGACAACATTACAAACTGTTTTGCGTTAAACAGAAAAGAATAGATAATCCATTTGCTCACACGTAACTTTAGAACTCGGCTATAACAGGGCGAATATCATTGTAATCGAGGATGATATATCTCATCTGCTGGTACATGATAAGAATAATGTAGGCCAACCATAACAATCATTATTGGACCAAGGACCAAGCTTGGTGAAAGCCTTATTAAAAGACTAGTGGCATAATAGAGTGCGCGGTAATACATGTATGGATTTGAATTTGGGAAATGTTAGAGAAAAATATATAATCCATATCTTATGTAACATGAAAAATAGAAGGTCATTTGATACAAAATTTGTCGGTTGGGGTAGTTACGCAGTATGGTGAATGCCTCCCGATCGCTTATAGACTTCATGTGTATTGAATTAGTTTTGAACACACTGAATCGACTCGACTTCGACCTAAGCTCCTTTGAAAGTTATTTGGACGATATCCACGCGATATCTCCTTCTTTGACCTGTCGCTGCCCATCAAATTAAAGACAAGGCTTTTGTCGCAATGAGATATATAGTTATATATGGTGCGATGTCATGGGATGCAGCAGCTGCGTTTTAACATATTGCTATCGTCTGTTTTCCGTTTTCCTTGTCTACCATGTAGCATCAATATTAGTTTCATAAGGTTTTTGGGTAAGAACGCGTTACAGAACGCACTATGTTCAATGTATAATGCTATATATCACCGTAGTGTATTTTGCGCACCCACGCCCCCTCCTCCATCTAACCAATTAAAACGCGTATCATAAGCAGCTTTTGATCTAGCCCAAACATATTTGGAACATTTTCACGCGGATTGTCTGAAGTTTATGGTTTCAAATACGAGATGCGAATATGAATTGTAAAAGGCTGCCTAATATCCGTAACTCAGTAAGTATATTTACTGTTCGCTATGTCGCTATAGCAACATGTGTCGTTATTATGATTATACGTAAGGGATATGTAAGATAAGTTCCAATAAATACTTGACACGTTTGAAAATATCGCTGAATAGACATGAAAAGAGCTTTTCGCCTCGCTTACTGTGTTTTTCGGTCAAAGTTTCCATCAAATTGCATTAATTGGCAACAACATACATGTCAAAGCAACAATGTCCGCTAATCTGTTCTATTTCGATAGCAAACACATTATTTCCCCCTCTGAAATACTTTTAACAACTCCGCATTGATGATTTTTTCGAAACAAAGAGGGCCTTGGTTTTCATCACAGCATAAACTAACGCGTTTGTGTCAGTAGAACAATAGATATCTGCGCTTTATTAACATGATACCCTAATTTTACGCAGACATAAGAATGTATGATTGATAGTTGAGTACTTATAAATTTGCAGTGTTCACTCTCCCTTTTAAATATATCAGCCTTAAGACAATGTTCGCATAAAACCAGCTAGGCGTTTGTTGGAACTTGCACAACTTAACTTATTCTATTCCCAAATTTTTAACCCCAGTTAATAGTATGTGTTGTGTTCTGAATGAATGCAGCCGTACAACTTGACAAAGCATGCGCAAACGGGGTTACGAAGCAGGTGAATGATGCAATTGGGACAGCTTATTTGCGGATGGTTTTTAATGCCATACCTGCTGCTTATATCTGATATTCATCGTGACGTTTGCTACGTCATCATGGATATGAGGTTAACTCTGGAGGATATACATGTGTTTGACAAGTTTTACGATGATTAATAATGAGCAATCTGTAGCACCGACGTTCTATGAAATGTATTGCCCTTTTATTTGTTATCAGACAGATTCTTGAATTCTAATTACCTTGACACTATCTGATAATGCAGAAAAAATATATCTACACAATAAAACATGTTTTTAATGCAGATAAAAGGCCCACAACTTTAATAACTTACAAATTTTGTAACCTAAGCGTAAGTAAGCACATCCATATACTTGTACTTAACGAGTGCGGAATGATTAAGAGCTGACACTCGTGCAGTGCTTAGCTTTAGGGAGGCACAGTTTTCGATGGAACGACACAGATTTCTACTCTGAATAACGGGTATTTCAAGTCAAATTCTAATTATGAGAATATATCAGCATTATCCACGATCGATAACAATTACTGGACAAACAAAAAGATGGCATTATTTATGTCTTCGTTAAACGCTGTAATGTATTAACAAAATCATCCGTCAGAACCCGATGTGAAACTTAGCAGCCTCTACAACATATAAGATATATCGTGAGCAAATGACTTATTAATCCCACAAGCACTGTACGATAGCATCTGTTATCTCTCGGTGCAGATTACGAATCCCAGCAAGCTGACAAAAAAGAAGCCAGCTAGACTTGTTTATATTGCCGGCTTATTTATTTGTAATTCCTTTCCTAGTTATCACATCGATTTTCTTAGTGTAGATACGGACAAAATATATACTTAAATGCTAATCAGGTACTTAGCCATATGAGACATTTTAGATCACTTATCAAACACTGGCTTAATTATCAGCTTCAAAGGTACATGCAATGCATATTGATAAGTAATTATACATATATACTTATTTGGGGAAGAGGAATTACCTCGAATAAGAAAAATTACATGTTGAACATCGTTATCTAGTTTTTCTGTGAGGTTCATTGTTCTGATATTGAGCCTCAATCACATGTAATGACCTATTTGACAGTTATAGGCAACATTGACTCAGCCCCTTACTGAATAGAACCACGACCTGTAGGTTACAAAATCAATATGTAGGCTTAGATTAGGCGTATTTACTTCGCGATATTGAATGATAATATTTATTGGACGATAAAGGATACTTGTTACACATATAATGTCAGGCTTACGTTCGAGGGTATTTACTGAACTCTCATTACGCACAAATGATTATGTTTTTAGCTACTTTTTCTAATCTTAGGTGTAACTCAACGAGATGACAATTTGTAGCTGTTGAATATTTACTGGACGGAGCAACAAATGTCGAAACAGTAGTTGTAATAGCTTCAACATAGCAATATAACGAAGAACATGTTACCCTACGATAAATATAGCGATGCGCTGTCAATCCCAACGCGGAAACATTAAAAGATATATACCATCGAGAACATGATTAAAACCAGTAGTTGTAGCCTCAAACCCCGATCCCTATATTTTAACTGTGTATTTCCTGAAATATATGTGCGTTATGTTCACTCGAATCTGCAAATCGTCCAATCCCATTTGTTTAACTAATGCCATTACCATCATCGAGATGAATGTTATATGATTAAGGGAGCCGTGATTACATAAGCGACTGTAGTACATCAGTCTGCAAGATATCACGCGATATGTGTTGGCATTATGGTACAACTAACTTATTTACTTCTGTCAATTAGGTGTTCCGAGTTCAACACAACTGTATATCGTTAACTGATAAACCATTTCAACTTCTTGTACGGCGGTTAAGAAGTCTATCTGCTTTGATCCCAAATATATTGGCCGATGCCGCTGCCATTAAACGACTTATCAGCTGTCCCCTGAGGCCCTCTCATCAACGTTACTTACCGATGGCACTGACATAAAATAACTTGCAAATGGTTCTCGTGTCAATTCAGGCAATTTATTTCAAGAGATGCGGACGGCTACGGCTACTGATCCGTGTGCTTTACTTGCCTTAATTCACCTGTCAAAATCGCAACCTACATCGCCAGAAGAAGTGCTGTTCTATTTTACTTGATCATCGTCATTGTATTCGTCTTCCATCGACGACATCGTGGTTATTTGAGAGATGATATATTGCATATTGACCTGTGCGCTGGGAAACGGTCATGCGCCATCGTTGTAGTTGTAATGTGATTGGCTGCCACGATATGTCGTGCTTCAATAAATTCCGTCCCAGGATATGACATTTTGCCTACCTGTTATCTACCTCTCATATGGGCCCTCTAATACCGTTTATGGCCGAAATGTAATTTCTTAACTATAACACATGGATGTTTCTGGTATTAGTTCACTTGATGCTGGTTAATCATTCAATACTGCGAATGGGTGTGCTGCCAGCGATAGTAGCAGGTCATATGGCTGCATTTGGTTGTGTGAGTAGACTATGATAGGTATAAATGAAACACTACATCATTAATGGAACGGTAGTGTGTGTGCAATAATTCCTTACTGAATGGTTTCAACATTTATCTTCGTTTTGATGGCGACATACCGCTACAGCATTACTTTTACTACCTGTGTTCGCGTGTCGTCAAACGGCTTCTCTCAGAGTCATTACGGCACACGCAACGATGTGGATTTACCCATAATGAAATTAATGGTATACTTGCTTGATTCACAGAAAGCATCCGTTCGTTCTAATTATCAGGAATGTTTTAACCCTCATTTCGCGTGAAAAGGTTTATGTACTATTTAAAGTTCAGCAGCCTTTGTTTATTTTTACAGAATTGAAACGTAAAAAAAATCAGTTATTTAGCAGCCGCCTGTATACAGCAGTGAACATAAGATGACATATCTGAGGGGTTAGACATATCATATTGCTTCAGAGGCGTCCCCTAATTGATCGTTGCATCTTTGCATTATTGATAATCGTCATGCACAATATCTAACAGCTTACCCTATATATATTGATGGCAAAATGGAAAACGGAATCATCGAATGCTAAAACCTCGTCCCCTGCCTACTAGCATTGTCATGTTATCATCCTGCTGTTGTCGCGACGCATTCCTATCCTCTATGACAGGTAAGACACAGAGCTCTGTTGGTTATCATTGCGCAAAGAAGGCTCTAATCAACCCGACGAGAAAACTTTCGGGAAGGCGTTGACGTTTTAGGGGCCAAGTTGTCACTACAATGCGTTTCATTCTTTTTCTGTGCACATGCATGCATATCACAAGCCTGACACTGTTTCCTGTTCCGAATGACTTGAACCCATTCAAGCCATTCTTAAATTACACAGTAAAGATGTGCTAAGTGTAGTTGTACAATACCCATCTATCACATAGGTGACTGCATGATGGTATTTTTAATGGAAAGCTTTACTTGTGTATTATTTTCAAAACTTTGCGGCAAACCGTGTGAAACGTCGTATTATTAGCCGTAAATCCTCGATATAATCAGTGGGCATTGAGATGCATTCACAGCAGCAACTCGCCGCGGATCGTGACGGTGGCCATTGACACACGGCGCCTGATCGAAATCAACTTCCATTATATTACCGGCTGCATAATGCATTTCTTGCCCGAACACCGACAGAAACGTTTTAGGGATATAGCAATAATGTGTTGAACAATGGGAAAAATACAGTTTGCATCAAATCAGTTTGGTGACACTCGCATTGGCCTTCAATTGGTGGCATCAGCGTTAATAGAGAGATGGAATATTGCTTGGTGACGTCTGTGTTGGATAATTAGGAAATACATGGGCCCTTTAAATGACCTTCATCGAAACTACAGGTACAATGCTCTTTAACACTAATGTTATGCTGAATAACCTCGATAAATCACTCGATTGTGAAACAATTGCGAAAACCTCCCCCAGTGAGGACAAGCCATCAAGTGTTTTAATATAAACATATCAAAGTATAATCTGTACACTTCCTACGGATACCTTTTCGTGATGGGAGACTGTCATGAGCAATCGCTGAAGTTGCAATCTGATTGGCTGTCGTAACGCATCAATACTGTGCAACTGTGATTGCCATATCTACCGCTTATACGGTCTATCTAGAGCGGCTATTGTTCGTAATATGCTTTATAACCTGCATAAAATGTGTTTCCTGACTGCAATCTATTCGTGATTATGTTTCGATCAAAATAAACTGATATCGGATCGCGCTGAAAGTCTTCTAATTACTAGTACATCATGTAATTCGACAGTAGCGGTTTTTACAGCTTAATGTGGTTGTTTGAGTGAATTTTAATATGCATCAATGAAGCACTTGTGAACCACTACACTATTAAATTTTAACACCATCGTGAGGCATCCGCTAGCACTAAGTCGCCCAACTTATCGTCAATATACTCGTTTGCGTGCAATAATTCCTGACATATGTATCAATGGCATGTTGTCAGCATTTAGCTGCGTGTAGTCATACAGCCTCTTTGTGGAAGCCATTACAGCATATGCATCGGGCGATATTGAATATATGTTGAATTAGTGTTAACTGAACGATAAACATGGTGAAGTCGGAGAACACATCCATTTGTTCCAATCACACCACGACAGTTTGAACCTTGCGTCCGCATGAAAAGTTTAATAGACGTTAAAAACGACCAGCAGCTTTTGTTTATATTTACAAATTTAAAACATGGAACAAACATGCATTGTGAACGTTGCATTGTGTCAAGTATGGACGTGCGATATTTATCCATCAGTGATCTTTTTATGGAAAGCAAGTAACGCGATCCCGTCCCCTTCATTGAAACATGCGCTCCATAATGTCTTAATTGCTTTCACAAGATGAATACTGATGCCCATCTATTAATAATTCTTATTAACTGTTTACTGAAACGCCGCAAACAGAGAATTGGACAAAAGCCGATATATGTCACAATTTTTCTAAAAGGTATTTCGCTGTGCATTATTTGTAAACATTTAACATTATTCATGTTAAGTGTGCAACCCTCTGGTAAATGTGCGTATCCTTGTTGGTTTAGTTTTTTTGTTCGTTCAGCAAGTCGGTGTATAAAGTTGTTCCGGTTTCTCAGACGCATGTGTTTGAGCTGACAATAGGTCCAGTAAATTGCTCTGGTCCAATAATTGAAGCCACGATAGATGTTATTACGCATGCATGTCCAATTTCAAAGTGGTGCACACTGTTTCTGCGGCTTTTGCACACAGATTGGCTCATTTGTTTATGCATCAGTGCTTTGGAGATGTTATATCTCTCAGGAGATTAGGCGTATAATATTGTTGACGAGGCACCTCCTCATCGGTCGTGCATACACCCCATCCAACAGCAGAAGATGAATCCTCGAATGATGTACCTCGTTCCTTCTTTGATATCATCTTCACTTGTTCACTGTGTCGTATTTTCTAACAGACGTGAAGAATCCGAATTCTAAGCTAGCTCTATAATACAGGACATGGGTTTTCTTTCCTCATGGTTGCATCTCACAAGCCTCTTTGTTACTGGTCCTTGCTGCAGTCCATCGCACATCGTGACTTGCATCATCTTTCACAGGTCTTACCTACTAATCTCATAAATGTCAAAACCCTTTATCCATAACAGTGTAACTGTATCGCGTTGGGCTGACTTTTTTTTGGCTGTGACTGGCCTTACCCACAATATGAAACGGATATATTCGAAACACTTCACCGTAGATGTACATCGATTATTCATAGGACGAACAACAGCTTTGCACGTTAGGTGTTGTAATAGCAGCCATCCAATTCTTGGTATTATTGGCAATATCCATGGCGATAATCAAAGAACAATACAGCATAAATTGAATGAATATGTGATGCCTTCGCTTGGATATTTATTGACTTCTTTAGCGATGTCAGATGCTTGGGCGTATGTAGTCTGGTGTCCTTTAATACGGCATAAAAAGCTAATCGTTAACCACCTCTTTCCTCCACAAAACACAAGAGTTTTGATGAACATAATACAAGAAGCTTATACTGCGGGAGCGGGTGTTTTGAGGCTCATAAAGTTTCACCAGTGTAATTGCGGAAGCAGATTTAGATGACAAAAAGATCTCAGTAAATTTGCACATTGGACGGTTCAAGAGGGCTTTCCATTATGTTTATGGTTAAACTGATTCATAAATGCATAGAGTGGTAAGAAAAAGCATCTGCGGTTTTATCGATTGAACATGTTCCCAAGCGCCTGCATTATGTTAGCTGAAATGTGCACAAAAGGACCGTTTGATACGTTGCATGATATGAAACACCTCTTCCAGGCATTCCAACGCGATTTCATTTGCCAGAGAGACGGCACGATATCAGTCACAGCCGATATAGTTGATGTGACACACAAATGATTAGATCCAATTAGTGGGTAGTCTTTATGTTGCTGAACCAATACTTGTTGCGCAATTGAATGAGTGGAGTATTTGGTCAAACATGTATTCCTTTTCGAAGCTATCCGTAAGTTATTCATACAATCATTCATCTAAGATAGGGGTAGAATTGGCTCGTATATTGGCCCAATGGTATGGTTCTTAGGAGCATGAGTCATATGTATGATTAAACAACACGTGCCAGTTCATCAAATGTAGGGATAAGAATTGTTTGCACGTGGGGCTTCATACTGTCTCAGCATTCAGAAAAATGGGGTATTGTGAGGTTTAATATACCCGTCTTGAGCCACTTAATTGTCAGTTTGACACATATGGGTTGAAACATTGATAAATAGATGGTAAATAGATGGTAAATTTCCAACCTGATTGCTATTAGGCTTAGTTATGCAATAGCATATTCTTAACACAGGTAGTGCTGTATGGTTGCCGATGACGCCGATTAGACTAATCCAGGTAGATATAAACGATAGTCGCAATAAATTTCGTGGATGTCATTGTTAGAAGAGTCAAGAAACCGAAACAGAATGAGACTATAGTCATAGGCGTGTAGCTTATAAATCCATGCTTAATCAAAAGATCATTGACTGCTCGATTTAAGTAGTTACAATGGGAACATCCAGTACGTCTTGATGATGATATTTGCATATACAAAGCCCAGCAAATCTGATGGATAACATAGCAGCTAAATATGCATTTAGTTAATTTTGCTTAGATAATGGCCGTATTATCGTGGCCAGCAAATCAGCATTTAATTAGCAAAATCCTTCATAGAGTATACTTTTAGATACTAGCTCCCAAAATGCATTGTTATTTCATGTTACTGGCTCTATAACCTAATAGTATGCAGGGCAAAGGTAATTTGGTCGGGTTTTTTCTTAATGTCTCTAGACGATATAGAAACAAACCGTGTAAAACTGAACCTCTGAAATGCTTTGTCGTGTATGCCATGCATTTATTATCAGACAGTAAAATCAGAATCAAAGGTTGCAAGATGGGCCACAAGTCGGTTTGTCGTTATTTTAATTTCGTTCGTCGAAAGCTTCCCATCAAATGCACGTATGTTTAAAATGTATGGATGGAGCTATGGATAATTCTTTAATTTCTTTTTTGTCTCAAAGGATAAACTTTTTTGCTGTTGTCATAAATGGATAAACCCTAATCAAGCTTCTGCTGTTGACATAAGTGATTACTCTAAAGCTAGCTTACAGGCTGCATTAAGATTGCGAGGCTCATACAATGCAAAACAGATATATAAGCATCAAGTGTATTAATACAATTTGCAAACTCTAGCTGTTATCAATGTGTCACATCTTACTATAGTGTATAAAATGGGATTTAACCTGAACTATGTAACGAACAAAGTTGAGTAAGCGAATGCATGCATTGAACTGTGTACCCATTCGTCTTTAATTTCTCAGAACATTCTACTCTCAACCTCTCCCATTTAACCGAACAGACGGACTGCTGTCTAGTACATTTGATTGTACTTAAAAAGAGGTAGAGTGTTTTGGGATATTTCCCGTCTGATTTTGTAACCTATGTGGATGGTAGCAGTGGAAAGTGTAGCAACTGTGCCAATCCACAAGCATTTTGCGTAACACGTACACATAATACCAGGATAAGGAATACAGTGGTAGATGAAATATATAAAAATCATTTGACAAAATCAAGGCAATCGAGGTGCCTTTAATAGTAATGATAATAGGTATATAAGATAATGCGATTCTCTCCATACAAACAAAGTCGATAAAAAGCGAGTACGTAACATAAATTGATCATAAATCATTATCAATATATGGAAGGTTAGATAGTTCATGACTGTTCCCTATCAACTATGGTATAAAAATATGTCAACCCTAAAGGGTATCCAAATCTGCAAAGAGCACTTAATTGCCGTACCAGCAATAAATCAACTATAATGTAGATAAGTCTTGTCGTTATAAATACGGTGGAGAAAGGAGACCCGTCAGTTCTTGCAAAATAATATGGAATACTTTTCTACACACTAAGGAAAATGTCCAGTAGCACATCTTGTAAACGGCACAATCAGTCTTCCCTAGGTTAATTCCGATTGTTAATAGTTGAATGTTTGTGCAGGTAATATATTCCGCAGCCAATATTTCTACCTTTCTACTTTTGATTCACCGCCATTTCATATTCGTATTGTGATTTAGAAGACCCGAAGAATATGTTATAATTTTCATTATAGTTATAAAGTAACATATACATGCATCAGTTATATTTACTCCGACTAAACATCGTACTTATCATATTTAGCTTGAGTAAAGATTACAATTTGAAGTTGCAAACTGCCAATGATTTCAACATGAATTAACTCGTTCTTGGATACTGCTAGGACTAATATATACGTTTCGTAAAATCTTTGCTCTTATTTGGTTAATACTCCGTCAAAAGTTCAAGCAAAGTATGTGTGCAATTGTAAACCAAGACACCTATCACAGATTTCCAGATGTCGTAAATATCGCACCCCTTATTATCTGTCCGGCATATTATATATAAGCATACACTAAAATGCAAAAGGATAAAGTTTTTTAGGGTCAGGATCGATTGTTGCGCATAAGACTAAAAGGCAATAAACCATCGTCATTCCAATAACCACATTCATTTCCATTTCATTTGATTTATTATTTATTCAAACGCCCAGATAGGTTATATTAGACACCTGTCAATTGCAAATTCGCCAAACAATAAGTAGGTTTAAACTGTACCAAACTTAGACACCTGCTTGACATTGCAAACTTCGGCATGAAAGCTACATAAGGCAACATCTATGTCTACGGGCTGTGTAACTCTACAAAACTTCTAATACTACTTGGGAGCGGATTTTGATTAAACAAGGTCGCAGGATTTGCACTCCAGAATCGAACACAACTATGGCTACATATAAATAATAAACAATTGTGCTAGAGGACATTTGATTTAATACTCTTGGGACATATTTGATATTGTAGTCGCCAGATGGCTTGCTCCGGAGTCGTCAACACATTCAAACTTGCTATATATTGGCATAACACATAAATCATATTACTCGCATAACGAGGACATGCGATAAAATTACATTGCTTGCGTAAATACAGAGCAATATTGTAAAGAAAACCCTGTGCGATCGATTATGGCTAAGGCTGTTTGCCATATACTGAATAAGAGCGAATTCAAAAATATCGTTGGATGTTTTATTAGGCAATCACACATAGGTTACAATATCATTCATCATCTGATGGGGCTGCAATGCCATCAAGGGGCTTGAAAACAACGTATAGCGTAGCTACTTGATAATGATATGTTGGCGATAAATTACATAAAGAAAACCCTGATGTAAAAATGATCGATTATGGAAGGCTGTTTGACACTCGAGGAGTGGGAGAATATGTCTCCATATTTGTTGACCACGTATATAACGATATCAGTTACATTAGAAACAATATGAGCGCACGTGTGGACGAGGCTGATAATGGTTGATACGTCACAATGCATACAATCGTTAAAAAAACGACCGTCATATGAGTGCTGCCGAAGCCCATCATGCCTAAACTGTAACATCATGAAAATCACGAATCCTTCCATTAAATGAAGCTATGGGCATCGTACAAAACGTGGGCAATAGCGGGGCCTTTTGTGTGTTAATCACGTATGCACCGTCGTTTTGTAATGATAACAATGTATTTGTGAGTTGCTGGTGTGCGCCAAGGGATCGTATTGACACTTGTAATTGTAAGGTCCGCCATAACATGGTGGTTATGACTGCAGGCGCCACGAAGTCTGTAAGCGACATTTCACGTAAATTTATTGCTTGTCTCAAGCAATCATCAAACTTCATGAGAGCTTGCGGATTTGTAAAGAACAAGAATAACAAAAATTTATTGCGTCTCATACTGGAGTTCCATTACATGGTACATTAATCACTCAACATCGACACCATGACCTGGGCTCCTTTTCATTTAGCAACATTAAATCGCTTAAATAAATTCCGCTAAATGGTAATGGATCATTGATACGACACATGTGAAGATTATGGATAAACTTGTATGTGCGTTTGGCGCCATGCTACATGCTACTATACTATCATCTTTATGTTAGCTTTCCCCTAAACCCCCATCTTCATGTCGATTAGGATATCGTATATGACTTTCAATAAACAGACTTTCATTCATCGCTATATTAATATATCGACAATAAGCAAAATATGTTATGGTCGCATACTGTAGGTGCTGTATATGGCATGTAGTTAAAATAATATTTTAGCCACTTTATCGCTTTTCCATTAGTATGCTTCGGTGTCATTTGGTCGCCGCAGCCTAATACACTTTTTTCTATGATACACACGCGCCGTAGAAATCGCACACAGAATTCAACAAATCAGATTCCATCTGTCAAACGCCTGCATGCTCAGTCCAATAATTCAGTGATGCCTAACGTGAACGACACGAGGTTGAGAGGCTATTGATGGTAATAAGGATCACGGTATCAGCAGTAACGAAATATTGATTAGTTTGTGTTGCCGTGAGCACATCATGAAATGAATCGCCTGAATGCACGCGTGGACTATTAACCTGTCCACTTCATGTCAGTGAATGCATGGCCAGGAGTCTCCGGAATATCTCACTGAAGTTTTAAACGACCAAAACAAAATTACCGTCATTTATATGGTTAGTCACATTATAAATGACATATTAGCACATACATTGCCCCTACATGAAACTATGTTCGACGAACTTTCTTTGATCAACGTGGGTACAAATTCTTTCTTTGTCAACGTGGGTATAAATTTTTATTCAGTAGCATGCACGTTTTTTTCATCTTGATATCTGAAGTTTGCAGTGATGCGCAGCGTGAACAAGTAGTATATGACCAACTTGTAAATAAAGTCTAAGGGCTTAGATATTTCTCATTTATGCGCTTGGCATTAAATCATAGGTTATGTATTAGTTTCTGGCATATCGCCATCATTTACACTAAATGGCTATATATAGTGATGAACGTAATGAACCTAACAATATAAGTTATGGAACTGTTTGGTAGGATATAGGGTTGTATAATCTCTGAGTTTGAACGATGTTTTTAAAATACTGTCTTGTCTTCAGAGTGTCAGTCTTTTTTACCCATCAATTCATGTGTAGGAAGCCCGCAATTACCCCCATCCCCCTGTAACTGGTCCTTGGTTCTTGCTCGACACCAATTTTGAAACAAAGCGCCAATATTAACTCGTTGTCAGCATCATAGATAACTTGCTGTCGGTAACACGCTTTCTATATCTCCTACATCCGCTTTGAGATTATATCAGTCACTTAAAATGGCTCTTCGCGAAGACAACTGTCCAATGTAACTGCGTCTGTTCATTGGTTTTTCAAAATCTCTACCGTTTGTAATTCATACCAGCTGCAGGGGGTTACTCCATCAAAACTGATTGCTGCGAGGGTACCTTTGTAGTCAATTAGGCACTCCTCATCAATACTGTGCGACATGCAAACAATGTAATCAGCCTGCCAGGTGTCATAGCTGTCCGGAAGACTAAATCATGTCGTCTCAGTTTCAAGTAGGCTTGGTAAAACGCAACCAGTGAAATATAAAAACGCAACTGAGTGACGGACAAGCAAATAACATACGCGCTGCAGTTACCCCTGTCATTCTAGCACACATAAATATTGCTGTGGCAGAGAGGGTTTGAGAGAACAAAAAGAAGAGAGAGATCGATCAAACGGCAATGTCACTTTGTTACTTTGTTATTCACTGCGATTTCACAATATCTGAGATACAATTTATTATCTATGACAACTGCAACGTCAAATGCGTCAGTGTAGCGCTGATCAACTAGCCCCTTGAGGCACAAATAATGCATCCGCTTCGCACTATGATGGATGTCTTATCATGGGTGTTTTCTTTTTCCTAGCAACATTTGGATATGATGCAAAGGTAATCACTTGGTCTTATCATTATCGTCAATCTCATGTGCATTAATAAAGAATATCGTTTTATTGGTACGACGCGTAAAAATGAGTGCCACATCTACCTGCCATATAAAATAATGGCGGGCTTGCGCGTGCTGTTGTATGCACGATATCTCGTACTTCATATGATAGCCCAGTATCTGTTACAAGGGGAACATGCATCGAACATTGTTAACACATTGTTCTTGCTGTCAATTGGATTTCGGTGAAGCTTATGTAATCAGAGTAAGGTGTGGTATTTGGTTCGTGTAAACATGGTCAGCTGGTGGCATTGGCATTGCATTGCCAGTTTACATATTCGACGGTATGCTAATTAGATGTAGACAACCGGTGATTTGATTTATGTTTTAATTTATCATCGCTGAGTGCGAGTAATATATCTATGTGGTTCGATGCATATCTGCAATCGTTATTTTCTTATCGTATTTTGTATGGAAACGTTGCCCTTTTACACTTACCAAGTCATCGCATATTAACTTCTGTGTAGGATTACTGATGCATATGTATGAGGTACCAGTACTGTTGGAAGCATATTGATAGAAAACACATTATGGTGGAAAGTTGTTTCTCTTTCATCTGTTTTGACGGCACCTACTGTTGACTGTTTACTGTCTCAGCAGATATGTTTCCATACTACGCACATGTGCAATGAGGAGATTTTCACTTTATGTGCTTTGTGATAGCGTCAACCCGCGCAAGCTCCAGATCTAATCCAATAAGGACTAATGTCTTACTTCTTGCTAACCTGTACTATGTACCGTAAATGTGTTAATGTAAAAATACACTGTTGTAGAGGAACATTGTCGGTAGTATACTAATTTTGAAGTGCAATCAAATTGACTGCCGCGACGTCGAATTTGTGCTAAAATACCACTAGTTTACAACAGATAAAGTCTGCTTCCCGTGATTACCAGTGTATTCCTGCACCATACGACCCGAACACTACAGTTCCTGTAATTATAAACACATGGAACTTTTATATACATGCGACTGCTGCATTATTTTACAATGTATTGTACAGGCACCCTTAAACACCTGAAGCGCAGTGATACGCGCCTACATTGGTTGAATCGATGCAATACTTCACGGTATAAGCCTCCACATATTGCAAGGCTTACCCTATTCAATTGCATGTAATGAGCATAAGTTACATGTTGATGGCCTGTTCATGACGAATGTTACCCTGCATAAAGCTTTACAGCTCGATAGACGTAAATAAGCCCAATGAACGAAATTATATTAACAAAATATTATTTCCATAAACGAATTTCTAGAACACAACACAACGACAGCAGCACTGCCTGGTGGTAATGGTAATTATTCTCGGTCTGTTGCGCTCTGGTCTTACACGGCGGATGGCTGAAATTACGCCTTATCAGGATAGTTATCTGTGTGTCACCAACCATAACCGGCCGATAAATCTGAGGCATAATAGATAGTCATCTGCGTACGTTGTATGTCAATACATCATTCCCTGAAGACATGCATTGTAATCAGCCGTGTACCCGGCACAGATGATTCACTAGGCATCTCTATATGTTAATGTTCCTTGCTGCCGTTCAACATGAGTCTGGATGTTATACACAGACACCAATATCGCATCTCTGGTCGTAAAGACATGAGTGTATTGCATATATATCACTCCTATGTTAACCTGATCGGGCAGCCCTTGATAAGGCGAATACGATGTATTGGGTTCTCGTGTAATAATTAGGCTTGTCTGATAATGTGTATTATTCTTTGGGGTTTGCTGTCATATGCAACAGCTTCTAAGTTATAGGACGAATAAATGATGGAATGCTTTTGGCTATAATTTCGACACATCATTATTAAACCAACTCGGTTACAAATTAACAGGGATGGATGAATATAATACATTAATGAATATCACATACAAGCTTGGCAACGTAGTACAACTACGTGCCGATGTATCGATCAACTAAATTTGAAAGGGCCGTTTGATGTGTGCTATGTCAGCAATCTCATAAGGATCAAGGTTCGTGAAGACCAAAGAACAACATTGTCGTCTAAACCTTGTAAGGGCACACGCAATCAAGCATTGGAATATTTTCTATAAATAGATATACTGATAAGCCTGATATGGACTTAAGGAACACATATAGAAGTGCTTGGCATACAACAACTATGACTCAAACAATAGGTTAGGCATTCAGAGAAGGACCCATGATAGTAAAGCTAAAAGACCGTCTGTGCATCATTTCCAGTTGAAGCATGGAATAAGAGAACAGGAACATGCATGGTGAGTCAGACGTGAAAGTGCATAGTGGATAGTTTTGTTTGTGTGCAAAGGGAGTTAATGATCAACACTACACAGGCAAAATTTTCCAGACAATTGCCAGAAGCAATAAATTGTCTCTAAAACGGTGTGCAATCTCAGTGAATACCAATGATTGGCAACGATCGCGCATGGTTAGTCATTTGTTTCCATGACCAAGCGGTATGTTTTTAAATGCCAGCAGGGGATTGCGTCAGTTATCGGCTCCTGTGCAACGTTGCTCTGCAGCTTTCCCATTGGGACTAATGATTTGAACAATAATTGCGTGTTGCAATAAATGATCTCGAATCTTTATCCCCAAACTCAGAAATGATGGCAACGTCAGCCAGTAAATGTAAACTTGATCCAATCCAGCAGGATTCAATGCGGTGACCGAACTTTACCTCGCCAATGATCGCAAACGGGCTTTATGGACGCGTCAACTGAGAATATTTAGTAGTGCAATTTTGTGCCAACTTCCGTGTGGTCAATAAACGGACGGAGAGCCATATCCAACTCTAATATAACATTATATTAAAAAATAGTTTCTGAACGTTCTGCAATATTACCGCCACCTTTTCGTGGATGAAAATTTACCAACACTGTCCAAATAAATGGTTTGGGGGAGTTGACTGGTCTTACTGTGATGACAAGCACCTTCGGTGTGATTATGAAGGAAACGGTTCCACCCATATAGGTACAATTTACGGAAAAGGTTTTTCGTTGCTGTGAATGATATCCGCTAAATCTTATTATAAATTTGAGCACGTTGAAGAGAAAATCGACTTTCGCGCTTGGTTTCATACGAAGAACGAAATGTGTCTGTTATTGTGGTGACTGACAAAAATATATTAAGACGTTGCTTTGGCTGTCACTCCAGTACTCTCGAATTATGATAGATTCCACCGAACTAGCATCGCTCATAACGTAGATCAGAGAATGGTAGCTAGTCTTTTAAGGCCCCTTCCATTAGAAATTCGTAAACAATACAATATGCATGATGTGACTGTTGACGTCATTCAGAATTCGTAGAACTGTCAACCAAAGACCTACTGTGCGCTAGGTAAAGTTATTCCGAAACATATAGTAAATTCAGCAATAGGAAGTTTTTGAAAATAAATCCACTCCCTTGAACACTCTTTATTATTTAATATTCGTAGTTAAAACACTACATAGCAGGATAGATTGCCCATTCAAATAAGCAACATGCTTTCGTCAATTTTGTCCATCACACCAAAAGCTAGATGTATCACCTCTGATCTAATTTGCGCATTCACTAACTGTCCATTATGTCGTGTTAGACTATTTGGCACATCTTATAACACTGACAATTGAATTCTTTAACGTGTCGATCATCATTATTGACCCTTCCTTTTCGCTCTTGCGAAACTATGCACATGAAAGAACGATGAATGCCGTGTGATCAGTTGGGTGTTTAACGTGAAGCAACGAAGCGATACCCTTTATCCCGTTCAATTCTGCGTATACAAATATGCTAACTTTTGTCAATGACCCCAATGAAACAAGTGGGCCTTATGTGACGTGACAATTCGTCACTTTTCTGGTAATTATAAGACAAGAACGCATGACATTAATATGGTAACCAAGTTTTTAATCTAAATATTCACACGCCGATTTTTTACAAAGTGATCGATTTCTTGCAACATAGTAACATTGTGATGTGTGCGCAAAAGAGGAACCTCATCATTCATTTCCATTAAATGTCAATATCTGTGATCTTAAGATGAGATGGCAGAAATACAAAGAAATTGTATTTTATTTGCGTCTACTAGTGTAATAATATATCCAGTATCATCGCGGTTAATCTGTCGGAGTATTTGCTACTGATGTTCCAGCACCTCATGTAACATAAAACGCAATTTCCATAACCTCAAATAGAACGTTGAATTGCCCCCTTATATTTCTTCAAATGTATAATCATAGGCTATCCCAAATCAAACATTACGCAAGGTCAATTAACCGCACCTTATGTGTTGCCCTACCAGGTACATCATTTGATCTCAGTCAACCTGTATTTCCTGCTCATCGCTGCGCCAAGCATTACCTGCGTTGTATAAACCGACAAATAAGTGGCGAGTTTCAAATCGATGTGAGAGCCAATTGTCAAGGTTTCTTCATCGCTTACAAGTCATGTCTATATAGGTAAAGATAGATGGCACATTTTTAGCTTAAAAAGTAACCCCTAGCATGTTTCACGAAGAAAGGTCCATAATTATGAATTGGAATCAAGCGTTTCAAAGCCTCTGTGAGTTGTTTCATGCGCCACAAAATGTCCATCGTAATTCGACAGTCAAAGCAACGTCTGAATATATTATTGTCCAATAAGGCACGCATGCTTGACCATCATTGTATCGGTAACATGGTATTATTTAGGCGTTATCTCTAATATTGTGCAACCAAGTTAATGCACATTTTATTTTGAAAACATGCGGAATGAAAGTAAACCACACACACCTCATTAACATGAAAAGGATGATAAAAACATAAAATTTCACAGTATATATAACAACCAACTGTCTAGGATCTTGAGAATTACAGAAATGAACTACTGTCAAAAAAGGCTTTAGACGTTATTGGCAGTATATTGGTCCACATATACAAACCCCAAGCTAAACATAAAGTGATGCTTATAAAATGTCATTTTAACTCCTCTCGGCGTATTAGCATTACCGTTACTACCACTTAGATGCGAATCCTTAGTCAAATATAACCTCGTCGCTCAACCTTCGATTATTACAGGAAACACTCACGATGCGTGATGTGGCATGCAATGGTGATCAATATTGAATTCTGATAGGGAGCCTGATGGATCAGCAGGGCATGAAGGAGACCTTTTTCCTTGTGATTGCTCTTCAATGTGTCTGAATAGCGCTATAAGTAACCCTAACTGCTTCTGGGTCTAACTTGGCAGCCTTTAGTCTATTTTCTAAGGATTCCCTGTATTACCGTCTACTTGATTATCTTACTGTGTCTGATAAATGTCTCATATAGCCTAACATTGATAATGACTCTCCCAACACCATCTGCCAAACATAACTTGTCCCGTGCACAGCAAATGGCAAACACAACTCGAATCAACGAAGTTTATTAACGTCAGACATATGATCTTAAAGAGACAGTTCAGCCCCATATTTGGAACGAGGTTGCCTAGCAAGCTGTTTGGCAACCGTACCTTGGAAACCAGAAGTTTTAAGTTTTCAGATTTTCAGTCGCCACGCGGCGCTCTGGTCTCAGAAAATAGATCGTTACTTCGGCTGTCGCCATTTATGTTGTCGGACATTACCCTTCTTTCTTGTCAGTCTTAATATGTGCGCAAAGATGCCCACAACTTGAATGAGTGAAGATTTGATCAAATCTACATTTTGTAGCCAAAGCGGAAGTATACACATCGACAGAGAGGTAAATTCAGAGCCCGTTATGATTTACAGCTAACATTCGTGTGGTTCATGGCTTTAGGGAGGCACCGTTATCGTTGGAACGACATAACTGAATAAAACAGATTTCCACAGTAGATCATGAATATTTCCAATAATAATGTTAAAAACTTTTTAACATAATTTTCCATCTTGTAAACTTTGCGTCACAAATTCGAAGATGGCAATACTTACGTCTGCGTTTTACGTAATAATGTAATAACGAAATGATCCCTGATTGCCTTATATGGGGCTGAACAGTCTCTTTAACATTAAGTAAATGGAATGCAAGGTAACATGCACCAAAACGATTTATACGGAGCCACGGTGAAACATTGGACGCCCGAATGAGGGTGCGCAAAATATGTTTGCAACCGTGACAAAACTCCTGATAATGTATTAGATTAAACAATGATCTCCGTTTCATCTGATGACATGCATGTAAAGATGTTCGTGCTGTTCGGAGGGATGGATATATATGGCCCGATTTCTCTAGATTATGGCTATTGTTACGGAGCAACAACGTTCGCAACTTTGCCATAAAATTGATGTTATGAATGAAAATTGGCGGTAATTTATAGAACAACTAACTGTAGCGGACAATGCCGGTGAATATTAACCTATAATTCCTTTCTTTTTCACAACTTGCACTGTATATCAAATGGGAAATAACAAGTGTTCTATCGTCCTGGGAGTGCTGCCAGGGTCAGTAATAGATGTGCTTCATCTCGCAATGGATAAATTTACTGTAGCACTTGTCTACACAGACACCCTAGTAACAGAGACTAGTCAGTGATGAGGTATCCCCATTTACTAACAGGAACTCACAAATGTAATTTTGCATTGGCTAATTCTTAGCGAAGAAGTATTGCTGTGTATATTGAAAACGAAATGCACCACCTTTTGTGAAGTTGATTATGCGTCCATACGTGCGACAGGATTCCACAAAATGAAGGCCGGGAATCCATCACATATGTGATCCTATCATGCAATGAAGTGAATCACGCAGTGAGGCTCTACAAACATGGTTGTTCAGGCATACAAGCATCAGTTAGCGGCAAATTAACAAAACGAAATCCGATAAAAACATAAAGACATCAATAACCAGCAATTAATGCGGATCATGTGGAGCCGACCAAGTAATGCAAGAAGGTTGTATTTAGATATGGCCGCGAATATCCAAATTGCTTACCGTTTATACGATAATATACGAGAATTTCAAAGGGTTATGCCACTAAAAGACATTATGGCTTAATTTACATCTCACTTTTAAAGCTCTTAGTTATATATCACATAGAGAAATAAATGATGAAGATCTTAAAACCATATATTTTATGAGGTAAGAGACTTATTCATGCGTCTTTATCGGTTGGTGGGTGAGGATAAGACGTTGTTTATCAAAAATACTGCAATATAGTAATCGCCGGCAAAAGTCATAGGGGAAGTAGGATCCCTATTATGTCTGCTTTACTATCGACTGTGGAACATGTAAAAACATCCATATCATTATGGAAAACCGACACTATTGATCAACGACCGTGTAAATCTCCTTTCTGTATGTTTGTATAGAGAGCGTGTTCTACATACATATTTTACAGATCAATGCGGGGCATGGCACAGTACAAATGCTTTATATCATCGCTGACATAAACCAATACAGTTCAACATGTGATTTGAGTAGGGCCATAGGTGGGTGCTGCTGACCCGGTGTAGCCAGTGTGTCATGGGATGTGATAATGGATAACATACTGGTGGGACCATATGCTTGGTATAAGGCGTATGCTCAATGAATGAAATTCTAGTACCGCGATAAGTGTGCAGGACAAATGACGTTCAGTTTCTGATAGTCATTTTATTATCTTCCGTACTCAATCAGAAAATGTGTACAAAGTGAACGTTATCGATCAGTGTCCGGGCAGGCCAGGCTACGCATTCATGTTAAGAGCAGCCAATAAATAGTGCTTTGCGACATAAATAAATTAACTTTGTTTGTTATTACTGCATAAACGATTTATACAGAGCGTCCTGTGAAGCTGTATACTTATCACACCAGTCATGTTTCATAACATCTGATGCATTTAATAATAAAATTGCGGTGTATGTGTTGTCTGTGATACTGATGCCTCCGAGAGGGCTATGCTGAACTTATCAAGCAAACTCATGGTTATACAATCCTGTTTATGCTAAAATACTGTCGGGGGCGCATACCAAGTCGTGTGTAGATCCACAACGCATATCTATGTTTTCTAGCCCCCAGCTTGCTCTCACCATGGACCTGCAAACCGACATAGGTGTTATCTCACTGTGCAAAACAATGGGCATGTTCCATATAATTTCCATTGATAATGAATTACAACATAATGAAGTTGCATCGTTTCCTTGTGTGAATAATTAGGTACTTTGTCGAGTGTTTTGATGAACAGTGATATGCTGCATCATACAAATTGCATAGAACGCATCATTCAGACAGTGACATCTGTCATAACTCGAACCGGATTTATTGTTATCTAAAGCACGATTTACCATGACCCTGTATCGTTACGCAGGTTTTTGATAATATGTAGACGAATATTGATGGCTTGTCAATAGTGATAATTGTTAATCCATTCTTCGAAAGTTTCAAATCATACACACTTTTAAGTTGTTATCAGGTGAACTGACCCGAGGGAGCCACTGCATATTAAAGTATATTTAGAACTACACAGCCATATTAATCTTAACCGGCGCATTTCCGCTATCTGAGGCAGCAAATGGTGGGGTTTTTTTCAGGATTAAAGCTAGTGAATTATGTCAAAGGCAGTAAAGCAATACAATCAATTTGTTACGATAAGGTTGCATTAAGCAAAATACGTTCAATCACATTTGAAGAAATAAATGCGAGATAAGCATATGGGCCAGTTATATGTAAAGTGTTAAGTAATTATTGGTTTGAATTGCTTGTGATTTAGAAGATATTATTATACCCAATGCCAGTAATAAATATGGGGTCAGGTTTGGTTTCTAACGTTTTCCAGCTGACCTTCAACTTGTCAGCAGCTATCGTTTCACGGCGAAGGAAATGTTGATAGAGTAGTTTTTATTTATGCATGGCAATCTCAATTGTGCTTCTCCATTTCATTATGACAACAATACATCATGCGAAACTTACCGTTTAAGTGGCATAAACATTGGATTTGTTATTCAAGCATGAGTTTAGTCCGACACTAACACAGCTTTATGTCGTAAATTTGCATCAAGCAGCAATAATACGTTGACAATATGCGGAATATCAGGCCATCATTTGAAAGTTGATTATGTAGCATATATAACGTGCCAACAAACAAAGCAGCCTTAAGTGCCCACCTTAATGCGTACCGGCTTTGAAACGGGCCATGGAACACATAATGTAGGCCCTCTCTGATATCACGCTTATATCGGAAGCGAACACATCAAATCTAAAGAGCAATAAATAGCATTTCAAATATACATGTCCAACCTTAATTGATGTGAGCAAATATAGTATGTGTCACCGGAATCACGATCATAGGTGGTCCCCAGCCCAAGCTACTACAGAAATAATATCTGGTGGCATCATTCTTGATATATTGCCTGTAGCACTGTCATAGGACAAATATGTGACAACCCCACAGCCAGCATTCTATCATAGGGACTGCTATGTGTTAGTTATCGCATGGTCACGTGGGTGATATGGGGAAAGAACACGAGGACGCTTGAAAAGTGTCTTTCCCCATATTGATCCGAACCATCGATAGTGTTACAAGATGCACCTAGAGCAGCGGTGTCTCTAATGATAGGGACCATCTCAAGTGAAGTTGTTTCTCGTTGATATATCGACACGGTTGCAGTTATCGCATGTGCGTATGAGGTGATATGGGAAAAAGACCGAGCTTTTCTCGAGCTCTGATTGTCTGAGAGTAGGGTGACATGCGATAAGACAGTGTATCAAGGCTCATGCCTGCATCGTTGAAAGAAAATGTCGGCCGGGCTACTCAAGGTAACCTTAACAAAAAACTGGCTGAATATATCGATGGATTATCAGTGTACCCAGTCTTGTTTGGCGGCATTATAAGATTGCTGTCGTCTGTTTTTACATGGCGTTAAATCTCTGCAAGGCAATATCTTGTTTAGGGTCTCAAAATTATTCATCTTTGTGTTACATTTAACAGTGCGAGAGCATAGTAAGCAATATACGACCTACCGTATTTGCTTAGTCAACTGTAACCGAATTAGCATTCAAAGCACTACACACATCCAAGTGGATTCAAAACCTTACCTAAAAACTCATATACAATAGTCATTTTCAATGACTTTATATTTCCTTGCTATATTTGCATGGCGTTAAATCTCTGAATTGAGGTTTACACTGGGGTGCGTCAGGTTTTGGGCTGTCAACGTCTAAGAAAATGAACACACAGAATACTTACCAGTAATCCAGATTCAATGTAATTGATCAAAAATATAAAGATTTTGTAGATTTCTATCCTGTGGCGGTTGCTCAATTCAAATATATTCTCTTGTACGGATCTGGTTAGTTTCACACATATCTAGTTGTATAGTTGTTCAGTCATATGTGTCAACAGCTTGTGTCGGGCTGCCGCGTCGGCATTGAATTTCTCCTTTGAATCCAGTCCAATGAACTGATCGATACGTTAGAGACATTTCTACTGTGGCAGCGATACTTACAAGTGAACGGATCTGGTTATGGGTGTACCTGCTGTGCAATTGGTAGCTTTAACCAATTATATTTGTGGTTCTCAGAATATATGCTACAGTGCACACAATGCTATTATCGCACCCCACTATAACATTGCAATTGCATACATCCAAGAGTCATGTCACATTAACATTTTAGAGCATTTGATAAATGTATTAGCTTTTGCGACAATCGTTCCTGTGGCCCTGAGACAGGTGACAAGCAGTGGATTAAATCTTATGTCAGAATATGGTCTCGGTGTATTGTGATTAATATACATTACAGTCTCCGAGCCTCGCTTGCTACACAAACCTCTCGCTGTGCGCATTTGCATGCTATGATACTCTTAAGAGGTGTAAATTAATGTCCTTGCCTTTCCACCAGATGTAATATTATTATAGCATGGAACGTTCTCTCCAAATCACTCTGAGCTTAAGACGGAAGTGCATCTATAATAAGGTCGATATTTTGCCTGTCTTTATGTGTTCATAGTACTTATAACTCACGATCATCACTAAGTATCAAACTAAGATCAATAGACATTGCACAGTGGAGATGGATCTGTGTACTGTCGGGTTAAGAATTGCTCAATCCTAGCCTGCAAACGCCTGGTAAGAGTCTTACCGAAAACATCGAATCTTTATTCAATATGGCCTAAAAAGCTTACTGTAAACAACTAAATGCCTCCATCGACACGATCAGAATGCATACGAACATGATATTAGAAGTTTCTAGAGAGGGAAGGAATGCTTTAGGACTAATAAAGTATCATAATTGCCATTGCGTAAGCGTATTTAGGTGACAAAAACAACCCCATAAACATGCATCTTCGACGATTCTACAGAGCTTTCGATTATTTATATGATTACACTGATTCATAAATACAGCGGAAGGCAGGAAAAACCACCTGCGTTTTCAACGATCGAACCTGTTTCTTCAGCGCGTTCCGAATGTTTTCTGCAACGTACAACAATTTTTAGGCAGCTCCTTTGAAGCCAATTTTTTGACAATCATTTTTGTTCTATTTAGATCCCCGCGAACACGCTACCTGCTTGAGTGTTATTGCACTACATTTTCAGTAGCAGTCAAGCGGTGTCGTCTTTGAAAACCCTCATCCGCACCTATGGCTATGTCATAACTGAGAAGAGAGTACCTTCTAACATCGAGTTGTGATCCCAGCGATAAGATATCTTTAGCAAAGTCACTAAAAACATATTCTGCATCTGTTACATCTTGTTAAGATCATCATATCCAAGCGGGGGCCTCGAAACGGTCTCTCATCTATCTCTCGGCAATAATCGTCATATATAAGATGGACACCAGCGCACCTTGTTCTGGTGACGCACATCTTTGCCAATAGTTAATCTCACTAAAGCTACATTGTCAAGATACTGTAATGACTCAGCAGCATGATAACTAGGATGTATCGTAAACATATGAACATCATGATCTTGCGTATTTTAAGTGAAAATATATGAACCTATACAGCACAATATCCGTTTGAGAGCTTCATGCGGTTGGAGGCGGTTTAGGTCATCGAGATAACAGTTAATCTTCAGCAGCTATATTTTGCTGAATTGACCTTTCCTAGCAACCATCTTTACATGAAGCTCAGTGCAAAGAATGATTCATTGGTGTGCTACCCTACCCTAATTTATCCGTACCCTTTATCTGCAGTAGAGATCTATTGTATGATGATATCTTTCATTTTCATTTTAGACTGTGCTTATTCATTTCTCAACTGTACATATATATTTGAGGTAACAATATTGCAACGTCAGTTGGTCCCGGTAAAACGACTGTCATCAGGTAATATAACGGACACAAATCGATGTCAAAATTTTCCAGTTGCAATTACGATTAACTAGCCTCTTCTTTCTTAACCCCACTTTTTGAATCCCACCATGTATAAGCGTTGACTTTTAAGATCATGTAAGTTTACAAGTATTTTAATCAGCATGCTATGCTTTTTTAGGTCAAAGTTAGAAAAAAACTATTATTCAAACCGAGCAATTGTGATTGTTACAGCCCAACACTATCACAATCATCCTTGGTCTCGCTAGGGTGTCGTCGTGTGAACGTCTATTATGTGCGTGATTATATTAGTTGTTATCGAGACTGTTACTGGTTTCATTGATAACCAACATCGAAATGAGTAAGTTGAAACAAACAAATCATTTTACCAAACAAGCTTGCCAAGATGACATGATGCAATTTTAGTGTAAGGCTCGACCTGCTCCATGAGATATAGAAAACATAGGAGCAGGTCAATTAAGCTGGAAAGCGTCCACCTGTCCACGATTGCAATAAAATCGATCCATACGGAAATCTGGAAAGTGGTAATAACAAAATTCACACAGCTGCATTACCTAAACTATTCCAAAGCAAAATGCCATTTGCCAATTGAATAAATGAACAAGGTTGTTCCGGAATACACCCAACGTGTTGCGACAGTGACATTGTCAGCATAAATAGCTCAATCTGATAGCTAACCTACTTGGAACAGAAAACATGGAAGTAAATTAGGAACGGTGGGGAGGTTTGCACATTCAATGATTGTGCATAGTTGTATTTTACATAAGTTTCTGCTTTGAAGGAAATCTATGAGGGTGAGTTCATGCCTCTGGCATTATTAATGGCGTTAAAGCAAGCTTTGAGTCAGGTAATTATCTGCCAATTGCAGTCAAGCTCAGGATGTGCTTCAGGATAAAGCTGGCTGTTCCAATGGAAGAACACGGAATATCAGACGTTTATCGCAGTATTAATGTCAAAGAGGCCAATGTTTTCATATTCGTTTTGTCTTACAGTGTTGGATTTGCATTATATATGCATACAAAATTAATGCGTTAAATATTCAGTGGATAACTAGGCTAGATCACCGTTTGGTTTCTCGGTCATAACCGTAGTATGAGGCCGCAATGCATAAGCTAATATTAATAAAAATACCCTTTGTTTAAGCAATGGTTTTACCGATTCGACGCGCCTATATTGACATGTAGGGTTAATGAAACGGTTGATTTGCCATATTCTTTTCTTCAGTTTAACTTTGGCTAACCATAGTGACCCTTATCATTTTCAATGCACCTGCATAGCACAACATTTTGGTGTTTAGGATGGTTAGAAATATCCTGTTATTTCCAGTTATTAACTTGGCAACAAGGCGCACTCCACACGTCGAAAAAGTTATGTCACCTCTAACGAACATAATATAATCGGAGAGTTACGGGTATAGCTTGGTAGGTTGATAGAATCCATCATTAGGGTCGAATGGCATGCAAATGAGCTACATATAATGAGTCTAGGAACGCAATTACACGCAGTATTTGCTGCGTATATAGATGGCATTACTGACCGCAGTATAGTAAACATTGCGAAAAAATCACAGCCTCCAGAGCTTATGAATATATTATGTCATTTGTCGATGCCACAAACCAAGCAATACTCTCATACTCATTATAAGATAGTATCATAGATTACGAACAGGCATATGGTCTATTGTTCCATTTTCGCACGCATGGTCAGATCCACTATAGACAGTTGGAATGAGCTTTTGCATTACATGTTCAACATGCGGTGTTGACTTTTTGCATTAAGCGACATCTAAACAAATCGCCGTGCCTTCAAAACCATAAGCATGCACGGTGCAGTACACTACAATCGCATTAAGATAAGCGGACTACATCTGCTGCTGCCCGATATTTGCTGTGAATCAAAAGTCTATATTTGAATATGTGATTGGTTGACCTCACAAATGTTACCTCGTTTTGAAAATCAAATGTAATTAAATTTCAACGTTGCAGTTCCCATATATTGGCAGGATCCTGGGGTCGCTTACCTGACGCCGAAAAGTGAGTGATTGGCAAGCTTGACAGATTATTGTCTGCATACCGGTTATATTTAACTGAGGATTCGCTTGTAGGTGTTATTAATGGTAAGGCTATTACGCCGAATGAAGTTTAAATGACACTTTATCAGCGTCACTTAATGCTTGTCGACTACAGGGCGATATTTACCGAACATAGAGTTCGTATATGTAGACAAATATTCTGAAAATAACGTCTAAGGTCTTTTTGCGATCAGCAAATTTTGGTCACCATATGTTTAATAGTGACAGTAGCTTATTACTGTGATTCTAATGTGTCATTTGTAACTAGCTTTGCGCTTGTGCTATCGGATAGATCCGAGACAGTTTGTTTTAAGATATACTGTGGTTTTTTCTTCCTTTTTATGTGCATGAGGTGTGTCGGCTTTGCTTTTATTCCGCAAGTTTCAGAATGAAGTGTGCATTAAGTTAGCTACACAATATTTGAGTGAATGTGTAATAGATACCATGTTATCGTAATTCTGATTATCAAGGTTATGTGCTTTATTAGACTGGTGGTGAACATTGTCATCCTTCACATTGTGACTGCCTTATGAGGAGGATATATTTACCCATGTGATCTATGGCAATCACTCTAACAGTGTATGGTTTACTACCTTGTTTCTTATCCTGGTTAATGCCAATTGAGATTACAATTGAACGTCACACTCCATTATGCCAATATTTTATCAGCCTGCATTATCCAAAGAATCCTTTTTTATAACCTGCACAGCTTCATAATGTATTGGCACCATTGGTGAAGTCGTCGTTCTTAAAACGTTGGTTTATTTTTACATGGCGTCTGGTTGTTACCTTCAATGACAGGCTTAGTGTATTTTGTTAGTGTGGTGACTGACAAAACATATATTCATAGGTTGCTTTGCCTCTCCATTTATGATGGATCCTTCGGGGTGCATGAATTACATATTAATTACCGACTTTCCTTTGTTAAATATGCTTGGGGTTATGATTCAAGCGAAATATGCGCCATCAATACCCGTTTATAAAGCTAAGCCTTCTGATGATGAGGAAACCTTATTGGTCGGTTTATGCAAGCAGCGATGAGAAGGTCGTACAGACTGTTGACAGACATCCGGTTTTAACAACAAAAAGATCAAATGATGTTACTGGTACTGCGCCAATTTAGGAGTGATGAATTGGCCTTGCGTTATGTTCAATTGGGGGAGCTTATGATTGAAGAATTCAAGCAATATAATTGGGAAATATGACGTTCCGTTTGAGGTTATGGTAATTATGTTATATTATATCAATATTTAGGTATGTGAATACTGAGATTTTCTATAAAACGTGGTTGCCATATTTATGACATGTATTCTTGCTCAATACCTATCAGTAACAGTTTTACTCGCATTATGCGGGGTATGAAGCAACAATGAACAGTGGTTTAAATCTAATAAATAGTCAGCAAACCTGCGATTCATTATCCCCTTATACATATTTATGAGCGATCTGACACAGCACGCAACAAAAACAGCACACACAAAGAAGATTGAATCTATGAAGATGTTCACAAAACGTGAAAGATCAATCAGATCTCTGAAAGCATATAGAAATAATTGTTGAGACAACCAACGATACCTTGCCACATCCTTTGAGTTGATATTGAGTTGATATTGAATTCAGTTCGTGGATAATATAATGACTAGGTATGGCGTCGCTAAGCTCATTCACGTATCTCGGGACATAACTGAACAACATTGTGTTCATGAGAAGAGTGACGAATGGTCACGTGAAATATTGCCTACTTGTTCACTTGGGGTCATTGGTAAAAAGTTTACATATTCGCATAAAGAATGTAACTCGATAAAGGGTATCCCTACGTTGCTTGTTGGTTAAACATCCAACATATCAAACGGTATGCATCTTGACTTAGTTGACTATATTAACTTTTCGATTGCTTTATAACGTAGTCTCTCGAGAGCAAAGAGGGAGGCTAAACAATGATAATCGACACGTTGCAAATAGAGATCTCTTATGTGAACTGCAAAGACCCATAATAAGGAATCTACTCGTCAGTTCTGATAGAAGTGTCAAAGAATCTAAAACGATATAATTCACAGTTAATGAATGTCCAAATTAATCCATAAGTGATAGATCTACCATTTAGTATAATGCAGAAATTTGATGCATTTTTGAACATGAGTCTGATAACATGGGCAAATATTCAAGGCTGCTAAATACTGTTGTGGTTACGGCTATTATATAATAAAGGGTGCTCCATGGACTCACGCGGCCTTATGTTTCAGGATCGGATTTGATCCATTGAGTAGTTTTGACACATATTTGATTCAGCAGTTGACCTTGTTGAAACCGCCCCTCGACAGTAGCTTGGAAGGCCGCTGTGTCAAGGCCGTTCATAAGCACATTTATATCTACTAAAATCGCAGATGAGCATTTAGCCTTTAATGACCAAATCCTCACAAGCTCATATAGCATATATTTACTTGATTATATTGAACCCCTGGCTATTAGAGCCAATTCTCAACTCCAGTACGCGATAAAACTAATAATCAGAATACTCAGTGCCGTGATACATAAGGCTACGCAGGATGTTTCTACGGCTTATGAAATTTGGCGTTCCAGCAGCTTCTGAGCTAAAGTCAATATCTTCTATAAGGCACATTTATGAACAATCAATTCATATAACTACACCATTCTCATAACTATAATTCTGTGTTCTGAGCTGATCGAATAAATTTTAGCACAAACGCAATGAAAGAAAAAGAAGCACAATATTTCATTACAAATCATATGTGACGTTTCCCTGGGCCAGGTTCATGGCTTACATCTAGCATGCCATACTCAGGTACAATCAGCCAGGTAAAAGCCAACGCATCGATGGCAGCGACGCATTCTTTTTTATGATGGCGGATTCTCATCGACATTAACCATGGTTGGTTCCAGGTGCAATGCTGGCACGTTTGCAGATGCTGTACGTTTACTGTCACATTAGAACGAAACATGCTTCTTACACGCTGAACAAGTGGAAGCTATATCGCCTTTGGTTTATGTTTTTAATACACGCTTCCAATACTTTCTAATTGCATATGGGTCCATTCCAGTAACATTCGTTGCATAGACCTTGTCAGGTCGTGTTATTTGTCAAACAATGAGCAGCCGGAAGTTGACGAGGATACAACCAATGCATTGATACAGGCCATGTTGCATATCCCTTGCATCCCTTTTGTGAACAAATCAATGTTAAGCGCTATAACCATCTGATCAGGCGGATCGCAAACATTTCGGCCACTTTAAGCCCGTGTGAGGATATATACCTAGCCTCGGACATTCAGATTATCTTACAACGGCTCATTAAGGTGACCAAATTTTGCCATTTTTAGCTGTCGATGATTCACTATAATTTATACAAATAGCAGATAAAGTATAGGCTGACTTATCCACGGCTACACAACAGCTAGGCAAGTCTAACAAATTAGATTCAGTGTTGACCGGTAAATTAAATCACTATGTTCTTTGATGCAGAGCATAAGATTAACTACATTATCGTGTGGTCATGCAAGATTTAAATACATCACGGAACTTTAAGCGGTAGTCCATTGCGTTTCAAATGTGAATAGAGGCTAGGTACGATTCAAAATATATTTCACATTCCAAATACAGAATCAGGAATCGCTAGAACAGCAAGAAAGGTAAGAGTAGGAATAAAGTCTAAAGTATACTGCTTTACATATCTGACATACGAATTGTGTTTGTTCGCAAACAAGCCACTATAAATTTTATTGCATTGCAGAGTTAAGTTTTGCGTTTCAGAATAATCCTTTATGTTGTACGAGTCTGCAATGTATCTCAGTGCAAAAACCTTCCAAACCGTACAGCATAGCAATTTTTATATTGTCCTAAATATCACACAGACACAACACTTTGTACATTTGCCATTGATATGACACTCAGATGACAGGTATTGGAATTGACCAAATGATCCGACAGTCTGTTATCCTGTCCACGGCGATGACAGCATTTCACTCTAGCTACTGCAGCTCAGTGATAGCTGCATCGATCGTTCAAGTAAAACATACAACAGTATCGATGTTGTAGACACATAAAAGGATTGTGCTCAATCGCCAGAAGTAATTGCTCAGCCGGAACATGTCAAGTATTAGGAATTAATTTATTATATACAAAAAGCGATAAGCCGGCCTCTTGGTATTCGTCATTACCTCTAGAAAGGAGTTGAATAATCGGTTTACAAGGTGTTTAGTGATTAAATCTCCAGCTAAGATAGTTTAGTTATGCTAGTAATAATAACACAATGCTCAAAAATGTTCTTAGGTTCACTTAAGAACAGCATCACTCATGTAGTGGATAATAAAAGCCAATGAATTCCACAGTAGCTATCAACACCGACTGTCTCGGATCTATGCGATAGCACAAGCTCAATGCCAGTTACAAATAACCAATTAGAATCAAAGACACAAACTTCTGTCACCATGAAGCATATGGGGACCAACATTGGCGAATTGCACACGTCACACACGTTATTTTCAGGTTATTGGTCCACATATACAAACGTTACATTGGGCAAATATCGCCCTGAACACTCCAAACATGAAGTGACGCTAATAAGGTGTCATTTAAACTCCTCTCGGCGTATTAGTTTTACTTTTATTACCACCGTGATGCGAATTTAGCCAAATATAACCGGTTTGCAGAAAGGGGTGGGTCATTATTTGACAAGCCTACCGATCATTCCTACTATCCACGACCATATACGGTCACTCACCTGCACATGCGTTAAGTAGACCTCGGAGAAGTTTATAAACGTTTACTGCAAGGTATGGGTATGCATTAATGAATTGTTTTATTACATTTGATGTCAAATAGGAGGCGTCATTTACTGGTATCTTTTGGGGGATCAACATCTTTAAATATATAATAGCGTTCGAATAACATAAAAACCTTGGGCAGCGGCAGGTTTAGCACGTTTCCCTTAAAGCAATTACAGTGGATTGCATCATGCATGCCAATGGTGTTGAAGGCATGACGTTTTGTCATGAACTCTACACACTGCGAATCGACGAATTCACACCACTACGTAGTGCTTGTTAGGTCATATCGGAATACGATAAGTTGATAACTTGACATTTTTAAATTGTGACTAATAGCCAGTCGCAACTGATCACCGATGATAAACAGAACCGAGCATATTGACAATGTTCTGCTGGAAGATTTATACTATGGACAAGATGTTTTCGCAGAGATGAACAGATTAAATACGCTTATGCTGAGGGCATCAATTAAATAGGAGGATGAATAAAGCGCAGTTTGCAGTATTTGTAAACTTGAGGGCGACGAATATGTCTATCTGCAGAATGGCATTACACTTTTGCAAGAAACACTTTCACTTAGTAACACCAACATATATTGCAATATTACCAAACCTAACTCAACTCACCTAAATAAGTGGAATAGGGAAACGCCTGCACATCCGAGCTCTCATTCAAGTTATTTCCTGAAGCGGCGTCGAACCGGCCGTATCGTTCAACCTTCGATAATTACAAAAAAACACTTAAGTTTTGTTGAGTGCCATGCGGTGGTCATCCATATTGACTTATGACAGAGAGCCTAGTGGATCAGTAGAGCATGCAGGAGGCAATATTCATTGTACATAGCGTAAGCATCTATCATGATTTTGCTATGCGAAATCCGAAAAGTGCTACCAGTAACCTAACTTGCTTCTATGGCTTACCTGCCTGTCTTTAGTCTTATCT
Source organism: Urechis unicinctus (assembly GCA_034190875.2). Taxonomy (NCBI): domain Eukaryota; kingdom Metazoa; phylum Annelida; class Polychaeta; order Xenopneusta; family Urechidae; genus Urechis; species Urechis unicinctus. Next base: position 21,067,501 of record CM067343.1, read on the forward strand.
CTGAAGATTCCCTGTATAACTGTCTTCATGTTCAGTTTAGTGTCTTGGTAAATATTCAGCCAAGCCAGTCGACGCATTTGACGAACAGATGCTCGTGCTCAATGGAATGATAAATGACGATTTTATCAGGATGAAGTGACCATTCATGTATCCAGTGGAAGCTGGAGAGTGTAACACGGAGAGACCCAATATCTGTCATTGATTAGACTGTGATCATTTGTGATATAACGGAATTGACGTTTGACATACTGCGCACTCAATTGACTGTACAATTGCTCATAAACAGTACAATGGTTCGCACACGTCGTATATGTGTGATCGCATTGATAATATATCACCCACAAATAATCTAACATTACAGTATGATGGGTTAGACCAATTTGCCAGCTACGGGCAGGTAAATACATGTAGGATGCATTACTGTAGCCATGGTGCTAGTTACTTCTAATGAGAAAACAATATGCAAATGTGCTGCTTTTTACAGACCCGTGTAAGCAGGAAACAAATATCAGTGTACTACTATCTACAGACCCGCGTATGCGGGGGAAAAATATATCAATGTACTTCTTTTTACAGACCCGCGCAACTCAGTGACGCAGTGCTATAAACGCAAATTCTTTGCATCCAAGAGGTTACTTCATCAAAAATTGCATTGCATGATTATATTCTAAGAGACTAGGTTATTATTTCACACTGTTGAGCTTCAGTTCTTACTGCAGCCTCATGTGAGCATCCATTCCGAAGCCGAATGTTTGAGATGGCAATGATGTTCATGATCATATTGTAAAAAGCTCTCGCATATTGCAGCTGATGCCACCAGATGACAACAAAGCTTGCTGAGTGCTACAAATTGTGACGAAGCGGATTGGCTGCGTTTAATTGTACGCAGATATACAATTTAAGCGTGTGACAACAATGTAAACTCAATATCTAATCCGATAACACGTTATAGGATTTTGGCAGTGTTCGATTACAGCTACCCGCAATAGTTGTATCCACTGCATCTGTCGGTCAATTAGTTTGGCTGTTTTTGAATTTTATTTTGCACTAACGTTGACGGACCGTTAACGGGGTAAGGCAGTTCACGCGTTATTCCCCACGGAATGAAGGCTTGCGACAAAAAAGACATTCACCAAATCCCGGTTGATAGCACCTTTTGATGATGTGGTCCATATTCCGGTATATCACAAAAGCAGTTACCGCTCTTGTCGAAGTATGCAGGCTATCCATGGTCCTTTACTGATAGGTTACAATCAAGATTTTGCTCTACGATTTTATGACGGACAGCATCCATGCATTGCTGAACGTACACTGGGCAGTACAATGGGCTACTTTCAGACCAATCACGGAAAGTACTGCAGCAAATCAAATGAGGATACTGTGTTATACAAAAATTATCTTCCTTCTGTACAAAGGGTGAGTCGCTTTCCGTAAGTCACGTCATTATCGGTGTAGCAGAATCAACTGTTTAGCAGCTTCAATGCTTGTTGCGATGAATTTGAAGTCAGTATGCTTTGATTTCATTTGGTTTTACATTCTCATGCAAGTTGTTGTAATGTCACACATTCGCCCGAATAACCTTATGCAGATACCAAGTGTGTTTTTATATGCCTGATGTCAACGATTTCTTTAATGAATGACAAGCACAACCCAGCTAACCTACTCATTGCTACGATGCATGAAGCTATGAGCCACGCAATGATGACAGGCTTATGATGATAATAAGGATCATGCCGTGACGCATATTAATTAGTTGCAGCTGCGGTCAAAACATCATAAAATGAATAGCCGCAATTTTCTCCCAGCTCATTGATCTGCCGACTGAATGTCAGCGGCAACGATCGGCAATGCAACAGAAAAGGCACCAGGGAAATCCCAATCAAGTTTTTGTAAGGGCTCGTCGTCAATGATGATTAAGTTTTAAAATCCTTATTTTGGAGGCACTTTTTGGCCTCAACAATAGATCAAAGGTCTTGAGCGTATTATAACTAAAGCCCCATCTGGTTGATTATACCTCCCTTTGTATTCATCGAGTCAGTGTTAGAGACAAATAGAGCAACAACCTTTTGTATTTACTTACAATCAACGAAATATGACAACGAAATATGCTATATAAAAAATTATGTAGCAAATTCGACAAAAGCAAGGGTCATCATGGCATGTACGCCAGCATTTGGATGTGTTTATGCAAATTCACGCTGCACACATCCGGCAGATTCATGGAGCTGCTGGAATTCCTAGAAATAATAACGCATTTTTATTTTAAAATATTTCGAATGTTTAAGCTATTGCAGTTTCATTGTAAGCATATTTCAAAATTCTATAGATCATTCACAATTGTCGAATCCATACAAGTTTCGCCTCCGCTTCAATTATCGTGTCCATTCAATTGAGAACCATTGTAACAGTGGCAAATACTTTTAAACAATAACATCACATCATCCAATCTCATACAGTACATTACAGCTTTTGCGAGACTTAATATGATAGTGGACATATTGTCAGAGTAATAAAATCAAGTAAGAAAGTATTGCGGCATTTTCTTACACAGGTGTGCACAGGTGTGCTCATGGGTCTCATTCGATATGAGCTCAATGTATCAATAACTTGTGCACAAATCAACGTGAATATAGCAATATAAATAAACCCCACGTATGTAGGCAGAGTTAATGTTGTTATTTGACGGACGATGCTGGGAGGAATGATGACCGAACGCACCATGGCGGCGAATGAAGTGGGTGCAGAAAGCTCATCATCCCACAGTATATATTTGAAGCACTTATCTGGGATCACAGAATCAAAATCGAAGCAATTTTAGCAGCGCGTCGCATTATATTAGTCTGAATACTGCCAACATATAGTATAACACGGTCAATTGGCCAGTCGATGAAGTCCGTTATATACCGGACTTAATTGACCAAACATGTAATGAATATTCATAAGGTCAATGAAGCGGATTTGCCAAACCATCAATAACCTCAAGACACAAGATGCCAATTTTTAATAGCATTAAGGTTCATAGCTATTGCTGCCATGACGAAGATGATGACAGCTTTTTCACAATTCCAGAGTGATGCTATGTATTCACTCAACCCTGATTCATGGATTAACAGTCTAGGGGGATCTGCAACTTTACTGAAAAATGATAAATCACTCGTACCATCCTCCTCGCTTTAGATAACGTTTGATCTTCTTTTAAGGGCCAGGCAAAACATTAGGCAACTTATAGCTAACACAATCAGCCTAAATGATACAGATATCCAATATAATGTTTCTATGTATTACATAAAGCACACTTTTACGACGTAATTTTTGGAATTCATCACTTCGGTTCCAGCTTCATGCTGTTTTTCCAGCTGCTGAAACATACTTTAATCGGCGTTACTGCATGCTTCTGTAACAACTGTGTTAAAATAGCATAATGGACAGTAGTTTAAAAATGCAACCAGGATTTAATTGTATTGCCAATATATGAAGGTAGGGCTTACAATACAACACAAAGAGAATAAAGTATAGTCCCCAAGCCACCTGCAATGTAAAAACACAAAACAATGATTTCAAAGAGACATTGCTATCTTATTTGCTATACCAATTGTTTGATTATTGCAATGGGTTAATTTAAATCGGAAGGAAATGGCGTCCTGCTATTGTAACTGTAACAGGAATGTTTGCTTCTTTGTACAACAAAAATTCGTGTGAATCACACTTCTCCTCCCACTATAAGTCAAATTGCTTTCGGCCTACTTGTGTGTTGCCTCGATTATTGATCACTAAGCAAGTTCATCCACAATTCCTAGCAGAACATGACGGCCAACACTAGCCACATATATAGGACCCAAGACCAGCACTAACCACTTCACTATCTCACATGATAAGGAAAATACTGATTAGGCCCACGAAATCTCATCTGTTTCAATCAGAAACCAGCATCACATATATGATCCCGCAACTTTAATAATATATCAGGTTGGACGTACGTGTCTTTGTCGGCCGCAAATCAAATATTACCCGTTCAAAGTAATAACGAAAATAGTAACCAGGTTTCCAAAGTAACATGATGAAAGCAATGGCATACATGAGCACGAAACACGCCTCCTAGATTACATTTCACTGTGATTAAAGCTGTATATATATTTATACACATATATATACATATATATATATGTATATATATGCATAAATATATATATATATTTATGCATATATATATATATGCATAAATATATACATATATCTAATGTATATATATATAAATATGTATATATATACATATATATATATATATACATATATATATATATATGCATAAATATTTATACATATATATATATATATTTATATATATATATATATATATATATATATATATATCTATATATAAATATATGTGTGTGTGTGTGTGTATATGTGTGTGTATTTGTGGGTGTATATGTGGTGTGTGTGTATTTATGTGTTTGTGCGTTTATACGTACGTACCGGGAGTGCAAATGCTAATAATACTTAAGTTATATTTTTATGAATATTGGACTGACAATGCATTACAAATGTTTTTGAACGGGGATCGACAAATCCAAACTGTCCATGGCCTTATAAGAACGATCAACATATATCATATAGGCGATACCAAAATATATAACAAGAAAGATACGCTTTGAACCCCATCTGTAACACTGTGAGTGTTGTAACCCGCTCATATAAGTGAAATAAGCGGACGAGTTGTGTTTTATGACAACTGCTATCGAACAACATTGGGCATTCTCAACCTCGACTTCTAGAATAAATCGTGCTTTGTTTGAAATTATGGGCCAAAAAGAAATCTTCTCCACGACGGAAGTAGCAATGAAAGACGAATCCAAAGCATTATAATGCCGTTGGATTGGGATATGACACCACCATGCGGCCGGGTTAACTAATAGGGACGCGAGTCTGTATCATCTCATAGATAGGGTCCATGTCATTTCATAAAGTCTATGATAGTTACCAGTATTGATACAGGGGTGAGTACTGTATGAAAGGCAACTAACATACGGTGATCAGGTATGTTATCAAGACAATGAATGCACTAAAAATTCAAATTCCTCATTGAATTGACATTGTTAATAATCTGCAGCAGGGAATTGTCGTTACTCGAAGGCAAATTGCCTCTATATTATTGAAGCCAGCGCCACCTCAGTTAATGCAAATATTACAAAGATAGAGATATATCTGAGCAAGCGGACGATGACATTTAAGGGGAGACGCACCCCTTACAATATATCAAACATATGCCTTTTCGAGCATGGAAAATGATTGATGTTTGGTCACCCAAAGTAACATAAAAATTAAAAGTAGACCCGACTAAAATGTAATGTGAATAATATCACTTGGATGCAAGCGCAGGGTAAAACGGTGATATTGAGGATTTTGATCAGACCACTATTGTCTGCCTTTTACTAATGAGGCTTCCGTGGTGGTCTACGTTTATGTATGCCCCATGCATTATGGGCCAGATTCTGGTGCTAGGGTGTGGGCGGCAGCATACACAGAAAATGGAATCAAGGCGGATATTCATAGCTGCACTTAATGAATTTCATTTATGTAACCCTAACATCTGTCGTTTGTTCTTACCGCTGAAAATACCGATGAGTACGACAGCTTGGTCCATTACGCTACCAAACTTGACATGATTCATATCGACCACCAGTAATCTCATCTCCCCGACACCCATTGCTGGATAGGTAGATAAAGTAACGATGCAACGGTTACAAAACACTTGAGAATTGTTACAATCAGCAATTGCTTGCTATTTATCTTATAATATATTTCCCGGTTATGGGAAAGTGTGAGTCATATAAGCACTATCCAATGTTGCGCCTTTGGTACACAAACAGCGCTATGAGTTCAAACTACGCCACATATAGCAAAAAGCATACCGTGGCGGACAATGCCGGTTAGCATTAAACAGCCGCTACCAAATGAATTACACGTACTTAATGACCGTACAAATCAAGCTGGAGCGTTCCAATCTCCTAAAACAAGTCTTATCCGCACAAAGAAAGAGAAAGGACATCTCATTTAAGCATCCTGTGGATGCTGGTAAGGAATGTAATGTAACACAGACAAACTTGTCACAGAACATGGCCCATATGGTGGATGCGATAGCTAATATGAATCCATAAACGTTGTTGTTAAGAATTTTATTTAGCAAAGGTGTAGTAAAGGGCATCATACTTATTCATTATATCGCAATCAGATTCCTTTGCAGAATGGCATTGTATAAAACCAGAATACTCTGGGATAGCCCACGTGTTAAAATATGCACGCCGAGACTGATGAAATGAAAAAAAACCTACAAACTTAGTATCATGACATTATATAATTGATCAAATGGGTCGTTTATGTTAAATAAGAATACGAAGCGAAAACCTTCATTTGACGTGTCCAATATATCAGACAGGGGCCAGTCAAATTATTTATTTTACCATCAAATCTAACCCTTGATGCATTGTATAATTTTAACTATGTTATTGTGTGGTCAAGCAAAACGGAAATAAAGAACGAAAAGTCGAGCATCATTCCTCACAATAAAGCATCAAACGGCATTCGTCATATCAAGACTAAAACGACTGATAGTGGGAGATGAACGGAGAGATAAAGCATCATGCATGCTGCTATTAACGTCCATTCGTTCACATGAGCCTGGCGCATCGTGACGCATGTTTCACCTCACTGCGTTTTAACAAGCCCAGCGCTATACCCATGTCAACTGCCTCTACATGACGCTAATGAACCTGTGTAGCCAGGAAAAGATGTAGCTAGAAAAAGTTGTCAAGACATTTTATATCAGTGTAGCTAATGCGGTGGACAGTCCAGAATATCTTCATCGAAGCTCTCTGTCGGTGATTATGTAGTACGGTCAATTCGTTCCTACTACATTTGTAAGCGTGACCAGCAATTTGACTGTTCTCTTTCCCTCTCCTCCAACCCTTACCCGTTTCGGACGAGCGTATTTGCTGATACAGTGATACAACGTCATAACGCAATCGATTGGATTCAGAAAATATTCAGAAACTATGCTCGAATGGGGTGCTTGTATGATGTGTTGCAAAACGAGACCAAATGACTCATCTTGTTATGACTAACGTCGCATTGAAATGGGGTGCGAAAAGAATGGAAATACCCCAAGTGAACGTCGTAAGCTGACAAACAAGCCTGTTTACCTTTTGACATCGATACCAACATATATAGCCCTAAACATAGCCCTATCTTCCTCTTGGAAGCTGTATAAAACTGAGAAGACATAATATCGTATACATGCTGTGTGCAATACTTATGGCGCACGTCGCATATCATCCATTGGCCAGCTGGCGTGTTATGTTTTTGTTTGATCAACAATCTTCATCATGCTGTTACGGAATAGATGCATATCTTATTTAGTACAGTTGACTCCATATAAACGAGGGAAAAAACAATGGGTTGCATACTTCAAACAAACATCAAAACTACCCATCATCTACCTGCTTGGTCCGTCTCTAACATTAGTTAGACTTTGTTTTGAGCAAGAACTTCGACAAACCACATGCACCCTTCAGTTCAACTTTTAGTTCTACATTAGCAATGTTTCTTACCAACGACATTTACTTCATGGTTGAGCTAAATTTTCTTGCAACAACTGGATTGGCATATGTGACTAACTGCGCGGCCCTATGAGTCTGGATACGATCCGCGGATAATCACCACCGTCAAACTCAAAGTCATTAACATCTTAGCCTATTTGTTAATGTGAAGTGCAGGACGGTGTCTCACACTCCCGTTCTGCGAATACGTCAGGTAATTAATTTGTATCCTTCAGTATGTACTTTTTCGGCACAAAGTTGTGAATTATCCCGTAGTCAAGTAAACTAACTAGCGTAGGAGCTCATGTCAATGCGTTCCATATCTAATCTGCAGAACGTAAAATAGGCGTTGTCTAGCTAAAGTAATAACCATGATCGAGCTAAATGATAAAGAATAAAGGTAGCCATAATTACAGAAAAGACTCATGTACCTCTCGCCTGCGAGATGTTGCATAATGTTCGTAGCTGCGTATTATATAAGTAACAAACTAACTTCGGCTTATTGGTTCCCAGTTAAGCACAACTGCATACTTAATTTATGTAGCTTCATGTAAGATAACGGTAGCTGAAGTGTCCTTCTACTTTTGTTTCAAATATCTAAGCCGATGTCGCTGCCATCAAACGACACCCATCATCCTTACCGACTGCTGTTGCTGACATGAAGTCAGCAGGCTAATGGTCCTCGCATCAATTCAGGGAATTTATGTCAAGAGTTGCTGACGGCAGCAACAATAATCTGTTCGCTTCAATTGCCCGTGTTAAGCTGGCAACATAGCAACCTACATCGCCAAATGCATTGCTGCTCCATAAGACAAAATCCTTGTTATTGTATTGGTTTACCATTGATGTCATCGTGGTTATTAGGGAGATGGAATATTGCTCATTGACGTCTGAGTAGGACACATACAGAGGCACGAATGACCCTGATTAACCATAGAGGTACAATCTACCTCTTCACTAATGTTATGTCATGTTGATTTTACAAAATGCTCGATTCTGCCACACTTGTAAAGCACTTCCGCCAGTGATGAGAAACCTTCATCCCGTCAAGCGTTGTAATATGTTTATCTATACAATACACACTCTCTACTTATAAATGTTTATGGTGTTAAGAGGTCATTTGCCAAGGCTGAAGTTATTGTACGCAATAAATGAATGGGATATCGGATTACACGGGAAACGATTTAATTGGTAACATAACGCTCGTAAAAAAATCAATTATGCGAATGGGTGTGTTTTTTTCCGACCACAGCGGACTATCTGTGAGAGTGGACTATGATATGCATCAATAAAAACACGTGTTAACTACTGCATCATTAATTTTTAGCACAATTGTAAGACGTCAGCTGAAATTCCCAACGGGAGGTCAGTGTTCATTAGTTCTTTACTAAAAAGAGTCAATGACCTTTGGTCGACATTAAGCTTCCTGGCGGCAGTCCATTGCATCATCACTCTTACCACCTGTAGTCAGTTGTAGTCATGCGTCACACGCGCCGGATGACATTGATGTGGTAGCATTAACTTAACAGTGACGTACTGAATTTAACGAACACATACGTTCGTTGAAATTTCCAGGACTGCTTTAACCCTCTGTTCACGTGGAAGGTTAATGTAAGGTTTATTTGTCCAGCAGAAGTGACACATGGAACAGTCATATATCATTAACGGTGCATTTTGTTCGTCAGTGATTTAATTTATTTATGATGAGCAACTATCCCCTTCCCTTCTACGCTCTACGCTCCGCAATAATTTGACATCATTGAGTTTGTTTCAGTAATGTCTTTTCTCATACTAAAGATCTATGCCCATCAATTGATGATTCTAATAAACTGTCCTCTAAAACACTACAACGAATTATGAATACGTTAACAATGGCATCGATTTTGGTGATTAACAGTTGACCGCATGGTATTGCTGTGTGTTGTACATGTTAACTACGCAACTTTATGGCAATTTCGCGCGCAAAATCATCGTGTCTTTCTTGTTGTCAATAATGACAGACCGACCATCAACGTGTTATGCAACCTGAACTACTTGTATGTTATCATATCATTGTAATGCTGCGTTGTTAGGACATGTTTTTGTCTTGGATGGATGCTTTATCTATTGACGGTTCAGTTCTAAACTTTCCGCATGGCGGTGCATCACGGGATAGATGTGATTGAGCCGAAAATAGTTTCAGTAAATAACTTTGATCCAGTGCGCAGGTATTGAAGCTATGATTGATATTATCAGGCATGCATTTCCAAATTTAAAAACACAAATATGTTTCCGGCGCAATCTCTCTGTGTGGCTATGACACACAAACCAGATAAGTTATTTGATGGCCGCCCATTTACAGCAGTATACGGAAATTTGATATCTCACAGAAGATGAACCATATCATATTGTTTTTGAGGCGCCCCCTCATCAAAAACATGCAATGTTGCATAAGTGATCATCGCCATACGCCACATCTAGCAATATACTCAATGAACATTGAAGACTCAATGAACCCTTGTCTCCTCCCTCATTCTATGTTCAATTTTACATCGTGCTGTGGGTTCGTGATATAATAATATGTAGTATTCCCGAAAAATACCATATTAATGACAGGTGAGACAGAGCTTCGTTGGTTATCATCGTTTAAATATTCGTGATTGTACTATTAGGTCCAAAACTGTTACTGCATTAATTGTCGTACAATACCCGCTTATCGAAGGTAATTATATTTTATATTTTTTCATGGTAAACTTAACTTTTGCGATATATTCATAACTGGACGGGCTGGTGCTTACCCTTACCACGATATTATTATGGTGTGACTTCAACAAATCAAACATTTTACATAAGCCACCCTGATATCTGCGCGTTGTAACGTGTATATGATGGTATTTTAAAAAAATGTATAAGAATGTGGCGATATTTTCCCAATGTATGCATCTTGTTATTGACAAACACGGCTCATTATCACATCGGATCAACGCATCAGGCAGAGCTCGACTGCAAACTATGATTTACAAACATTCATTGGACGTCACCCCACTCAACCATTCTCAAAAGTGTCATTCATCAGACAGTTGCTGCTTACATCAACATGTACATTACATATCATCTTTTCTGGCGATAATGGAATGCTTCAACACGCCATTCATCACGCTATAATTACACTCAACATTGGCATTTTACTTCTTACTATTTTGTCAGTACATTTGTTTCTTCAGGATTATTTACGTTTAACACAACTCTACAGTTTAAACAGTAATGGTACACCTATAGAAGAGCATTATGAAATAAATCGAATGTATCTGAAATGCCCTCAGATATTCATAGATTTTTGTAATGATATCTGATATCTAGGCTGTGGTAATCTTATATGTAAGTGGCTCCCCAAAACATCCGGGGTGTGAACCTAACAGTCAAATATCATCATGGTTTGCGATTCAAGGAAATGGGAAAAGAATCTTCTGCAGAATATATAAGACTAGTTTTGCTCCGGTCTGACAGTGACGTTGCTAAACATCATTTGAGTTTTGTTTGCGCATCGTATATGATGATTAGAACATTGCAGGACGTCAAAACAGACGCCCTGCATGGCTAGATTAGGTCATACATTGGCCCTAGAGCAAAAATCTCTTAGTAGTTGATCTGTTTACGTGATGCTGGGGATACCGAGAGGGAAAGTGTAGTTTGTTGGTCACCAAAAATTGAGAATAACCGAATTCTTGGGAAATACGCAAAGTTTGCTTGTAACCTTAGATTAAACTTTACTGCATACATGTCTTTTTTCCCGTATGGACAGGTTTTGTTTTTCTACTTACGGTTACAAAATATATAGGTTCATAATGTCCACGGAGATGATCTCTGCTGCAAACAGCATAATATTTTGTACAAACACTGCAGAGTATGTCAGGATCACTTGGAAAACCCGCATGTTTATGATTGTACAGCAGAGAAAGTATATAGTAGTGATGACTGATGTTGATAACAGTAATACAACAATTAATACTGCTCATAAAACTGACAATGGGTTACATTTGCCTGGAATTGTATTAATAGGAGTGATGCATGTCGGATACTTAATGCTGTTTGAGCAACGATGGATGTGCCTCACACAGGCCAGTAAGGCTCCAAAGCTTTCGGCACTGCGAACCCGTCTTTCTGAGCATTTGTCAAACTCCAGGGTCGACTTTGTCATGGTCATGAGAATGTCAGTGCGAGGTCGAAGATAGGCTGAGAAAGACAATGTGGAATTTGTGATTGAAAATGTTCTGGATGATTCAACAGAACATCTCTTCTTTCATAACGATGAGCAGCAGAGCTTCTTCGTGTATGATCAACTCCATGTGCAACCATCGGAAAAAAAAACAATGTATATATAATTGATGGCAAAGATATTCAATATCAACTGATTAGGAAGTTCGTTGGCCATGATGGTTCCAAAGCAATCGGAATGGTACCGCGTCTCACCAGTAAGCATATGGTCCTTCCTTAGTTTGCACCACTTTGTGTGTACCTGGCATCTCAGGTTCTCAGTCATCCGTGGCAGCAGATATGGATGCTATGACTGAATCGACAGTGATCACAGGTAAATATTGATAACGAATCTTGTGTCGTTCGCCCTAAAACATGGTTATCTGTATAATTGTTCCACATTTATGAGGGTGGTCATGGGTTGCATCCCAATGTCAAATGACGGATTGCTAGTACACCATTCCTCTTTTGAAACTTCTAGACAAAAGGTATGCGAAGCGTTTCACTGGATGTTATTTTAATATGCACATAACCCTTGCTTGTACGGAAGATGCCAAACATCGCCATATATGCACCCTTTGGTTCAACAATAATCGCCCTTCATTCAACCAGCGGATCAAACAAAGTGGTAGGTGAATCAAATATCGGCATAGCCATTTGATTAAAATTTATGTATACACCAATAACGCAACCAGCCGATCCGTACATTGTAGAACACGATTTATAGCAACGGATATAAGAAGAAAATTGTAATAATTGCAGGATACGCGAATAACCGCCACCGAGGGATTGGATTCCACTAGGTTTTATATGAGCGCCCCATTACCAGCGCCAGTCGATCCCCACATTATTGAAACAGCAGGATGCTTATGATGAACGGATGATTCTGGCATATCGGTCGTAACTCGAATCGTATTTGCATTTTGAGGGATTATATTGTAGTGCTATACATTCTTACTTAAACTGTTTTCATGCAAACATATTCGCTGATATGTAACGATTTATGTTAAGTTTTATTACCATCGACTGAACACAGTTGCTCTAATATTACCTGACACGGTCTTTTATTCGGCTTTATCTATCGTCTCCGCAGGCAGGGACAATGATGCGTTCTGACCGAATCCCGTACAGATGTGCAATGTGTCTGCCCGGGCCTGTGATGTTATTGAGGGTGACAAGTAGAATTAAGAGTGGATGGTAAGGAAAACATGATGTGAGGGGGGGGGGGGGGGGGGGGGGTGCCACTGATAGCCAGCATGCCTCAACGGACATCTGGGGACAGGGCTGTGTGTGTGACACTGTAACACAATCAATGTGACATAAGCCATCACAAAACACTGGACCGGAAAGGGGATGCTAAATGACACGTGTACATGGTACAGTAGTGACTATTGTTATTTATGCTACTGGTGTCATATTTGCCAACTGCCGTTCACATTTCTGCACACATTGTCTGAAATGTTATTCGTGGTGAGTGGGTAAGCGCATACAACATTTGGCACGTCCGGCTGCCTCTTAAACCCATACTCATTGTCTGCAAACCATGAGGCCATGCAACGGTACCGTTAATTATAAGCTACCTGTTTCTGCATCCGTCCAACCAGTTGAACTCTACATCAGCACAAAGATTATGTGATCGCGCTTGGCAATACGTGTGATTACCCAGAAAACTCTTATAACAGTGCATTTGGCCGGCTCACGAACCAGCTGCTGCTATTATAATCCCTGAGGTATCACAAGAGAATACGGTAAAGGCCCAAATATCTATCCCGGGGAGGGGGGGGGGGTCACTTATCGCAAATTGTCCAAGGTAAGATAATCAATTGCCAAATACCACTAACTTTAAGCTCCGGGAAGTAAACTAAGAGCAGTGCTTTCATTCCAAAACAAGGTCCATGTCCGTTTGAGGATGGCGTGGTCCAGGATATCAAACGGACATGTGGAGAAACACCAATGAAAATGATCGCCCACTGTTAAGTGCATCTATGATGTATTCTGTCTTTCGGGAAAGTAGTTGGCATGGTGTCCGCGGTAATAGTCACTTCGAGTATATTTCAAATCATTCTGAGGTTTTTTAGATCTGTGGCTCGTGTGACATTCGGTTTGCCTGCTGGCTTGCAGTCTCGCTCGTAGATTGACTAGAGTCATATCACTAGGTACCAATCGGCTAAAACAAGTACTTGTTCATCAAACTTACTTCGGAATACACGAACAGAGTTCAACTCACATAACATTGATGACCCACAGCGCATACCGTGTTCCTCATTCCCTGATTGCTCTCAGAATTGACCTGAAAACCATGCACAGTTGCTCCAGATATCAGTGTTATCCTACTGTGCCAAAAAATGGGCATGCTCAACATCACTTGTGCAAATGGATATGTGTAATCTATTCCACGTAGGGCGTGCTATATCAATGTGTCGGGCTACTGATGCTTACCTATGCTATAAACTGCCTGAATATATCGATGAATTGTAAATTCACTCAGCCTTGCTTGACAGCCTTATTAGATTGCTGTCGTCTTAATCCACGTAGAGAGGTTAGTTTTAAACACATCTGGTTGCATAGTTCAGCCATAGGTTGCAACAGCTCGTTTCGGCGTCGATAAGCACTAAGCCTGTCCTTGGAACGTTCAGAATTTCATACGTTTTGACACAATCTACTGCAGCGATACATACAAGCGAAACATGCGTGTGAACCTACTGCCCAATTTATGTGTGGTTCATTGAATTTGTTTTAAAATGTACGCAATGGTTTTTACGTACCCCGCTATAATGCTGCAATTGCATATATCTAAGAGTCATACCGCATTTCCATTTAGTGTATTGGATTAATAGATTTGCTTTTGCGCCTATCGTTCCTGTGGCCATGAGTGAGTCCAGGTGACATGAACTGGATTGAATCTAATGACTGAATATAGTCTCAGGGTATTGTGATTTAATATACATAACAGTCTCCGCGCCTCTCTTAGTACACAAACCTCTCGCTGTGTGTATTAACATGCATGCTATGATACTCTAAAGAGGTGTCAATTGATGTAATTGCCTTTCCACCAGGTGTAATATAGCTATAGCATGAAATGCTCTCTCCTAATCACTCTCAGCCGAAGACGGAGGCGCATATATATTAAGGACAGATATGATGCCTGTTATGTGTTCATGGTACTCATAACTAACGATCATCATTACGTATCAAACTAGGATCAATACAAATTTCTAAGCGTAGATGGATCTGTGCACTGTATGGTTAAGAATTGCTCCATCATAGCCAGCAAACGCCTGGTAAGACTCTTACCGAAAACATCATATCTTTATTCAAAATGGCCTACAAAACTAACTGTTAACACCTTAATTCCTCCATCGACGCGACCAGAAGTAAGGCGAACATAATTGTAGAAGCTTCTAGGAAGCTTTGGACTAATAGAGTATCATAATTGCCATTGCGTAAGCATATTTAGGTGACAAAAACAACCCAATAAACATGCATCTACGACGATTATACAGAGCTTTCGATTATTTATATGATTACACTGATTCATAAATACAGCGGAAGGCAGGAGAAAGCACCTGCGTTTTTAGCGATCGAGCATGTTTCCCCAGCGCGGACCGAATGTTTTCTGCAAGGTACGACAATGGGCAGCCTCTTAAGCCGTTTGATAATCTATATTATTCTAGATCCCCGCAAAATGCTTCAGCATTATTGCACTATTTTTTGCCAATGTTGCAAACTCATTAACTCGGTGTTCTATTAATTCGAATAACCCAAGGAACACACTACCTCGATAGTGTTATCATGCATACATTTTGTGATTCAGTTAATGTTCAGTGGTTCCTATAATATTTTTTTGCTCTTCGATAATTATTTCGTAAGAAACAATCTTTGCAGGAACGATCCAGAGGCCGAACATTGCAATTGCATTAAAACATTAAATTGACAAAAACATAAAAGTAGATTGCATCGTTCATTCAGCGTGCTATGAAGAGCTCACACGTATAGAGCTTATGGGTATTTCCTTGCATTATATTCAATGTAACACATTAGGATTTCTGATTATGACCCATCTTGAACTGCATAATGAATAATTAGCATATGCTTACCTTTATAATTTTTGTTGAATTGAATAATTTCAAGGAAGTTGTTGACCGATTTCGCATCAATTGAAAAGTAAACGGGATGTAATCAACTTTTTTAGTAGCAATCAAGAGGTGTCATCGTTGGAAACTCTTCTTTTCACCTATGGCTATGTCATAACTGAGAAAAGAATACCTTCTAACATCGAGTTGTGATCCCAGTGAAAAGATATTTTTAACAAGGTCACTATAAAAATATTGGGTATATGTATGGCTAAGATGAAAAACTTTGTTCCGGAATTGTTCTGTTTTATAGGACATCATCACCATACTGCAGTTATTTTATGTAAACGGCGATGGTTGCTATGGTGTGAAGGGAATGTAGTTAGCCTTCGTTGCAGATGTGTGTTTATCTTGCAGCTATCTCTGATGTTCTGGATGGCTCCGCACCCACAATGCAAATAGGCCATCATTATGCAAGGTTTAAATTAAGTAATAAGGCGATTACTATTTCGCTTGCTGAATCGCACTTGTGTATGAAACTCAGAGATTCAGTGGCTAACTATGATAGCTTTCAAAACAAAATGTCAAAATGACCACATGGATTTGTCACCATATTTGTCTTGATATTGCTCCATGTATTGTCCGAGTATTAACAGGGCATTCACTGCATCGTCATCACTGCGCGCTTCGTCGCTTGAACTTTTACAAAGCTTACATGAAATTGTAGAAATGATGTTCCTTTGTTGATTTACAAGCTCAACTAGTTGCGGGTTTTAGTTGTCGCGGTCGATGAACTACTGCCATTTAATCGAGCACATTCATGTGCGTCAGACCAATCGGCATCTATTGCTTACCTTCAAACGCTTCATTACATAATGTTAACTCAGAATAATCATCTGGTATGGAATATTTAACTAAAATACCATAAACAAGCGTAATATGTTTGATCCGGTAATAGCCTGTTACTGATTTACTGACCGACCATCTGTGTGTGCGATGAACTGATATTACCTAGCAGCCACCAAGGACCGCTGCATTTAATTGGGTTATCTGTCCCCGTCTGACATATTTTTACTACTAAATGTTACTACGAAAACAAAATCGGTCATTGTTGCATGATTTCACTCGCCCAGAAAGAAATCAATTATCAGGCGAGCTATGGCAAAGTGAGCCATGATGACTAACATTAAAGGCAACATTATATACTCGCTGCTGATAATGCACCACGTCTACCTAATTAGGCTACATAGGTCATGCACTTCGTCTTCGGGCTGTTCAGTGTCTAAGCAGGTCATCATATTTGCCGTTTTTTGTGCTAGCGGCTTGTGTCTCCACTATAGCACAAGTAACCTTCAAGTATTTAACGTGAATTTTAGGTGTTCAGGCGATCCCTACACCAGTGTACGTAGCAGCTATTATGGGATAAATTAATTAATTATGAGCTCATGATACAGGCGTTGTATGTCACTATATAAGCCTTCAAATTTTATACTGTTTGAAACGTCCTCTCAGCAGGCGTTGACGGGCTAAATAATTAATCGATTATCATATTTATAAAGGTAGATTATAAAACCAACAACTAATTTAACTGTCAGCAGTATTACCGTTACTCTGGGTTGACATAACTGGAAACAGATTCTACTTTTGATTTAGAGGCTTGCTAAACACCCTTTCACTTTGATTAATTATTGAGAAAAATTCAAGGGGGAATGGAATTGCAGAGATAAAATGTGGGTACAATCATGATGATAAATGTCCTTGTTACAGTCTGAGGCACTCTCATTTGACATAACAGAAAATAGATGGACCTACCATATGCTTACAATCTGCGATATCCATTGCATATTGTGTTAATAATTCGTAAAGGATGGTTCTCAGACATATAGTGCGCATGACAAATGGTAATATCATCATTCATTATACCACTTGAAATATTGTGTTAGATTTGATAGCCACATTACTCATCATAACGTAACGTAGACAATAACATTGAAACGTGAGTTATTTCCTATCTGCATATTGATTTCATGAAATGTTAGTGATGTGAGATTGGTGCAACAGGCGGCGGTTATTTCGTTACGCATGTATGTCCAACGACTAGCTTTTCCTATGTGTTCGATTGATCATACATCAATATAGCGAGGGATTATATTGTCACACGTGTTGAAGTAAGGATATTGCCCACATGATGTATGTAATAACACTCCCACGCCCAGATCGTTTAATCAGATTTGCCACTCATTAACCCTCATCTTTATTTCAATGGGGAAGGCATCTTGTATTAACGTTAGCATTTGCGAACGAGCAATGAATCTATTTTATAGATCCCTTACGCATCCATTACAATGTATGTTATTCAGTGAGGTAAAAAAAAAGGTCTGCCGTTTCCCACCACCCATTCTTCTCAAAATCTACGCTACAAGATTGATGTGATACAGAAATGATAACATTACATGAAATCACTTGTTTGGATTTAGTAGACCATGTTGCATTGTGCAATTGATTGCCGTGCCGCCTAAATCTAGGCAAAGCTTTCTGTAGAATTGTATTTATCAGACATCTGACACAGTAAAGTTATCTGACTGCATTGGAGAACTCCACACAATCTACTTTTAATTTTGGTTTTCGAGATATCCAGTAAAGAATTCGTGATCAGTCAGCATGAAATCAGTTAAACACTAACCCTGTCTTTAACTTTGACGTCCGCTGTTTGCATACTAATATCCAGCTGTTTAACTGACATTGTAAGAATAATTCAACTGCGAGTAGTAAATTTACGCTCGGTTGGAGGTCATACAATAAAGGATATTGACCATTCCCTGGCGTTCACCACATTTTGCTCAAACTAGATGTTAAGTCAAGATATTAATCTGAGGTCATGTACATCCGCTAAAATCGTCACACAATTATGGGCGCAGGATTCATGACTTTTGTCAGCATTGAATGATTTTTATTTAACTGCAACGAGTATGCAGCATTGAATGATTTTTATTTAACTGCAACGAGTATGCTTGAGAATCAACATGTCGCAATAATATCGAGCCAATGTACATATTGTTTTTTTAAAATTCACCATGATCGTATTATCGCTTAATAAACATATTCGGTATAAGTACTGACAAAACCCGCCATGCCTTACATGTGATAACATGAAATGCACTATTGACTGAAAATGTGCTTATAGTTCATGAAGATGGCAACAATTGGGATATTGCCGCATTAATGACATAAACACAGTTAAACATGACGGTTTTCTTTCATTTTTCACTGAGAACACTTTCATTTTTCCAATAATTAAGGAATCTTCTATATACCGACGAATAATTTCCTGCTCGCATTTCAATATGAAAAATGTTGTTAAAAATATTACTTTTACGAATCATCACAAAAATACTCAATAATGGTTATAAATTTTAAAGGTTGTTATTAAGGAATGACCGAAACCCTAAAAACACATGGGACAATATGAAAATTTTCTTAAATGTCAAGATACATGGATTTGTATAATCTTCCATTTGATTTACTATACTTATAATCGTTTGAGAACCACATATATTGGAATATGGGATCGGTGAATGGCAGACGGTGTGTATACGCTCGCTGACCATAACAACCCATTATTTTTCGTGTGCGATTTCAGAGCGAACCTTCCTTTATGATTTAATATTGCCTTGGTGTGTGCAGATGGCGTTATTTGCATGCATATCATTTCCACATCCCCACTGGCAGCTGTTAAATTTTGACTGAACAGCACACATAAAAACTTAACTGGCTGAACTATGTGTCCATTGTGTCTGTAAGTATGATACATTCTCCTTACATTATTTCATAAGCACAGGAGAGGCATAACAAAGAGGTTATATATACGGTCATCCACTCAGTTTATAGCAGCTTTGATTTTCAATGCAACAAAACACCGACGACCACAATTAATCGTGCTTTGAAAACCTTCCTCATATCGCGATGTTATCCTTAGGCATAAATAGCCCTGCTTAGTGCAAATCGACAACCGAACATATGTTGCGTATATATATATATGACATAACTTAAAAATAATGTCCCCCAGATATTGCTCTTTAAATTTTTCAACCCATGGACAATTAACATTCATTGTGTTCTAGTCACCCTATCAAAGAACGGTAAGAGATATTTATTTTCGTAAGCAAATCTTAGCAAGTATCATTAAAGGTCAACTTCAACGATTTTCATCATTTCTTTATTTTGTGTTTCAAAATGAAGATTAATAACTCATTAACCAACGGGTACTCATAATTCATTGCACCGCTATGCATAACTACTAAAAATCCACCGATAAGGTTCCACTCGGAAGAAAATACGAAGCCATCTTCTCGATGCCATTTTGCCTCAGTTGGCCGCTAGGGGCAGGTTGCGTGACGTCATTCCTGCTGCGCGGCCTCAGAAAGAATTTGACAGCGATCGAGCGAGCGAAGCGAAAAGCGATTGTTTGGATTTTAGTATTACACTGTTTTTAAATGAAGCCATGTCGTCTTCTGATGAAAATTACGAGGCCCCATAGGATTAAATTGGGGCAAATTATGTCCATGACTATTTATTTGAGACAATACGGACGGGAGTTGAAAAATCCAAGTCACACTTCGAAATGACACTGGGAGCTCTAACTTGCTTCGGATGAAGAATCCACAAAAGATATCAACGAATGGTGAGTTTAGGAATACCCTTCCCCAGCTTTATTGAACTACGTTAACAGGTAAAAAATAATCGTTAGTATCAATTACCCAATAGAATTACACATTCGGTAAGTTGAGGATGGTATGTTGACAGATGTAACTATTACAACAGATAGAACTTGGCTAGCGAATGTAGCTTTGCCATTGTACCGTCAGCACATTAAACATTTTTGACAGATGATTACATGCAGTATATAAAGTATTTTCCTGTTATATTCAGTCAGCACTGCATCCCAATGGACGAAGCCAGAGTGTGCATCAGAGGTTTGGAGAGAGTGATGGCTATAACAGAGGAATGGACATGCATCACCAAGCAGCCAAGATTCCTGGCAAAATGCCTGAATAAAAATGAGCTGGAAGCTTCCAAATTTGAATCTATTCAAATGGATGGACCTGTTGGAGAGTAAGTTAGCCATTATTGCTACCAAAAAGGACGGTTTGAGGTTGAACAATCATATTTATTACTAAGGGAACATCAATCCGCTGTGTAAAACATTCAGTGTTCATATTGATAAACTACAATATATTTCACATAGCCAAAAATAAATAAAACCATTAACATGAAATCCAGAGGCAGAGCTTACAATTACAAAGTGAGGGAATGGTTGACAAATGACAATTGTTTTTTTAACTATGCAACTTATTTCAAAACCATAGACAACTTATTGACATATTGCTTCAGATAATTAAGGTATCTAGCCTACTGCCAGTTTACATTATGGATATGGCACAGACTGGGCAAAAGAAACAGAAAAGTGTTGGCAGAAGTGGAAGATTACTTGGTCAGGTTAAATCTACACCTGTGAGCACCTACGAGAAGATCCTTTGCAGGTTTCTCGTACTGGGAGGCAATAGGAGGTGGAAGATTTCTTGAGCTCTGTTCGAGTTTTCATTGAAGTGAATTACTGCTAGGAGCAATCTGGATATATATATATATAGCAGATTGATAACATATTGCTAAGTAAGAGCAATTGAAACTTGAGCACATAATAAGAATTATACAAAAAAAAAAAACATTCCAGCTGCCAGTACACAAATGTGCTAAACTTCCATACAACAAATATACACAACCGAATTTCAAACTTATTTCATTGGTATTACCTGGCCTCCATGGTGGCATAGGGATAGTGAACACTCTTTGGTGCGAAGAATGTGACCACTTTGTGATACGATTCTAGGCTTGATGTCTGCTCTGATGGGGAAAGCCTGCCAATGTCATTTAGGAGATGCTTGCTGGAGACTATCAACTCCAACTCTTTGTGTGGCTTTGATCCTATTTATGGTTAACACATATATCAATACAGATTACATTTCTTTGGTAAAGTAGTACCACAAGGACATGGATTTTACCTTTACGACTCATTTAATTACACTACAACTGAAGTAAATATTTCTATGTAAACTTATATGATTAAAAACTAACACCGACCCTTCAGTATCCACTTCCTGTCCTCTAATAGTTCATGCTCACATTCCGGGTACAGATCCCCATGCCCCGCGTGCTCATTGACGACATGCCTAGTGACAGAGAGCCACTTGGCTCGGACCAGACCTGCATCTCCATCGCTGGAGGCAGCACACCAGTAAACATGATTGGAAATGCTTCTGGCCCACTCACCCAGGATGTTGCAGTCTTTTCTTTTCCCTTTGGCCAGTATTTTCTTCTTGATCCCTTCATTTACAAATAAGTGTGTGTTTGTCTTTAATGCTATCATATAAATTTGGTATGCCAACATGTTAAATATTTTTTAAATTGTTACACAGAGTGTTTTGGGTCGGCTTAAGTCACACAAAGAAACTAACCTTTGGCAACATGCCACACATCAAACCAGTGTTGGACTTTAGGTTGCTCTTCCCTTATGTACTTTTTCACCCCCAAATGTCTGTCAGTAGTGATGGATTCAATGGTCAATCCATTCTCAGACAGGGATTTCTTACCAGGCTTCAGACCAGCTAACTCCATAGCATTAGAATTTTTAACTTGGTTACTCTGAAAGAAATTAACAGGCAATTGATGGTACAATAGAAATTAAAGAATCCATCATATACTTAGCAGTGTGGCCTGGAGAACAACATCTTGCATCCCCTCCTACAGAAAGTGGTGTACCTTGGCGAGCAGTTGTCAGTGATGTCTTTTGGGTCCGCCAGAGTCGTCTTACAGCTGGAACAAGATAGCTTCTCTGAATGAGATAGAATGTTGACATAGATATGGTTGGGATATTAACATGCCTGAACATGTTCAGTGTTCTAACAGCACTACTGCCGCTAACAAAAAAATCCTGAAGCCATTAACAAATTCCCTGCAGGCATAGCTCCTGTAAAAGGTTGGCTATCCCACATCTTACGGTGTCCATTCACGCAGATTTGTTCAAAACAAGCAAAACTCCCCCGTATCTGCTTGATGATGACTCTGCAGGGGCCCAAGCACAGGAAGCATGAGAGCAGCAGGGTTCTCAAGCAGCTCTCAAACACAATAAATTTTCTTTGATTCTGACTAGGGCCATCCTTCAGATCAACACCACTGTGAACAATAAGAATGAATTCACAATATAAGCATTCTGTGAGCTAAATTTTTCTTCCATCAGCGTTTGTAGTGTGGTTACACTACAAACAAAACAATATTTTCCTTACACTTCTTCAAACTCCATGTCATCATCAGCGTCCATCTCGGCATCATCACTGACATCAATGAAGTCATAGTCGGGGTCAGTTTCCATCTCATCATCGCTGTCCACTAGTTGAACAAATTCCTCCTGGGGCTCATATTGGGTGCCCCTGGTGACACTTTGGATCAGCAAATTGCACTGTGTCCCGATGCAGTGCTGAGATGGGCTAACTTGGGTACCTCTGGAATATTTCTTTATTCCAGGAAAGAAGGAACTCTGTGTCTGCAGGGACTTGTCAGCCATCTGTGGTATCAATACAATAAATATGCTACAATTTCATTCATCATACCCTTAAAGGATGTAAATGTTTACAAATTGACTCTGAAAATACACATGGATACATTCAACAGAAGTTATCCCTGCCAATGCATTTCATCAAATATAATAATGCAGTTGCCTTGTGACACTCACGGAAACATTTGCCTGCACCCCAAATGACAAGTGAGAGCAAGCTTCATGTTCTGCAGACGGCAAGGCACTCGCCCCTGGTGTAGCAAACAACGCGGATGCTGTCAGAAGCGAAGTTTCTTCGCCTAGGTCGGCAGTGCTTGGGTGTGAAACCTCAGTCTGTGGTTCACCACTGTCACTAGATTTATGTTTCTGCTCAGCTGCCAATACCATTTCATTTACTACCTGCATGACAAGAAACAGCTAGATTGATATACTGGCAACTTGGTGATAAATTCATTAACATCTAAATAAGTATACGTCAACATAGCAGAACTAGCCTAAAGGTTCAAGCCAACAGATCTCACCTGTTGTCGCTGCCTTTTCTCCGAGGCACTCCGTCGCTTACTTTGACTGTCATCAACTCCGACGTGGCTAAAGATAGTTGGTATGGCCTCTTTTCGGAGCCTAGGTTTCTTACGAAATCCTAGACTTTTGAGCAGCTCTGGGTCAGTATCATAAGCACCATTCTCGAAATGATCAGAACATAGAACCGTCGTGGGTGTAGGACTCCAGTGTTTACGTTTGACTTTCGACACCCATATGCGGCGCATTTTGCTGTCTTTTGGAAACAGAAAAAAACTCTCACGCCTGACTTCTCATTGTTCCGACAACCAAACGCACAAACAATAAGGCATAATCCACAACAAGAAACGCACCAGACCGTGAAGAAAGACGAGTAAGTCACACGCTGTCAGCCAATCGTGAAGGCTGAAGATGGCGAGGAATATTCGCGAACAACCTGAATGACGTCACTGTCCGGAAATTCACGAATTTTACCGAGCGGTATCTTGTCAGATTCGACGTGGAAAATGTACATTTAAAAATCATTTTTCTAAAAGAAAAAAAGCGCGCAGTCACCTTATTTTGGTTACGATACCCTTTAAAACATAGAACTTTTGAAAAATGGAATAAAAAAAATCTTTGTAGTTAACCTTTAAATGACATTAGTGATGATTCTTAGGAATGGCAAATAACGAGGTTATTATTCCACGATGGTAATAAATGTTAAAAATACTGTATGGGTCGCGATCCATACGGAAATCTTGAAAGTGGTAGTAGCAAAAATCACACAGCTGTATTAACTAAAAGATTCCATAACATATTGCCATTTGGCAATTGAATAAATGAGTAAGCTTGCTTTGGATTAAACCCAACGTGTTGCGTCAGTCATAAATGTTACCATCAAATATTGAATGGAACATAAGCAAGGTTCAAACTGATTGCTTATCTACTTGGAACAGAAAACCGAGAAGAAAAACAGGAACGGTGGCAAGATTGGCATATTCAATGCTCGTGCATAGTTGTATATAACATAATTTTCTGATTTGAAGGCTATCGATAGGAGAAGGGTTCATGCCTGTGTCAAATCAGTTTCAAAGAACTTGTGGATGCTTTCCAGGCATCAAAGTCAGTAGTATCACTTCCAATTGAGCTGAACAGTTAGACTGCCAACCTTTCCAACGACAACGCTATATCCGGAGCTGCCTGAGGAGAATCCAGAGTACTCCTAATGGTTGAATGATATCAGTTTCAAGAAGCAGTACCTTGAGAAAGAAATTGAAAACTATTGTGCAATGTACAAGACATATAGGCGTGCAGTGAACTCAGTTGACGCAGTAGACACTGCTTTAGTTACTGTTGTACGTGTCTTGGCGCAAGTGGTGGATGTGTAGTTTCTACAGTAGCTGCTATTCCTATTGCCACAGTGTTGGGTGTTTCTGGCGCCGCTTGTGGGCTACTTAGAATTGCTGGAAACTTTTCAGTCGGCGACTGACCATCAAGGTGAAAAAACATGATCAGATCCGCATTCTAGCGCAGAGTAAATTGAATACCATTGCTGACATTGTATTAACAGCACTTAAAGATGGTAATATCTCGGATCATGAGTTTCAACTTGTTTTTGCTGAGGTCACAAAATATACCCAAATAAAGGGTGAAATTAAGGCTAGATCTGTAAAAGACCACCAGACTGTTTCAATCGTTCAAAAAAACGCGATGATCCAACGCGAAAAAGACTAAACATTGGAAGGTATCAGACAAAAATTGGATGTTTCTTTACCATTAAGCGGACTGTGAATTATATTGACCTGCCTCAATACATAGAATAATTTGAATTGCGCGGACCTTTACGATCTATTGAATAAACGAGGGCATAAGGTACAAAAATGAACACAGAAGATCGTATTACTGAAATTGAAGGTTGTGTAAAAGAGTTGAAGTTAGATATAGATTATCTGAAAGACGAAGCAACAGATCTGGAGGAAGAACTGAGTGATATGGAGGGTACGTACGATAACCATGTGAACGGAAGGACCTTGTGAGAAATCTGGAGGTTAAGAATGGGGATCTTATGGAGCGAGTGGAATGCCTAGAGGAGCTTGTCAGCAAGTGCCACACGAGCTTGTAATTCAAAGAGATGAATAGACGCGAACGGTGTAGACACCTAAGCCTATGGACACACTAGTTTACCCAAAAACTAGCATGGTGAAGTCGGACCCGTATAGGGCTCGGGTCCAACTAAGGGTGAGTAAAATCCTGTATAGGCTGCTTCAGCGAGAATAGTATGGATGAGTGGATTTGAGCCAGAACCGCCACTCTCTATATTACTGCCTGTAAGGACAATCTGTGAACCGAATGAACCCGACGCTGACTTGTTCACTGCTTACATAATATTTTGGCGTCGTAAATAATAACGCACCTTTAGAAGATAATATACCTCCTTATTAGCTCTGACAGATTCGTGAGAACCGCGTCCAGGATTCACGCGTTCAGATAAACGCTTGATTGAACAGTAGGTATATAATGCACGGTAAAAACTATTTTGCCACAGCGAAGTATAATTTCGAAACTGAATTATGCGAATTGCGGTCTACCTGTGCGTATATCTCACCTGGTCAGGTGGGGTAATCAGCCGATATACACCAGGTAAGTCTGTTGGGTTATATATCAGGGAAGTTTTTGTCAATGAATTAATTAAAGAACGCCCCCGATTTTTCATTGCACAATCCATTACTAGAAAACAGAAAACAGTTGATGTGATAATATTCAAAATCAGGAGAGTGTGTCGGTGTCGTGGCGAATAAACGCGCGGCGCCTACCTTGATTAAGGGCAAGCGACTAGCAACACACGTACATTACAAAGGAAATACATCTTGGTTAAGTTTCAATTCATGCAACGCAGCTCTTCTATGATTGCAGACAGCTCGCTGAATGATATCGAATTCGACGTCACTGAGAGCAACATGGAATTTGATGGAGGTCTTTACCCCATGAAATTTAAGGCCAGCTTTGATATCTCCAGTGAACACGTCGATTTGGACTTGGAGAGGAACGATCTCATTGATTTAAAGTTTCCCATCATATTTCTAGAAGAAGACAATGGCGTGTCCGTACCTGAGATGTCTCTGCTTAAAAAGGTGAGAAATTATTTGTTGCGTAATGAGAACATGATAGTGTCACCGACGGGGCATAGATGTGCCGGTTGTTGGTGTCAAGGCGTTTATTTTATATCTGCGCTGTTTGTTCGCGCATGCATGGTTAGGGCACAGTAAAAATACGGACATGGAGAAGTCCACTTTCGCTTACATATATTGTGTCACGTTGAAGCGTTCGCGTTCGATCGGTATGCTGACACAAATATGTCAGATTGGCCTTGAATGCCTTCCTGTTATAGTCTATCATTCATGTGATCAACTGCTGCCTGGAAATAGGTGCTTGAGATGATGTGTAATGATCTATTTTAAGGACATGATGGCTTTTTATCGCGACAAGAAGCGAGGAGTGGCACTCTCTGCGACCAAAACGGACAATGTCTGCGGTACTTTTTTGTTGGTACGCTTGTCACGTCACT
Organism: Urechis unicinctus; assembly: GCA_034190875.2. Taxonomy (NCBI): domain Eukaryota; kingdom Metazoa; phylum Annelida; class Polychaeta; order Xenopneusta; family Urechidae; genus Urechis; species Urechis unicinctus. The sequence goes on from CM067343.1 coordinate 21,095,077, forward strand.
TATATTTGTAAATATACATATACCTACACTCACACGTGATTCCATCCTCTATATCAACACGATTCGTATGTTCAGTTTGACTTGTGTATATTCTCATACGGGCTTCTGTTGAATCTGTATCAAGAACGGTGTCATTCCGTTCGGAAACGAGATCTACGAAATAAAGCCCGCCCAGGACGCACAAGCACAGACACCAGGAAAAGACGAAGACTTCAAGCAACAGCAAAATCTTCGGTCGCATCGCATGACGAAAGCAGTGCTCCCTACAGGTAAACATTAAGGTATTTGGTGGGGGCATGCACAAGTGTACTGATCCGTCAAGCGCAGGCTACAGTGTTTTCTTTAATTCCATTTAAACGTTATGTCACCCAACCCAACACTAAAAGTTTATATTTAGCACCCTTCTCTTGATATGACTAGATTTATGAGTTCTGAGCCAACCCTTAAAAATGACAAATGTCACGACTTTCGGGTCGCTAGCAAGTGTTGATATGTTCGTAGTGTTGAGTGATTGTGCAAAATTCACGACGAACGCTTTAAAGCTAGTGTATTCACCGCATCGATGACTCGTTATGAGTTATTCACATTGGACGACAGCGCTGGGCAAGCTGTAACAGGCAATGACTGCTGGTGTTTATTGTCGCCGAGGACGTGGTCGACATGCGCATTTGCCAATGAATGCGCTCCGACGAGTGAGGTGCAACTGGTCCCTAAATTAGTGCGGTTTATATACAAAATATGAAAGCAACGCTCATTACTTCTAAGAGTCTAAGATTGCAACCGAGACTTGTCAAAACGAGGAAGGACTTCCAACTCAGTGACCTGTTTTCTCAACACTTTCCCCTGATTTGATTCTTCCCAACCTCAAACCCAGCCTAACCCAATCGATCCCCGCCCCGACTAATAGCTGTATCACCTTTGCCCCCTTCCAAAGCACCCTTACCATCGAATCCCCAATAACCAGCGTACATTGACTAATGATTCACCATTGGACATTAACTGGTCCGCAAAGGGACATCGACGATGATCGCCTCTGTTTATGCGATACAGACCTTACGGACCAGCCAGTAGCACCACCCGTGTGGACATTGAAGGGCGATAATGAAAGCAACTGGCAAGAAGAGACATCACACGGATCCACACGTTTCAGACGCCAAGCAACGAACACTATCGACGATTATCACGTTGAGATGACGCTGATAGTGGACCACACGGTTTGGGAATAGTGAGTCATCAATATAAATTCCGTGCAAACAGTCGCTTGACCCTGCATTACTTCAAATAATTTAGAAAATCATACATCATTTCCAGCATAATTTCAAAACAATTACATTGGTGTACTCTAGCTGGAGGTCAAGGAGTGCAAATGATGCTGCTACTACATCTAGCATATCCCAGTATATGGCGCATATCGTGAATGCTGTACGTTGAGTGTCATTGACAACATCGTCGTTAAGAGCATTGAAAGTCAATCTGTGATATCGAAGACGCTATGCTAATGAAAATCAATCATTCAACATAAGCTTTAATTAGCGGCATAATCGTTGTAATGAACGTTTCCTTAAGGTTCTTCAAGCCAACTATTTATTAACAATGTTTCCGTGTTCTCAGATGAGCATACCATACAGCAACATCGATCTACAGCAATGGAAAATGCGCATTTCTCTAAGCGTCAAGAGTCTTGTTATTTCTAAAGTGAGCGCAATATATTGCTCCCAATCTTGCCGGTCACATTCCTATATTGGATTGTTTACAAATGTAAGTTACTTTTAATGATATCAGACTTCAGCCACTTCTCCGTGGACGACTGGTGACAGCATTATAAGTACCGGCGGGTCTGATCCTAAGCAGGTATAAATTAATGGAACTAAGGTTCTCGAAAAAGAAAGGAATTGGGTCAAACAGGACGGACGATCATGGAGTAATCCAGACCACGCCATGCTTTTTACAAGGTTATGAAAGGAAACTGTTTCACAAAGTGCCGAAAGTACGGATATATACTTCTAATTAATAGCACTGCACTTAAACGGTTTTCGCTAGTAGTCTTGTACCAAAGTTTTGTTTGCATTCTGTTCGCAGATATGACATTCATGGCTCTGTTGTGGGTAAGAAACGGTATAATCAAAGATGCGTGATTTTTGACCATATGAAGACAAATACTTCACATTGAATGAACATATGTAAATACTAGATGCACAAAAGATCACAGTTATTGTTCCTAACGCGTTTTTCAGTTGGGCTTTATGTTCCAAACCACTTTCAGATGCACTGACTTTTGCGTCTGATGACTATTTTGTTTCAGGTATAGCTAATGTGAGGACAGTTTGCCGAGCAGGATTAAGTGTATCAGTTATTGAGGACCGTGGATACATAAACTACTACGTTGGAGCTCACGAACTAGGGCATGGGTAGAGCGAAACTTAAAATAGATACACTTTCACAATTGTACTCTTCACTCAAACAATTCTTCATGTCCATGGTAATGCTGGGGAAGTGATAGTTTTGGTCATCAACGCGTGGCTTTCAGTTCAATGTTGCACCTCGTAAATATGATCTGACAAAAAGAAATTAAAGGGGAAAATGTATGGTATCAGTTTGTCAAGGAGTCAATTTGTTGATGTGTGTAATGTAGTCTAGGTTCCGGTCATGACGGCGATTCTAACACGTGTGATGGAAACGACATTCACATAATGACAGGTGGAACACCCGGAAAAATACCAGCCGATAAACTGGCCAATCTCTGGACGTTCTCTGATTGTTCGATCCAGCAGTTCAAGGACATTCTTGGTGGCACTTCAGGAAACCCTGCGTTGGTGTTCCCGATTGAGTTAAGTGTTTCATTCGAACAAATTTTGTTTCACGTCGAATCACATGCCAGGTTTTCGTCTTGATTGCAGATTCCCACGAGTATGCTTGACTGATCGGACCTGTACATCGGCTGGCCTTCCTGCTGTTAATCTGCAACCTGGGTTAGCCACTGCCTTGGACGAGCACTGCAAACTAAAATATGGCGAAGTTTCCACAATATGCGTAGGTGTTAAATTTCTGGACTGTTATACCCCATATGCTGGAATAAATTGTGTCAATGTTATGGAAATAATCTGATAACATTTGTCATAAAACCAACATATCTCGGGTAATAATCATTGCATGATCGTTTAAATCATATGATCGATAACTGTATCATTCAATACGTGACACCAAGGCCCAGCAGATAGGTGCGTGAGTGATTTTATCGATTCCTTGTTGAATTCATCGACAGAGATCATCACCTCACTGTTGAAATTGATAAAAACAACTCTGATACTTATCATATTAACCATCTCAATCATACAGCCTGCGCTGTTCAATATCGCCGAAATGTGCCGTTTCATCTACTGTACGAGACCCGTGCCTCCTGGACAAAGTAATCATTGCTACACAGTATCACCTGGAGCAATCGATGGTACGCCCTGTGGTACAGGAATGGTACGTTACTGCCACCATGGAGGTGTATACTCCTCGATTCAACGTATAAGTCATTCTAAATTTTGGACAAATCTATAACAAAATACCCTTTTTTCAGTCATGCTTCCGAGGAAATTGCATTGTGACATCCGCTGTAACGGACACAACAGGTGTGTTTCTTTTCATAAACACCATGCTTGATATCGGTTGTTGTAGTAAAATTAAGAATGAATTATAAAACATGTGTCCATTTATTCCAGGTGACGACACTTGTGTGGTGAAGCCACTCTCACAGCCAGTGCCTCCTGGTAAGGGTGCAATGGCAAAGCGCTGTCGACACATTTAGTATTTCAGTTCAACGTCATTGCCTCGCGCTGAAAAACATTACCCAATGCCTTTGTCTCTGGTACTCTTCTTGTCTTCTTATGAACAGGAATATTCTACTTTGTGAAATAATAAGTTATTGATATTACTGCCAGTGTAATAGCGTACTATCAAGCTGAACGAATGCATTTCACTTGATGATGTGATTATGCTCAGGATGCACAGATACACCAGGCTATATCCTTACCATCACCAGTCGATCCGCGCCTACTGTTTATGCCGATTGTGCCCTCATCATAGAGGACTTCCCTCAATTTTGTTTCACCCATAGCAACACCAGAACTTGGTGTTGTGCGTCATGCACACAAAGAGGTCTTGTCCCTCCTCAGATGCCAGGTCTGTACTTGTTGAGCTGCAAGGTCAAGGTCAAAACTTGCATGAATAGGGTTACAACAATATGAGAACGAGTTCAGCGTAAATGATATGTGAAGTTGACTTGTTGGCCTGAGCGTTAACAATAACGAATATATTTATAATTTTTAAGTTGAAGGAGTGTGGAGTGCATGGGGGTCGTGGAGCAGCTGTTCTATGGCGTGTGGAAAATGGCACACAACAACGGAACCGCATGTGCTTGCCTCAAGATTCCATTTGTATCGATGGAGAACCGTCTGAGAGTCAAGATTGTATTGGTAAAGCATGTCCCGAGGACGGCATGTGGTCCAATTGGAGCGCATGGTCGACATGTTCGCAGACTTGCGGAACTGGGTCACAGACAAGAACAAGGACGTGCACCAATCCATCCCCTTCCAATGGGGGAGCAAATTGTGTGGGTCTTAAAAGTGATAACCAAGATTGCAATACCCAAGGCTGTCCGATAAACGGAGGTTGGTCAACATGGGGCTCATGGTCTCTTTGTTCCGAGACTTGTGGGTCGGGGTTTCAATCGCGTACGAGAAGCTGCACCCGCCCACCACCCTCTAATGGGGGATTTGCTTGCCTCGGTCCGTTTAATAGTGTTCGAACATGTTCAGGGTTAAGCTGTAAAGTAAACGGCGGGTGGTCCATCTGGGGAGTATGGTCTCAATGCTCTTGTGTGACAGGAAGTCAAATAAGAAGCAGAAGTTGTACGGACCCAGAGCCAGCCAATAATGGACAAGACTGTTTCGGTCCAGACACAGCAACTCAAACTTGCTCTGGTACTAATTGTCAAGTGGACGGCGGTTGGACCAGTTGGGGTTCCTGGTCACAGTGTTCTAGCACTATTGGCGCTGGAACACAATCCCGTGTTCGTAGTTGTACCAACCCAGTTCCCGCTAACGGGGGTGGTCGTTGTATCGGGGAATCGACTGCGGTTCTTAATTGCAGTGTTGATGGTGGGTGGGGGCTCTGGGGTTCATGGAGTGAGTGCTCGGCAACCTGTGGACAAGGCTACCTTTCTCGCGTCAGGACATGTGACAACCCAACACCGACGAACGGCGGCAGAACATGTTCCGGTTACAATCAACTGCTCTTCCGCTGCCAACTCCGGCCTTGTTCACTGGGTAGGTACTCCCACATATATGTTTTTTTCATTTGAGAAATGCAAAACGAGATTTATTGTTATGAGCTGGGTTGTGGAAAGGGTGCAAGGGTGGGAAATAAGTTGCACGTTAGACTAGGCCCATGTAGAGAAAGCAAACATGTGTCAATTGGAGTTAGATATCACGTGGTTTGATGCTGAAATAGAGATTATAAATACCACTTCTGATCACGCAGGGTAGTTTTATACCGTTAGAAGTCATTTTGATTTTAAGAGCTGGAATAGATTTTTTAATTTGCTGCTTTCTGACATCGTATTGTACCATGCGCTCTGGTTGTGTTTGACTGCAGGGGGCTCGTGTTGGGATAGGTTAGCGTACTGCTGGCACTATCGTATCTATTGTACCAGCAGGATGTGGGAATCTACGATGCGTAGATACTGTACCCGTACGTGCGGGTATTGTGGATCAAAATAAGACGCAGAATGTACAGACGTAGTCTCTTGGATATGATACAAATCGCTATCGCGTCATTTTGTACCAGCTGATCTTTGTTCACAGGAATTTTTAATAGTTAAGTGTTCTGTGGTATGTGATGACAATCGCGAGGGTCGCGTTTTCTCTTTAAAAACAGCGCTTCGATGGCAAAAGATTTTCCAAAAGTGAATATCTCATGAAGTCAGCCAATAGATGGTTGTAGATTTTTTCATTGCAATTTCCTGGATTACTTCTTTGCTTGCAGACAGCGCTCTTTGTACTGCACAGGATTCTTTTATTCGATATAGTAATAAACTGATGATATGGTAATCCATTTATTGGGTATGTAGAATATCTGATGCATCTTAACTGATTATAGTGTACCGCATAATGTTCAGCAAATAAAAAAGCCTTTGCTTTGTACCTCAAACAATTGTGTTGAGTATAACATTTTGTGTACTGCGTGGCATTTTCGCACAATAGCCAGACTGTGACACGAGTATTTACCCTCCATGCAGGGTGGTAGGTGCTATTTCTATACTAAACAGCAAGGCTGATTGCTTACAACAGCCTCATGCGCAGACATGACCCGGCTTTTCCTTTGACAAAGTTGGTTGACGTTCAAAATATTAAGCTCTTACACACCTGTTTAATCACATCTACGGCATGATTAGGTTTTTTTTGTATGAGATCGTTCACAACAAAGCCAGTAATAAAATGACACTTCAAATACCTCAAGATAGGTGTTAATAGCTTCGTAAATAACCGTTTTTCAACGAATGCGTCATGCTAGTTTTCACAGTGATTCTCGATTTTAAACTCATCTATTTCAATGAAATGCTAGACACAAAAATATTCTCTTAAAGGGTGTGTCAGGCAACAAATAACGCATTAGAAGCCGCCAACGTGATGTATCCCGTTAGGTAAGCCGGCGATATTGTTTCGTGCACCCCATGACACAGAATCCAAATCCCATTAATGACGGGGATACCTATTACTCAGAACAAACATAATGCGTCCAAGAAAAATATATTCACTATATATATATATATATATATATATATATATATATATATATATATATATATATATATATATATATATATATATATATATATATATATATATATATATATATATATATATATATATGTATATATATATTTATACATATATGTATATATATATTATTATAGGTCTTTACCCCATGAAATTTAAGGCCAGCTTTGATATCTCCACTGAACACGTCTATTTGGACTTGGAGAGGAACGATGTCTTTGATTTAAAGTTTCCCATCATATTTCTAGAGGAAGACAATGGCGTGTCCGTACCTGAGATGTCTCTGTTTCAAAAGCTGAGAAATTATTTGTTGCGTAATGAGAACATGATATTGTCACCAACGGGCCATAGGTGTAACGGTTTTTGGCGTTTATCTTATATCTACGCTGTTTTTTAGCGCATGCATGGTAAGGGCAGAGTAATAATGCGGACATGGAAAAGTGAACTGTTGCTTACATATATTGTGTCACGTTAAAGCGTTTGCGTTCGATCGGTATGCTGACACAAATATGTCAGATTGGCCTTGAATGCCTTCATGTTATAGTCTATCATTCATGTGATCAACTGCTGCCTGGAAATAGGTGCTTGAGATGATGTGTAATGATCTATTTTTAGGACACGATGGCTTTTTACCGCGACAAGAAGCGAGGAGTGGCACTCTCTGCGACCAAAACGGACAATGTCAGCGGTACTTTTTTGTTGGTACGCTTGTCACGTCACTTATATTTGTAATTATACATATACTTACACTCACACGTGAGTCCATACTCTATATCAACACGATTCGTACGTTCAGTTTGACTTGTGTATATTCTCATATAAGCTTCTGTTGAATCTGTATCAAGGACGGTGTCATTCCGATCGGAAACGAGATCTACGAAATAAAGCCCGCCCAGGACACACAAGCACAGACACCAGGAAAAGACGAAGACTTCAAGCAACAGCAAAATCTTCGGTCGCATCGCATGACGAAAGCAGTGCTCCCTACAGGTAAACATTAAGGTATTTGGTGGGGGCATGCACAAGTGTACTGATCCGTCAAGCGCAGGCTACAGTGTTTTCTTTAATTCCATATAAACGTTATGCCATCCAACCCAACACTAAAAGTTTATATTTAGCACCCTTCGCTTGATATGACTAGATTTATGAGTTCTGAGCCAACCCTTAAAATGACAAATGTCACGACTTTTGGTTCGCTAGCAAGTGTTGATATGTTCGTAGTGTTGAATGGTTGTGCAACTCAAAATTCACGACGATCACTTTAAAGCTAGTGTATTCACCGCATCGATGACTCGTTATGAGTTATTCACATTGGACGACAGCGCTGGGCATGCTGTAAAAGGCAATGACTGCTGGTGTTTATTGTCGCTGAGGAAGTGGTCGACCTGCGCATTTGCCAATGAATGCGCTCCGACGTGTGAGGTGCAACTGGTCCCTAAATTAGTGCGGTTTATATACAAAATATGAAAGCAACGCTCATTACTTCTAAGAGTCTAAGATTGCAACCGAGACTTGTCAAAACGAGGAAGGACTTCGAACTCAGTGACCTGTTTTCTCTACACTTTCCCCTAATTTGATTCTTCCCAACCTCAAACCTAGCCTAACCCTATCGATCGCCCCGACTAATAGCTGTATCACCTTTGCTCCCTTCCAAAACACCCTTACCATCGAATCCCCAATAACCAGCGTATATTGACTAATGATTCACCATTGGACATTAACTGGTCCGCAAGAGACAGCGACGATGATCGCCTCTGTTTATGCGATACAGACCTGACGGACCAGCCAGTAGCCCCATCCGTGTGGACAGTGAAGGGCGATAATGAAAGCAACTGACAAGAAGAGACATTAAACGGATCCGCACGTTTCATACGCCAAGCAACGAACACTATCGACGATTTTTACGTTGAGATGACGCTGATAGTGGACCACACGGTTTGGGAATAGTGAGTCATCAATATAAATTCAGTGCAAACAATCGCTTGACCCTGCATTACTTCAAATAATTTAGAAAATCATACATCATTTCCAGCATAATTTCAAAACAATTACATTGGTGTACTCTAGCTGGAGGTCACGGAGTGCAAATGATGCTGCTACTACATCTAGCATATCCCAGTATATGGCGCATATCGTGAATGCTGTACGTTGAGTTTCATTGACAACATCGTTGTTAAGTCCATTGAAAGTCAACCTGTGATATCGAAGACGCTATGCTAGTGAAAATCAATCATTCAACATAAGCTTTAATTAGCGGCATAATCGTCGTAATGAACTTTTCCTGAAGGTTCTTCAAGCCAACTATTTATTAACAATGTTTCCGTGTTCTCAGATGAGCATAGCATACAGCAACATCGATCTACAGCAATGGAAAATGCGCATTTCTCTAAGCGTCAAGAGTCTTTGTTATTTCTAAAGTGAGCGCAATATATTGCTCCCAATCTTGCCGGTCACATTCCTATATTGGATTGTTTACAAATGTAAGTTACTTTTAATGATATCAGACTTCAGCCACTTCTCCGTGGACGACTGGTGACAGCATTATAAGTACCGGCGGGTCTGATTCTAAGCAGGTATAAATAAATGGAACTAAGGTTCTCGAAAAAGAAAGGAATTGGGTCAAACAGGACGGACGATCATGGAGTAATCCAGACCACGCCATGCTTTTTACAAGGTTATGAAAGGAAACTGTTTCACAAAGTGCCGAAAGTACGGATATATACTTCTAATTGATAGCACTGCACTTAAACGGTTTTCGCTAGTAGTCTTGTACCAAAGTTTTGTTTGCATTCTGTTTGCAGATATGACATTCAGGGCTCCGTTGTGGGTAAGAAACGGAATAATCAACGGTGCTTGATTTTTGACCATATGAAGACAAATACTTCACATTGAATGAACATTAGTAAATACTAGATGCACAAAAGGTCACAGTTATTGTTTCAAACGCATTTTTCAGTTGGGCTTTATGTTCCAAACCACTTTCAGATGCACTGACTTTTGCGTCTGATGACTATTTTGTTTCAGATATAGCTAATGTGAGGACAGTTTGCCGAGCAGGATTAAGTGTATCAGTTATTGAGGACCGTGGATACATAAACTACTACGTTGGAGCTCACGAACTAGGGCATGGGTAGAGCGAAACTTAAAATTGATACTCTTTCACCAATGTGCTCTTCACTCAAACAATTCTTCATGTCCATGGTGATGCTGGGGAAATGATAGTCTTGGTCATCAACGCATGGCTTTCAGTTCAATGTTGCACCTCGTAAATATGATCTGACAAAAAGAAATTAAAGGGGAAAATGTATGGTATCAGTTTGTCAAGGAGTCAATTTGTTGATGTGTGTAATGTAGTCTAGGTTCCGGTCATGACGGCGATTCTAACACGTGTGATGGAAACGACATTCACATAATGACAGGTGGAACACCCGGAAAAATACCAGCCGATAAACTGGCCAATCTCTGGACGTTCTCTGATTGTTCGATCCAGCAGTTCAAGGACATTCTTGGTGGCACTTCAGGAAACCCTGCGTTGGTGTTCCCGATTGAGTTAAGTGTTTCATTCGAACAAATTTTTTTTCACGTCGAATCACATGCCAGGTTTTCGTCTTGATTGCAGATTCCCACGAGTATGCTTGACTGATCGGACCTGTACATCGGCTGGCCTTCCTGCTGTTAATCTGCAACCTGGGTTAGCCACTGCCTTGGACGAGCACTGCAAACTAAAATATGGCGAAGTTTCCACAATATGCGTAGGTGTTAAATTTCTGGACTGTTATACCCCCATATGCTGGAATAAATTGTGTCAATGTTATGGAAATAATCTTATAACATTTGTCATAAAACAAACATATCTCGGGTAATAATCATTGCATGATCGTTTAAATCATATGATCGATAACTGTATCATTCAATACGTGACACCAAGGCCCAGCAGATAGGTGCGTGAGTGATTTTATCGATTCCTTTTTGAATTCATCGACAGAGATCATCACCTCACTGTTGAAATTGATAAAAACAACTCTGATACTTATCATATTAACCATCTCAATCATACAGCCTGCGCTGTTCAATATCGCCGAAATGTGCCGTTTCATCTACTGTACGAGACCCGTGCCTCCTGGACAAAGTAATCATTGCTACACAGTATCACCTGGAGCAATCGATGGCACGCCCTGTGGTACAGGAATGGTACGTTACTGCCACCATGGAGGTGTATACTCCTCGATTCAAAGTATAAGTCATCCTAAAATTTTGTACACATCTATAAGAAAATACGTATTTTTCAGTCATGCTTCCGAGGAAATTGCATTGTGACATCCGCTGTAACGGACACAACAGGTGTGTTTCTTTTCATAAACACCATGCTTGATATCGGTTGTTGTAGTAAAATTAAGAATGAATTATAAAACATGTGTCCATTTATTCCAGGTGACGACACTTGTGTGGTGAAGCCACTCTCACAGCCAGTGCCTCCTGGTAAGGGTGCAATGGCAAAGCGCTGTCGACACATTTAGTATTTCAGTTCAACGTCATTGCCTCGCGCTGAAAAACATTACCCAATGCCTTTGTCTCTGGTACTCTTCTTGTCTTCTTATGAACAGGAATATTCTACTTTGTGAAATAATAAGTTATTGATATTACTGCCAGTGTAATAGCGTACTATCAAGCTGAACGAATGCATTTCACTTGATGATGTGATTATGCTCAGGATGCACAGATACACCAGGCTATATCCTTACCATCACCAGTCGATCCGCGCCTACTGTTTATGCCGATTGTGCCCTCATCATAGAGGACTTCCCTCAATTTTGTTTCACCCATAGCAACACCAGAACTTGGTGTTGTGCGTCATGCACACAAAGAGGTCTTGTCCCTCCTCAGATGCCAGGTCTGTACTTGTTGAGCTGCAAGGTCAAGGTCAAAACTTGCATGAATAGGGTTACAACAATATGAGAACGAGTTCAGCGTAAATGATATGTGAAGTTGACTTGTTGGCCTGAGCGTTAACAATAACGAATATATTTATAATTTTTAAGTTGAAGGAGTGTGGAGTGCATGGGGGTCGTGGAGCAGCTGTTCTATGGCGTGTGGAAATGGCACACAACAACGGAACCGCATGTGCTTGCCTCAAGATTCCATTTGTATCGATGGAGAACCGTCTGAGAGTCAAGATTGTATTGGTAAAGCATGTCCCGAGGACGGCATGTGGTCCAATTGGAGCGCATGGTCGACATGTTCGCAGACTTGCGGAACTGGGTCACAGACAAGAACAAGGACGTGCACCAATCCATCCCCTTCCAATGGGGGAGCAAATTGTGTGGGTCTTAAAAGTGATAACCAAGATTGCAATACCCAAGGCTGTCCGATAAACGGAGGTTGGTCAACATGGGGCTCATGGTCTCTTTGTTCCGAGACTTGTGGGTCGGGGTTTCAATCGCGTACGAGAAGCTGCACCCACCCACCACCCTCTAATGGGGGATTTGCTTGCCTCGGTCCGTTTAATAGTGTTCGAACATGTTCAGGGTTAAGCTGTCCAGTAAACGGCGGGTGGTCCATCTGCGGTGTATGGTCTCAATGCTCTTGTGTGACAGGAAGTCAAATAAGAACCAGAAACTGTACGAACCCAGAGCCAGCAAATAATGGACAAGACTGTTTCGGTCCAGGCACATCAACTCAAACTTGCTCTCGTATTAATTGTCCAGTGGACGGCGGTTGGACCAGTTGGGGTTCCTGGTCACAGTGTTCTAGCACTATTGGCGCTGGAACACAATCCCGTGTTCGTAGTTGTACAAACCAAGTTCCCGATAATGGGGGTGGTCGTTGTATCGGGGAATCGACTGCGGTTCGTAATTGCAGTGTTGATGGTGGGTGGGGGCTCTGGGGTCCATGGAGTGAGTGCTCGGCGGCCTGTGGACAAGGCTACCGTTCTCGCGTCAGGACATGTGACAACCCAACACGACGAACGAACAGAACAATGTTCCGGTTAAATGCTCTTTGCTCTTCCGCTGCCAACTCCGGCCTTGTTCACTGGGTAGGTACTCCCACATATATGTTTTTTTCATTTGAGAAAATGCAAAACGAGATTTATTGTTATGAGCTGGGTTGTGGAAAGGGTGCAAGGGTGGGAAATAAGTTGCACGTTGACTAGGCCCATGTAGAGAAAGCAAACATGTGTCAATTGGAGTTAGATATCACGTGGTTTGATGCTGAAATAGAGATTATGAATACCACTTCTGATCACACAGGGTAGTTTTATACCGTTAGAAGTCATTTTGATTTTAAGAAATAGATTCTTTAATTTGCTGCTTTCTGACATCGTATTGTACCATGCGCTCTGGTTGTGTTTGGCTGCAGGGGACTCGTGTTTGGATAGGTTAGCGTACTGCTGGCACTATCGTATCTATTGTACCATCAGGATGTGGGAATCTACGATGCGTAGATACTGTACCCGTACGTGCGGGTATTGTGGAACAAAATAAGACGCAGAATGTACAGACGTAGTCTCTTGGATATGATACAAATCGCTATCGCGTCATTTTGTACCAGCTGATCTTTGTTCACAGGAATTTTTAATAGTTAAGTGTTCTGTGGTATGTGATGACAATCGCGAGGGTCGCGTTTTCTCTTTAAAAAAAGCGCTTCGATGGCAAAAGACTTTCTAAAAGTGAGTATCTCAAGTCAGCCAATAGATGGTTGTAGAATTTTTTTCATTGCAATTTCCTGGATTACTTCTTTGCTTGCAGACAGCGCTCTTTATCCTGTATAAGGTTCATTTATTCGATATAGTAATAAACTGATGATATGGTAATCCACTTATTGGGTATGTAGAATATCTGATGCATCTTAACTGATTATAGTGTACCGCATAATGTTCAGCAAATAAAAAAGCCTTTGCATTGTACCTCAAACAATGTTGTTGATCATGAAATATTGTGTACTGCGCGGCATTTTTGAAAAAATAACCAGACTGTGTCACGAGTATTTACCCTCCATAAAGGGTGGTGGGTGCTATTTCTATACTAAACAGCACGGCCGATTGCGTACATCAGCCTTATGCGCGGACATGACCCGGCTTTTCCTTTGACAAAGTTGGTTGACGTTCAAAATTTAAAGCTCCTTACACCTGTTTAATCACATCTACGTTATGATTAGTTTTGTGTTTGTATGAGATCGTTCACAACCAAGCCAGTAATAAAATGACACTTCAAATACCTCAACATAGGTGTAAATAGCTCCTTAAATGACCGTTTTTCAACGAATGCGTGATGCAGGTTTTCACAGTGATTTTTGACTTCAAACTCATCTATTTCAATGAGAGGCTAGACACAAGAATATTCTCTTAAAGGGTGTCAGGCAACAAACAACGCATTAGAATCCGCTAACGTATGTATCCCGTTAAGTAAGCCGGGTGATATTGTCTCGTGATCACACCCCCACCCCATGACACAGAATCCAAATCCCATTATTGACGGGGATACCTTTTACTCAGAATAAACCTAATGCGTCATAGAGAAATATATCCACTACATTCAAGGAATATACTGAACGACATCGTGAGCATTTATAGAGCATCTTTGAAGTGATATATATATATATATATATATATATATATATATATATATATATATATATATATATATATATATATATATATATATATATTATATATAGAGATATATATATATATTTGTATATATATATATAGAATATACATAGAATATATATATATAGGGATATATATGGATCTATATATATATATAGATAGAGGGATGTATCTCTCCATCCTCTGATATATATATATCTTAGATATCTATATTTATATCTCTATATATCTCTCTATATACTATATCTCTATATCTATATATATATAGAATAGATCTAGCCTATATATATAGGTATATATCTATCTCTATAGAGGGATATATATACTATATAGATATCTAGGGAGAGATATCTGTATATTCTATATATATATACACCCCACCTATAGAGATATATCTCTATATATATATCTCTCTCATAAGTATATATATATATATATATATATATATCTATATATATATATATCTATATATATATATATATATATATATATATATATATATATAACTGTGTATATGTTTGCTCCGGTTTCTCCCACAGGTACATCAAGTAGAGGACGACGTAGCACCGCCATTTGAGCTGCAAATAGATCCAGTAAATCACTCTGGTTCAATGCGCGGACGACATGTAAATCATGAAGCCAAGATTGATATTATTACATGTCCAATTTTAAAATCACAGTGGTACACACTCTCTCTGTGGCTATGGCCAACTGACCGGCTCATTTTTTTGGCAGCCACCTATCAACCGCAGTGCACAGGAGATTTTATATCTCATCGGAGATTAGGCGTGTCATATTGTTTAAGAGGCGCCCCCTCATCATTCGTGCATACACCCCATCCAACAGCTGAAAATGAGTCCTCGAATGCTAAACCTCGTCCCATTAGCGATATAATCTTCACTTGTTCACTGCGATGTAATTTCAAACAGACGGGAATTATTATAATTCTAACCCAGCTCTTCAATGCATGGCATGGCTTTTCTCTCAACATGGTTGCATCTCACAAGCCTCATTGTTGTTGGTCCTTGCTGCAGCACACTGCCCATCGTTGACGAATTGTTCAATGGCCTGACAATAGGAATGTGTATAATGAACTACCCATTATATTCAGTTAAGAAAGTTTCATTTTTTGGCAAGACTCCTCAAAGAACTATCAATGTGATTATGAACGATCTTTGACGCGGCCTTACTTCCGTGCCAACGTTGGTTAAATATGCACTTTGTACCATGGCACATGGGCTGCATCGTCGTCAATAGATAGTATCTGCTATCCTCATATACATCGAAACTCTTTCATCAGTAATATATTATCTGTTCCGTGTTTGGTTGGGGCTGACCTATGCCCAAAATATGAAACGGATGTATACGAAACTCTACACCGTAGACTTACATCGACCATACATAGGAGGCGCAACAGTTTTGCACGTTGGGTCTTGTAATCGCAGCCATCATATTCTTGGTATCATGAACAATATCCATGACGATAATAAAAAAACCATAAAACATAAATCAAATGAATCTGAGATGCCTTCCCGTGGTTATTTAATGACATCTTATGTGACGGCAGATGCCTGGACTTTTTGTAGTCTTGTATATCGAATGCACGTAATCGAATACTGCAATCTAAAGCCACGCAACTTGGAGAATGGCATAGGTTTACTGAAATCTCTCCTCCAATCCTTACGACGATATTTATAACCATTTATAATAGGATTAATCTGACTTTCGTATCGCGTCACTGAGCAGCTATGCAGCCAATGTACCGAACATAGTTCTGCTAAAATACCTTCACAGATATGAAGAAACTATTGCATCGCACTCGAATAACAGTCGACGAGGGAACACGATTCCAGTAGGCCTCATATGATCGTCCCGTTTCCGATACAACCCGATCCCCCCATTATTGAAACAGCCAGGTGCATACGATGGACTGCTGTCTGTGGTAAATCGGTCATGGGAAATGTTTTGACACAGCTATGTTATAGCGATAATGTGTCGATGATTTGCAAAGAGTTCTGTACAATTATTTGTATCATCGACCGTTTGCAGTTTATGTAATATTAGCTGAGACGGCCTTCCATCTGCCTTTATCTGTCGTCGGCCATGCGGCCTTGTCCCCGACTATGTTGCGCTCGGACCGGATGTGGTAGAGTTGTACAATGTGTCTGCTAGGCTGAGTGAGTGTAGAGGAAGCAGACCTGTGCCAGACTGATAGAAAGCATGACAATTTTATTTGCATCCGCTTCCAGTCTTGATTACAATCTGTCTATGTGGGGGCCACTGATAACCTGCCTCCACGGACATCTGGGGACAGGGTTGGGTGTATGACATTTCGAAACCATCAATGTGGCATAACCCATTACAAACCACTGGACCGGAAGGAGATGATAGATGACACGTGCTTGGTGTATTCATGGTGCTTAAACCGAGCGCTGTCACTTGCTACATTTGGGATTTTTTTTTAACTTTAATATTTAACGCATTTCGTTCTCTTATTAGGTTCGGTTAAAGTGCTGTTGAATCGGGCCAATATTGAAGTAAACACTTCATGACTGACTACAATGTCTTAACAAGCCATTAGTGTCATCAACGACGTCTGAATGTTTCATCAACATTATTTGATGACGTAAGGAAAGCAGCCCAATTTTTTTTAAGTGTTCTCGTGTTGTTGCCGTGTGATACAAATGGTGCAACTCATATAAGGGACATAAATACTTATGATTATTAGAATTGTTTGTCATTCCAATAATATATACTATGCAACATTAATAAGTATAATGGTTAACTTCATTAAATCAGACACGTTTTACGCCGCAATATGCTGAAGGGTTAATTATTGCTATCTGATGCACGTTTTACCACGAAAAATATAGCTCAGTTATTTCATGTGATCTCTGAGTAAAAGTAGACGAGTAGTAAATGTTGATAATCGATAATCCATAATTCGAATGTTTCGTCAAAACATAAAATATAAACGAGCAGTTATTATGTGAACAGACCGGAAAAAACCACTGCAGTTCCTCTGTCCATACTTAATCTCCGAAAAGCGGGATCCCTTACTTTGCAGAATTACGTATAAATCACAGATAGAAGAACATAATACGGAAAGAAAAATGGAATACATTTGTCTATTGTTGCATTCTTAGCGCGGTTGGCTGTCGTACCTCAGTTACAAATATGACTAAAACACGCTGTACCCATATTCTAATATTTAAGTGTCACATTCAGAATGTATAATTGTATAAACGCTGAAATCGGTCTACACCTACATTTAATTACACTTACGTTGTAATTCGTCGGATTCCAAATTGATTAGAAAGGACAGGAAGTCAACAATAATTCAACTTTCAATGACATTCAGAGGACCACATGGATCCGAGAGGAATAAATTACCTCTTTCCATTTGCACTTGTCATTTCCAATCACTTTGTATTTCTGTTACAAGCTATATTTTGATTATTTTCTCCATTGACATTTACACTGAGGTGTGTCAGGTATTGGGCAGTCATAGCTTAAGCAGCCAAATCTAAAGAATGCTTGCTAGTGATCCAGATCCAATAAAATTGACAGGAACGTTGTTTCAGCCTTGAATAGCGTTGATCTTTTTTTAAGATCATTCTGAATTTCATACGTTCAGACAAATTATAGTGCATTATATTAGTGAACCTCCTTTACTACGTGCAGCCACATCTACATGATTTGATGAATGGTTTCACTGTTGCTTACGAGGTTTCTGAGGTCATGATTGTAGAAACTAGGTGACGTGAAATGAAATTAATCTGCTCAAATGACATATCTACAATGCCCCTTATCTAATTTCAGTGTATTATAATATCATACATGCAACCGCGAAGTGAAGGCCCTGCTACTCTCTTCGAATACGATGCTTTCGTTGCATGCGTTAACAAGCTATCATACTCCTTGTCGCAGCAAACACTCTTTCTTCTCTTACGAGGTGTAACTTAATGTCTTTGCTTTTAGTGTAATTATAGCATGAAAAGTTCTTTCCAAATCACTGAGAGTCCTCAACATTTACCTTTGTCGATTGAGCTTGCAGCATGGTTACCATAGAGAACCCTGCAGAGGAGATGTATATATAAACTGCAAGCTTACAAATGGTTCCATCAGACGACCGGCAACACGCATCATGTTTTACTTCAATATGGCATCAAAAGCTAATTGTAAGACACCTCCAGCCTCCACAAAACACACGAGCTCATTCTCAAGAGTTTAGATGAACATAATACCAGAAGCTTCTACTGCGGGAGCAGATGTTTTGAGGCTAGTAAAGTATCACAAGTGTAATTGCGGAAGCATGTTTAGGTGACAAAAAGAGTAAGGTGAGAAAAGGTACCTGCGGTTTTAACGATTAAACATGTTCCCAAGCGCCTGCATAATATTTGCAGTAAGGTGCAAAAATAAGCCTCTTTGGAGGTGGTTTATCAATCATTCATTATTCAAGATTCCCGCTAAATGCGTGTTATTATACTAGATTTCGCAATATTTGCAGGCTCATTTAACAGGTATTTTTAGAAGCTCGAATGGCTTTTAATCGTACCTTGGGTCGATATACATTAATGTTTGCCATCGAAACAGCGTTCAAAAGGACTTCATTACTTTTGACGAAATAATTTGATTTAACATTCCTTTCTAACAATCATACATGATTACGCAATCACTTAATTAGTTATTCCAATTGATACTTTATCATCACCACAGGCCTGGAATTTCGTTGATATTATTGTCAGCTAGTTGTGAGTGAGTATTTGTCTACTTTAACGAATGCTATTCTGTCTATGTGTCAATTATCAAAGTGCGCGCTTTCTGATTGAAATTCGACTTTAAAGATGAATTCGGCGTATCGAGCCGACAAGCTCATGAATAATTCATCGCCTCCGCGTGACGTCAGGTCCGGGAATGTTTTTGTTGCGCGGCGCAATCGGCACTACGATTAGCGAGAAATGACTGCTGGAAATTTCGTTATTTCATCACTTCAGGAGAGCGACAAAGAGACATGGTATGGCACAGGTCATTCGCAAACTATCGTTGCTTCGGCAGAGCAAGTTTTGCCTTACAGATTCGAACCAGAAATGAGCGAATCTGCTGTCTCCGATGAGAGAAAAAAGACACTGGCGATGCCACTGCTGTGTCTGTGTCTCACGCGGGTCATCCTGCCCAGGACATAGGACTGCTACAGAACAATGCTTGGTAGGCTATGTCTGATTCTGCTTGTGCACCAGTTCATGGTATATGTGTTGGCGTGTAACGAAGTTAATCCTTAGATTTCACCAACAAATTATGTAAGCTGTTTTCCTAGCAGTTGACTTTACAACAGAGCTTTGCAGAAAATAATTCTTCTATATCAGACAGCAGACATGAGATACCACAAAATTTTTATCAAATCAAGTGGTTGCAAGGGTTCATATTTACAAAGTTGTATAATATAAATGCAAATGCTCCTCCACACGAATTGCAAACAAACTAATTTCGGACTGCTGTTAATATATAGAGATCCTCTTTTATTTAAAGTAGGCCTTATCAAAGGCTGATTACAATATTTTTAAAGGTTGATGTAGATTGATTCTGAGGTAGAATATTTATAGGAGAGCAAGTACCACAGTTGTTTTCTAATAGGATTGTCAGTTAGCCCATAAATGAATGTATAACTGGACTTTAGGAGGTGAAGATTATGGTATTATATTATCATCGTGGTCAGTGTTAAACAAGAGTTTCAATGAATGCAGAGGCTAAAACATATTTGCCATACAATATGTCATCCTTTATTACATACATTAATATTCCTATCATTACATCATGTTACAGGTGTTTGTGTTGCTACTGTCAACCAATGGCAGAGGTGGAAGAATCTGTGTGCTGTTCCTTGAGTCATGACCTCAATCGAGAAGAGCCCCATTCCCATTGGTGGCATAACCCAGCATCCTTGTTTCTGCCCAATCGGTTTGAACCCTTGGGCCTTGCAATTGGGATATTTCTCCTACAGACAACAGCATGGGCACATGTAAGATAATGATGTACAAAGGTGACAATGTTTTCTATTATTTACACATAAATCTGTATGAAGGCTAGCAGTCATTATTTACGATTTAATTATACATATTGATACTGGTATGACACAAAACATTTGAGCATGGTTAAATCAACAATGTCACATGGTTATTTTACGGGCGTTACAGGTATACTGCTGGGGACATCTTGGACAAAAGGTACGAGTTCCGTTACCAGCCTGCGCTGTTACAACAATGCGAGATAACTTCCCAGCACCAGACTATCAAGGATTCCTCTACCCTCCACTCACCTAGGACTTGTCTTGATACATGCAGAACCTACTCTGGTGTGCCTCAATGACTTGACGTGGATCTGGTCTCATCGCATCTGCACACATTGGAGGTGGTGCTTCTGTCTTGGGCAGGGTTGGCTCATAGCAAACCAGCAAGAACTCAGCCATCAGGCACTAGACATACTTTGAAACATTACAGGAATCAAGTCACAGCTTGCACACCAGACTGTTGCTTTTAACCTTATACCTCCATGGTAATTGGATTTGTTGCTACTTCAGTGACAACATGTCCCTGCTTAAACTTGATGTATCTTAGCTTGAAGACTGGATCCCCAGCTTCTGTTGTCGCCTGTTCCCTGATATCTGTGGTACGATGAACTAATTTTACGTGACCTACATATATTTGACATATCAGCACATGTAAACAAACTTAATGACTCGCAAATTTAAAAACAAACACTGTAATGAAGGAGCACTGTAAAAAGCAACATATTATATCATAAGAATGATACTTGCCTGGCAACCATACCGTCAACTTAACAAGATAATGGAGTATTTATTCAAAACTAATACAAGAAAGTCATAAAATCTCACCCTGTGCTTCTCTCTCTTGATAAAGGCAGGTCTGCTTTTTCTTGGGCTGGGGTGGGAGGGGTTCACTTGCCTCGCCATCCTTTCTTGATTGCTTGACAGCAGAGGCCTTCGCAAAAGGAGTAGGCACAGCCGCGTCCTTCATAACCCGCTTACATCGTGGTATCCAACCAAGCTCTTCTCTGAGTTTCGGTGCCTCCTCAAAACATTCCTAGGTGAAATGAACCGAGCACACAAACGAGTACTTGCCCGGGCCCGGCCATTTGTCTTGCGATCGTAGTACCTGGCCAATCCATTGTTTTTTTAAATCGTCCTTACCAGGAAACCTGAACCAGCTCATGCCGTCCCGACTGGTACGCGAGCAGCCCCTAACACAACAACCATTAACCATCGCGTTCAGGCGGTCACAAGATGGCTAAAAACGATCCAAAATCCCAAAATCGAGAGACGAACTCCGACAATGTAAACAACGGGGAAATCCGTGCGTCTCCTCAGATTCAATGGTGTGGGTACACTTGATGTGTTCCTAATATCTCCGGAAGCAATTATTTTAATTGCGTGTCTTAACTTAGTACATGCGCTTATCTACGTCAACTATATTATGACGAGTTCTGCTGCAGATATTAACTTTACCAGCGACCAGTTCACACTTATATCGCATGTTACACGTGGCACTTATATCGCATGGTATATATGGTAATTATATTGCATAATATATGCAGTGCATCTTCAGCATGCATATTACATCAAATTCTGAAAAATGCTATCAAGTCTCACAAAATGTTAAGCGCACGGAATCAGGCCAGAACACTATTATGCGATACTACTAAAGAGTAAGTGTTTGAGGTAAAATGTATTGATCGAATATGCAATTGAGGTACAGTCACCATGCCCTACAAGCTTGTATGTCCGATTCAACGTTCTGGCCGAGTTTTTATATCTGATTAATTTTGCATACGGTGTATCGGCAATTAGTTAATGCAATCATCA
This sequence comes from Urechis unicinctus, assembly GCA_034190875.2. Classification (NCBI taxonomy): domain Eukaryota; kingdom Metazoa; phylum Annelida; class Polychaeta; order Xenopneusta; family Urechidae; genus Urechis; species Urechis unicinctus. Next base: position 21,117,386 of record CM067343.1, read on the forward strand.
AACAGTGAGTAAGTTACGTATGTCACGCACACCTGATATCTGTAGTACGTTTATAATGGATACGACGTCTAGTTTTCGCTTGCATCAGTGCGTATTCGAAGGTGTTTCATGTTTTAACGTTATATATATTTCCCTGATTCACAAATGTAAATTAAAATTACGATCGCATCACACATCACGTTCACAACATTATACTGCAGCTAAATCACTACTGCTCTATTATTGGTTAATATCAACTAGCTATCACTGACACCCAAAGCGTTATTATATTTCGGTCAATGATTTCGAGATTTATGATCGCTAATGGCTAAATTGTTTACATATGGTACTCATTGAAGGATTGCCAA
>CM067343.1:21120232-21135790 GCA_034190875.2 Urechis unicinctus
TAATCAGTTTGAGGTTTGTAATCACAGAAAGAAAGCCAACGACACGCAACAGGGGTTTGAATTAGGTTCTATATTGGGTAGGCACACGCGCCATCCTATGATTAAGCCGAAGCGCTAGATTCAAGACAAGGATTAATTAAACTTTGGACTGTGATCATTCAACATCCTGTGAATGTAAAAGGAACTTGTTCTGAATATGAATATAGGTGACGTTTTTACATTCGTGTTTAATATATCAGGCCGCTTAAAGCTCATTTTGCTTAAAGACGCAGTTTCATTTGTACTCCGTCATACATCGCCGCAGTAAGTATGATCAAAATCATCTGAAGATGATTAAGTTCATGCCGGTGACATGAAAGCAATCATAATGATTGTAGAATTCTTCATGCGTCCGTAATACACTCAACGACCTAATTTGATGCATTCAGCACCTATGAAGCGAAGAGGGCGTTTGATTCCCGCAGCGATATCACTTTTGTTGATAGCGATAGGAAAACGTTTTGTTCGATTTGTCGTATGCCACCCTAAACAATAAACCATTAAAAAACATATGAAAACTAAATCCACAACTTATAATCTTTGCTGATTTATTATAGACATGAACATTCTATCAATATCAACACTAAACAATAAAGTGTATTTGAATGCCTTTGTATTGCAAACGCAGATTTCAAAATCAGTCATCCTACTTTGGTAAGTATAGTAAATGTGTGTTTCGAAGTGTATGATCTGAATGACTGTCATGTTAGAATCACCGTTAGGTTATGCCTCTTATACGTGTTTTAGCCCTCTTGTAGAACTGTAGGAGTATTACAGAATAAAGCAGGTATACACGCCAGTCATATGTATAATGCAACGAATTGCGCTTACCAAGCTGATTGCAAACTTTCCGCGGCATATGTTACATTTATAAGAAGATTTTCATAATTTTCACAATTTAGACCGGTAATATGTCTGTCATCTATCACTTGGGAATAAGCGACATATATAAGATTGACACCGGTACACCATATAATGGTGACGCACATTATTGCCAATCTCACCAGTGCTACAAGTAGCTGGTATTACTCAGCAGCCTATTAAGTAGATTTGACTGTTAACATGCCGAACAAAATGCATCTACCGAGATAACAGTTACTCTTCCATCGATATGCATTTGTATGTATAAAGTGAAAATATATGCTCATGTATTTGCAAAGTGAAATCCTAACAACTAAAAGTGGCGTTGCGCCGAGATTTTCACATGATTCGAGAACGTTTTTGTCATTATCTTCTCTCTTACATGACACACTGCAATGATCAATATTCATCCACCCGAATGATCCAAGCAGGATGCCGCATTTCATGCGTTCGAATCATTGCGACGATGGCTGCGTGTATCGGCCCTTTATCTTGTCGTCCGCTACAGAAGGATGAACACTCTCCATACAATACTGTTCCATGTGTAGTTGAAAGTATGTAACCTTTATACAACTAGACGGGATGAAGTGTGTGGACATTGAGTGTGGGGATTGTTGAATTCATGACTGATGAGATGTCAAAGCGTTTTTCATCTTTGCTCCACAGTTTCTCAGTATGCTGCTTGACAATATATATTAGTAGTTGTAGTGTTGCTGAACACAGCTCCCCTCACCAAATCACTGACAACTATAGTCACTATCTATTTGTGGTTATGATCATTTTCCTCCATTCACAGAGGGCCAAATACAACTTTGCTAATAATATCTGAAACACAATTATCAGCATTACATATGTGACGTTCCATAGGTCAATGTCGTTTCCATTTATCATTCATGACATCATTCAAAAGAAGTATGCTTCGTTTGCTACTTTGTCGAGCTAGATCTGTCACGCGTCCAGACTTAAAAATACACGTTCTGTGTCCTGTAGGAGTAATTAGTACAAAAAACAGGTTTCGTGGTAATGGTGTAAGTGGCACAGCATCTCTAGGCAGCTGCATAACAAATACGGTGCATCGGGGCGAAAAATGTATGCGTTTGACTATCTCTTTAGCCGTTTGAATGAGAACAAAGGGCGGCTAAGAACCTATTACATTGATGATAAATACCACCAACCGATTGAGTTTTTCCAATTCCAAATAGAAGTCGGTCTGATCTCTCTGATTTGTTGGTCAACCTATTTCCTATTCATAATCAATGAACAAGCTTAATGGACTTGCAGGATCGGAAGCAGAGAGAACAGAGTGCTTATATGTGCGTCGACTTTAGTATCATCTATCCAGCGACATGGCAGGTGGAATCATATTATATCTTCTTCCAATAGATAACAATAATGTGTAATATAAATATCATTGGCACATTGATTACGTGTCCTTCGTCAATGGCAACTTGAATGAATGGCCAGTCGATGGTTTGTTATAGTGTAATTGCTACTTTTTACATATACGTAAATGAGAAACCGGAATTATTTGCATGTTATATAACCATAAATTCTTTACAAAGTTGGTTGTTTTTTATGCGGTCCATCTATAATCAACAGATGTCCGGAAACACCTTAAAGTTACATACGAGACCTCATTTGTAGCAATCATATTAATTTTTCGACCACTGAATTCCAATTTAGGCCAAAATAGACTCACATATTGCTTTATCATATTTTGATTCAGAAGGCTACTTTTTCAAAAGCAATTCCAATTTTGAATGAATTTGCGGTTTCCGCTCAGTGCCAAACAATGTCCTATATTTAACAGATTTTGGTCCTATATTCATCCCGTAGGCATGACGAAGCGGGACGTCAATCAAACGACCTTCCACGGTGGCGATCGTGCGTTATGACGTTGTTCTATTAATTAACTTTAAGAGTTAAAATGAACGGATAATAATATGACCTGACAGATTCTGCCAATTGCCGAATGACTTTTGTGGGTTATAACTGTAGAGTTGACAGTCTAATAGGACTGAAGCTCATTTAAACCCTACCTTTTGATGATGAATTAATCCGGTCAAGGCTAATAAATGGAAAAATATGGCTCAGCAGATCTGCTACAAGTGATATAAATGACTTCCTTTTGTGACATAAGATAGCGTCAGCTCTTTTGTACTTGCATTATAAATGCTGTTACCGCGCAACAACATGGCATTATGTCCCCAGATGTCACCTGCTTCAACTACGCAAAGATTAATGCGCCGTTTTATTCAATGGATTATGTATGTGGCAGTTGTCTTTTATTATTCGAGAGGCGCGTTATTGTTCCAGGTAATTGTTCTGGCCGGAGACAATACGTTGGAGCGTTCTGTATGCAACTGTAGATCAGTAGGATGCGTATATGCATCCACCATTATATGATTACCGTAATGGCGATAGATATATACGTCGATAGGCCATCGAGGTTATTAACAAAGTGGATGTTGTTGCACTATGAGTGTATAGTTTTGCCTTTGCACTGCATATAACACCCCTTTAACATGACAATTAAAGGGTAAGCTACAGTGTAATGCACAATTTTAATGCTACCGTTTTATGGAAGTTAAGGATGTACGTGTTAACTCTATAGATAATTCTGATTTGAATCGATTGCCGGATCCCGAGTCTTTCTAAAAGTTAAAAGAACTTCCGTATCCACTATAGTTTTTACGATAGGTAGTGCAGCTTTATGACACGCGGTACAAATTATATCGTTCCTTACTGACAGAATCCTGGTTTACTGGAATGTTAATTGCTACAATACGATTGCTATTAATGTATAAAGCACATATTTCTCGACCAATATCATCAACGCGTCTCTGGCTTAAGGTTAATAGATTGCTAGCTGTATTTATTTTACAGGTTGCATACATTTGAGTGTCTGAATGTTGATCACTCACTCTGCATGTGCTTCTGTGTATGCTCGATGTTAATGACTGATCCTCTGCCACTGTATTTTATAAGCTTTACCTACTGGTATCAATATTGCATGAGCGCTATCATATTATGTGGTGCAGGCCGCTGCCGCAGACGGCCATCGCTCATAGCAGTAAACTTAAGATGGCATGGTAATGCCTGCATAATACCCAATGAAGCTCACTTTCAACTAATCAGTAAGCGCCACCTTGTCAGCCAACTTGCCTTAAATCCCTAATTACGTTTACCAGCTGCCCGTTATGATTCACAATGAACTCCTTACTGCCCGGTTGCTCTTGCTAATGCACATTATGACTCGATGCCATTGATAATATGTGTTCGCACCTTAAAAGAAAATCGTTCCTGCTTACTTTCGAGGAATTGTTACATCAATATCCACTGGTTCATTCATGATACATTGCCACAATTATGGCTATTTGTAAGCAGGACGAAATAATTCACGTAACATATACATTAACACTACGACCTGACAACCTACCGGTAGTGACGGCTTCAGTCATGTGTATCTTTCACAATTTTGTTTTCAAACGTTTTTAGATCACTGAATATCCAATCTTACATACGTAACTGAAAATGTATCTCGGCACTCCTGGCTGTTCTGTACTTCTGCTAGACTCATTCACGAGGTTCCAGGTTTGTAAGATAAATCTATTTATCTCTCTACGTTCTTCGTCTTGCTCAAATACCATTCTGGTGAAGAATAAACACCCATAATTAGCGAACACACCTAAAAGCAACTTAATGTAGGCTGGCTTAAAGTGCTTGCAAAGCAAATAACAGAAATTGTTGACAGATTGGCTCTCGTAGCATAACAATAAGCTCACTTACGCATCATTGGCGGTGATGAATGAATTTTATTTCAGAGTGGATTAGTATGAGCCGATGATTGAAAGTGCTGTGTATTGCCCAGATGCATTGCGTCGATTCGATTATAATAATATTTGCTAAAGCCTTTCTCCACTCCTAGAGTGATATAATTATATAGTCAAACATTAGATAAACAACAAATGCATTTGTTATTACATGTTGCATACACTGACAACCTCAATTTCCGTCTGAGTTGACTAACGTGCCCTAAAATGATTATGCTGAAGCACAACTGTCATCTCCATCTAGTGTGACTAACTCCCGACGTTAAGCTGACATATGAAGGATTGCATTAGGAGACAAGGATACGTCTAGCTGTGTAGGGTGTACGTATCTCATTGTAAGTCTTCATTTTGGTAAAATAGACGTTGAAGAAGGATACTAGAAAAGATAGATTGCTGTAGAGGCGCTGATAAGATAATAAAGATTATAATACGTTAGAAGCCAGGTCGCTCATCTGAATTAATATCACATTTTTCTTCAATAAAAGTATAGGGCAGGACTGCGTCGTCTTCGAGCCCCCAGGATAGAAACCCAATGATCGATGGTACTTATGACTCCGCCACGTCTCACTCATTCCAAGTAAAGCGCTAAGAGCGATGCAGCGGCGAAATTATATTGGGTCAAGTCATTACGTCAAAGATTTCATTCCATTATTGCCTGGAGCATGCCATTAGTGGGCTAATTGAGTCGTGATGGAAGACCCAAAGTTGCTTCGTAATTATATGGAAAAGTCAGCCTGTGATAACGTGACAACGAGTGGAAATGCTGCCGAGATTGATATAGCCAGTTCTGCAATGATATTTATGATGTAGAGTGAGCCCAGTGATTATCATCTCACGGCTGTGCACGGATTAAGCTGTTGTAGAGCATGGATAGGTAGCGCGTGATAAGATAGAATCCTATCTTGCAGTCAGGGAGATTTTGCAATCCATGTTTTATTTCTTTTGACTATAACGCATGTACGGCATTGTACGAGCAAGGTTCCTTGAAGATTAGCTAATGTAATCTGTTGTACGTATGGTGATCGCGCCTCTGCGTGATTTCTAGTGGCCTGAAGCATAATCTGTAGCAGAGTTATTTCAATTGACATATTATAGCAGAAATTTTGCAGACAGTGTTCCGTTTATAACATGTTCTGCGCATTTTACGTGTGTTTAAAGCGTTGTTACCTGGACCATAAACACCTTAAGAAATGCGGCCTTTTATTCACATGTTATTCCAAATAAAATAATGATGGGATGTCCAGTGGGAGCGATAAACCAAATGCGTTTGCGTTCTTTCTAGTAGCGAGCAGCGGCTTTTACTACGGTTACTTTCGAAAGTAGTTGTTCGATTATAATATGTTGCGAGCATTACATATATATATGTTTAGTTTAATTAGCATTAAACCCATAACACCCTAGGCAGTTATGGCTTTTATTCCTATTAAATCAATCAAAAACTGGAATGATGTCCCATGGAAACGATAAATCAAATGTTTCACATCGTCTCTGACGCTTCGTCTCACTCAGAGTCATAAGCACCCGAAAAATGCGATATGCAAGGAGCGTACTGACTCGATAATCCACAAAAGCTCTCATCCAAATCGAATTGAATGACGTTAGAAAGTCAAGTGAGCATATTGAAAAAAAGAGGGCCTTAGCAAAACTTAAGCAACAAATTGCGCTCTGACACAATTAACCCGAAATGTGGGAATGAATTGTGCAAGGACCGTAACTAAATGGTCGCTGTAAAGGGAAAAAATTCATGAGTGAGTTCAAGGCATATTGATATAAAAGATACAGGTCAAATTCTTGCATCAACGGACTCATGTTTACATGTGATATCGTTGCGAGTCACATGACCGCGCATACTCTGGTATGAGAGTACACAATAAGCGTGTTTGATCATTCCAATGTCCCAGTCCACCACATAACGCTTTGGATGATGTTAAGACATCGTAGGATGAGCTAATGTTGCCCATAGCTGTCCAATATGGCCATGGGTGAAATCAGTGCAGAAAATTCTGAACGACTGTGCTTGTCAAAGACATCAGACCGTACACATTTATTGACAATTTGTGTTGACATACTGCCAGAGCTCGATCTTTGTACATACACATTTGTGTATGCAGCAAAGAAATTTGAAGAGCAATTACATTGCTTATGATCTTAGCATAATTATCGGAAAACGTTATGCAATGAATGATTGTTTAGTATTTCACCCTTGGGTTGTTTGTACCAAAATAAGCAAATATTAGGGTATTAACCGTATCTCCTCCTTAATAAGAGTACTAACACAGGCGTAATAACCATCCGCGAATGGGTAAGTTGAGCCAATTGGTGTCCGTCCTATGCTAAAGTCTCGTAATAAACGTTAAACTCAAACTCAGAAACTTCCAGGGAAAATAATTATCTTGTTAACTCATGAACGGTTATCATGTTGCTGCACAGCATCGTGATTTAGCTCATTAACACCAAAATCTGGTTAATTACCATGTAAATAGTGATAAGTGTTACCACGTGTGATAATCAGAGTTGAGAATCTCACAATAGCATGTAACTTTATGTCTGATTTTGTAGTGTAGTCTTATCGTCAAATCATTTAATTGATATATCCTGCCCCACTGATGGAAGTACAGTCCTCATAAAGGGTGTCGTGATGTGCAAAGACGTCTTACTATAGGCTCCGTTTGTACGAATAATGATGGGTGAAAAAAATCTGCTTAGAGTCTATTGCATAAATCTCTCTAAGAGGTTAGATACGTAGGTGGTTTTGTTTCGAACAATTTTCGTTACGATATACATCAGGTCATGAAGCAGCCATGGATTCGTTTGCTAGACACAAATCGATAGTGAAAACAATTTATATCACTACATCGATCGGATTACACATACTGTGATGCGACTCCAATCATGACAATAACAGTCAAGGGTAAAGAGGTTGAATATACACCGTTTTAAATCTCCAACAAATGGTAGCCCTGATCAAACTAATTAAGTTTAATGATTTATGCCCTTAAATATTTATGACATAAAGAAAGCATACTTTTATCCCAAATATATGCTGATGACATGTCGTTCCGCAGTTGATGAGTCAAGCCGTGTTAAGTGCATGTCGTATTTTCACACAGAGTCATACACGGTACCTCTGTTTGTTTAATAACATAACGCACAATTTATGACACAAGAGAATGTAAATAAACGATATGCACATCCGCATAAATACACTTACGTACATGTATATATATATATATATATATATATATATATATATATATATATAGATATATATATATATATAATATATATATATAGATATATAGATATATATATAGAGAGATATATATATATATATCTATATATATATATATATCTATATATATATATATATATATCTATATATATATATAACATATACATAGAAATATATTGTATATATAAATAGATATGCGCATGCATTCATATAAACCTACATATACAGATATAAACATATATATATCTATACAAGCCTATAAACATATATATATATGCACAATTATACTTATATATACACATAAATACTTACATATACCCATGTATACATTCATATACACATAAACATATATATATATATACATATATTTATATATATATATATGTATATATATATATATATATATATATATATATATATACATACATATATATTTACATACATATATACGCACATACATATATACAAATACATATATATGCACAGGCATATATATATACGCAAAATAACATTCGTACATACATAAATCAATATATATATATACACATGTATATATGCAACACATATATACCTGCAAATATATGTACATACTAATATATGCATTTATATTTAAATAGACATACCCAAATATATATATATATATATATATATATATATATATATATATATATATATATATATATATATATATATATATATATATGATATATATATATATATATATATATATATATATATATATATATTATATATATATACTTAAGTTTATAAACATACATATACACAATTTACCCGTTAAAATATACACACATGATTATATGCATATACATGTACACCTATACAAATACATATAAATCTTTATATAAACAAATATGCATCTTGACATATGCATATACATGAACAAATATACATACATTTACATTTATACACATATACATATGCACATACACATTTACATGCTCACACATGCATATATGGACATATGCAACTAAAGTTACTCACTTACACACTGATACACATGCACACAAACACATAAACACATACGTATACGCACATATACTTACGCACATACACATACAAACTTATACGCATATACACACACACATACACACAAGCGGATACACTTACCGACACGCACACAAAAACGCACATGCGTACACACAGACTCACTCGGACACAGAAATACACATACAGACCCATACGGACCCAGAGACACAGAGAAACAAACGCGCACGCAGGAAATCATGTGAAAGCAGACACAATCACACACAGACACACACACACACAAAACAAAGAGACAAACACATTAAGACACTTATCCAGACACACACTCACAAAGATACACACAAAAGTGCACACACACACTCATGCACACATAGAGACACACACACACATAGACGCACACACACAGATAAACGCAGATACTTAGAGACACACAGACAAATAAACGCAAACAAAAAAAACATCGACACACACAGACACAGACACAATCGCAGTCAAACATGCAGACACACTCGCACGCACTCATATAGACACAAAAATGGAGACAAACATATATAAAACACAGACACTTACATATACACACACAGACACACATTCATACAAACAACGACAAACAGAAAAGGACACACACAGACACATAAACAGACACAAATACGCGCAATAGCTGAATTAAATAAATCATCATCAGTTGTTTTGTCACAGTAATAAATACTTTACGTAACAGGCCGACTAGATTGGGCGTTCCGTTAATCAAGTGGTCAGAATAGCACACTCCCCGAAAAGGAATATTTAAACGTAATGCCACATACGCGCCTCAGAGATATATCCTACTGTGAATTGCGATTTACAATCAAGGCGTCCTACTGGGATATTGGATGTTGAGCCCATACCCGCTGTTGATGCGGTTGAAGGTGGAACTGCTCTTTGTCTTGAGAGGTTCGACGCGGGTATGGATGCTTCTGGCGAGCCATTTTTCAAAAGCTGAGTAAAAGGAGCTGATTACCGAAGCAATGTGTGTCACATGATGTGTCGTTATCTGTATTGAAACAGCGACTGAATACAGCGGCTTTTGGGCACTGAATGCCATTCGGGCTTCAAGCTTGCAAAGTCTTTCATTCCTCGCAACAGCGGTGTGTTGCTTTTGAATTCTGCGAGGCAACTCGTCTAAGCTGATTGCCACAAACATTACCGGTAGCTTTGCATCGCATAATGTTTAGTCGATTATCGTCAATCTCTTTCATGTGCGCTTTCGTTGACCCTCGGTTTTTGCGCTTTTCAATCGGTGGCAGCTGATCCGAGTAGGTCTTCCAGAAAATCGCTTTCGCATCAGCAATGGCTTCAGGGCAATAAAACCCCTCGATAACATCCTTGATACTGTCATTGGCAGCACTTTTTAAGTGATGAAAGACATAGGTCAGTAGCTCTTTCACTACGGTTTTGACTTGGCTGTCTTCAATAGTACATTTGTGGTCTTGCGTATTGTAGCGGGAGACGAGCAGATCAACAGTCTTTAAATGCGAGTCATAACAATGAGTTGAGCAAGATTATCACTTAGCTAAACTTCTTACACAGACAAAGTGGTGATTTTTTTTCTAATAAAGTCACAATACAAATCACAGATGTGTCCACGCTATCGCACGCACGATAAAATCATCTACCCAAAGCGCTTACTTTCGTCCACATTAGTGGGCAATAACCGTCACAATATCTTTAGATGCCAGAGTTTTCACTCGAAATATTGAAATATTTTATTATTCAATGGATTCCACACAAATGCTTTCAAGTAAAACCCACTAAGAGGGATCAGCGGTATTCATTTTGGTTTGTTAGGCTATAAGATGAAATAAATTCATTCGGCAGAAATGAATCAGGTGCAATTCATTCCATGACGTCAGAACGGTGTAATGGTAACCTGCGTCGCCGTTCGATCGGTTGTGGGTTCGATACCAAGGTTTGAAAACCTGAGAGATTCACCGTGACTCGAGTGATCACGCTAAATGGCGGTCCCATCTCTGAAAGGGGATGTACCCGACCCGAGGGCTCAATAGTACCGTGCTGGTCCTTCGTCTTAGAGGTGTGGGTTTTCTCAACCCGGTGTAGGCAATGGGTTTGTGCCAAGTAGACGCTGGCACTTAAGAGAAGCTGTCCAATCTTCACAATCATTCTCATCCATCACCGTTGAGATATCACCTCGTTGTGGAAAGTGACGTTACACCCCAATATTACCATTACCATTACTTTTCTATGACGTCAATTATGGTACGTCATTGTTTACATCGTGAAACTCATCAAAAGGGTAAAGACGATAGATACGATACGCACCATTTATAATGTTTCATCTTTGATCAAAGCCTATAAAACACTTCAATTATATTTCTGAGCAGTCATATACTAAGTTATACTTGCAACCGAATATTATATCAAGTGCTCTGTATTGTACCCTAACCAAAGTTTGAATACAACAATTTTGCGACCTAGGCTGTTAACCATATGCTGTTACGTGATGCAGAATATGAGTGCATAAATTAAATAATGAAGTGTTTTCATAGGACTAATCTTCAGTCATTTTTTTTTATCGGAGACCTCTGACAGTATTTTTTTTTAATGGGAATAATCCTCTGTGATTTTTATCGGATACCTCTGTTAGTATTATTTTAATGGGACTAAACCTCCGTCAATTTTACAACTTCTGCAAGATTTTTGATGTTTTAGCAACTTGCATATCATATGCCATGGTATATTTCAGTTATGTCACCTGGCTTTCCCAAAGTATTATTTTGTGATGATGGTGTTGTGATTATTGAAGGAGACAATTTAGACTAATACAAACCAATATTTCCTTGAACCATATGACAATTGTAACAGAAATATTGCTCAGGACCGATTAAAATCATAGATATGATAAACTCTAGCAGACAATTGATCGCTTTTGATGCATGAAGGAATGTAAATTATTTTGATGGAATGTAAATTATAAAAGAATTCAATGTGTTTTGGCATATCTGGCATATCTGCGCCTTAAGAAGGAAAAAGACATGTTGCGTAGCTAACGTATTATAAATATATTGCTTCTATCTGGAATTTAGGAGCAATGGATAATGGCTTTGACCGCGCCATTAGTGATAAATCAGCCATTATGCAACCATAAATTGCAAACAAAGGTGCTTTGCAAAATTGCGAATTTATTGGAGATGAAGTACTTTGAGAACATACTAGCGAAACTTTTTTCCCGAACTACGGAGCTATCTTTTGAGGTACGTTAACGTCACAACAATCCAAAAGTAAAGGAATAATTTTAAACTTGCAGATCCCTCAAGAGCCAAGATCAGCTATATTTAGAACACTTATGCACGTGGGTCTTTGCTTGTGTTTCTGTTTCAAAAATCATAATTGTATCGCTTTTTAGCTAATCTGCAAAAGAGGTGGATCAATTAACATTTCGTTTCTGTTTTAAGACTTATGTTTTAGGGATTTATATTCTAATATAATACTACTTGCGATCTATTTGTGGTTATTATCCTCACGGCATCATATCCGCAGTAACGGTACTCAAAGCAACCATAATTTGCTGTTAAATATATGTTATCCACTTACAAGCAAAGTAAATTTTGGAATTTGCTGTCCCATATCAAGCTGCTCATCTCCCTTATTCTTCTAAGTTTTCATAACAATAAAGACGACGCATAGAAATACACGGTGGCCAAGTAATATACATCGCGTGCAAATAACAACGCGCTTTGACAAGCCAGTGGTGTCTCAAACAGTTGTGCGTTGATGGAATATTAAGACACCATCTTATTATAAGGTATGCGTGCCCAGAAAAATCTTCAAAGCTGCATGTTATGTTATATGCTTTACCAGTATCAGTTGGTTGAATCACCACGAACATTTTTCAATTTATTTATCCAAGGTACACTCGATCCATAATTAAGTCCATGAAGTCAGCTAAAGAACGTGCTGATTCAAACAGTCGTAATGTCTTGGATTGGATGGAACCTCACACTTAGATATTCTGGTCAATTTCTGTTTTCAAGGAATACATCGGATAGCTTATGCATAAAGCATTTACAAATCTACCTCTAAGAAGTATTAAAGAACATGCATTAGCCCTAGAGAAACCAAAATAAACCTATACGTTTATATTGATATTTGATCCTTATGACGGACCCAGATGGCGTTTTCCACTTTGCCTTCAACTCGCGGCTGCTGTGTTATGTTTTTGTTGGTGCTAACATAGTCTTTATGGCAAACCACGTCCAGTTCGAAGAGTGCCTTGTTGCAAAGTTGATACCGTGCCATTACCAGAACGATGCATTATCACTAGGTGCATTGTTGGATCCCTGAAAACAACTAGGGCTGCTATGGCTATCCAAATGTAAACCGGTAAATAGATGGCTGGTTATAGCACCCATACCATTGTGTATGAGCCTAGATTGCCCACATCATAATGTAACAGACTACACAAACGAGGAAATCGTACATGAAACACAGGCGCTTAACAATATCCGGTTTATCTAGGCACACCACTATCCAGATCACAGGGGATGCGTGATTTAGGAACGATTATCTACGTGAATAGGGGTGGGTGTCAAGCAGGCCTACACTGCAAACAAGGCTATTGGCGATCCGGTGGACTGATTGCATCAGTGACGAACCACCAAGGACGCCACTTACCATGCCCATGTTATTAAACAGGTGAGAGGGTGGTAACCGTTCAATAGATTGTTAAATTGCCGAATCCAGATAATAGTTGGGAGCTTTACATAAGCAGGAAGAAATATATATGTGTATAGATATATATTTATGTATATATATATATACATATACATATATATATATATATATATATATATAGGATATATATATATAGAGAGATATATATAAATATATATATATCTATATATATGATATCTCTATATATATATATTTCTATCTATATACATATATATATATATGTATGTGTATATATATTTATATATACATATATATATATTTCTATATCTCTATGTCTATATCTACATATATACTCTATATCTCTCTATATATATAAATATATATACATATATATATATTTATCTATATATATTTATTTATATATATATCTCTATATATATATGCATATATCTCTATATATATATATATATATATATCTCTATATATATATATATATATATCTTATATATATATATATGCATATATATGCATATATATGTATACGTTTATGTGTGTATGTATATAATCATCCACATATATACATATGCATATGTACTCATGGACGCGGTAATGATGTTTCCTTTTCAGAAAACCACCTTAATAAGCCTTAATTCAGTATCGGGGAATTGATATCAAAGCAGCGAAATGTGTAAGTACTGTAATAATGAAACTTGTAAATACATTAGTACTTATCAGAAAGGAACACAACTATCATCTATGTATAGCGCCATAAATGTGATTGGGAAGTGGTAACTTCGACACAGTAATTTACCACGTCCGATATATATATATATATATATATATATATATAGAGGCAGGCAAATGAACACATATATAAAAGACGGACATGCGGTCTACATTTCCATATCAGGCGTGCCTATTTTTTACGAATGCTCATTGTTCTTGTACGTCATCAGCTAACACCCTTTTTGTAGCTATCAGACGACCTGCCGGTTGCAACAGAAGGGTAACCAAATAGCAGGATTAACGTGAAGGACCATGGCACACGTAGATGAAGCTATGTTTCTGACTCTACCAACGTGATCTCCTTACTCATGGAAAAAAGCATAAGAACTTGAGGATATCCTGCGCCGAGCAACGAAGCAAGTACCATCATTCAAGAGTATCCGCTATGAAGAAAGACCGAGAAAACTACCCATATTGATATACATAAGAATCAGAGGTGATCTTATCAATATGTAAAAATATGTGAACGGAATCTACGACGTAGAATCATGTCTACCCCTTTTCAACGATGACAGCTGCAACCGAGGAAAAGGGAAGAAACAGAGACCCATAAGCTACTGTTTCAGTCGACGAGTGGTGGCCTGGTAGAATTAAATCCCGGAAAACGCAGTTAATGCACCGACCGTCAATAGGCTGAATCGACACCTTAAGGGCCACCCGCTGATGTACGTCTACAGGGCCTTAGACAACACGGTTAGGCAACGTTTACCGGTCGTCTAAAAATAGCGGTTCTCCAAATGAATATATATTCCTACCCATCGCATCCGACACTAAGGTGGTGTCGCTACAGGTATCGAAACGCTCCGTTTACTTCATGGATGCTGAATGCTTTACATTAGTTCGTTAAGTGTAATGTAAGAAGATGAACAAAAGACATACAATCATAACGATTGATTTTCATGTCACAGGCATGGACAAACATTTTTTTGTTTGACTTTGCGCATTCTTAAATTATATTTTATCACACATACAGCGTCGATGCATCACAAACTGACGCCGCGTTTTGCAACTAAATGAGCTTTTAGAGGCCTGATTTATTTAGCACAGACTTAACAACAGTGCCAACATTCATCGTCAGTCAAAAAAGCCCAGTTAACGAGTTCCATTTACTTTTTCAGAACGGTAATTGAT
>CM067343.1:21143653-21151153 GCA_034190875.2 Urechis unicinctus
CAAGTTCCCGATAATGGGGGTGGTCGTTGTATCGGGGAATCGACTGCGGTTCGTGATTGCAGTGTTGATGGTGGGCGGGGGCTCTGGGGTCCATGGAGTGAGTGCTCGGCGACCTGTGGACAAGGCTGTCGTTCTCGCGTCAGCACATGTGACAACCCAACACCGACGAACGAACAATCAACTGCTCATCCGCTGCCAACTCCGGCCTAGTTCACCGGGTAGGTACTCCCACATATGTGTTTTTCATTTGTGAGAATGCAAAACGAGATTTATTGTTATAAGCTGGGATGTGGAAAGGGTGCAAGGGTGGGAAATAAGTTGCACTTTAGACTAGGCCTATGTAGAGAAAGCAAACATGTGTCAATTGGAGTTAAATATCACGTGGTTTGATGCTGATCACACGGGTAGTTTTATACCGTTTGCCGGAAAAGATTCTTTAATTTGCTGCTTTCTGACATCGTATTGTATCATGCGCTCTGGTTGTGTTTGGCTGCAGGGGGCTCGTGTTTGGATAGGTTAGCGTACTGCTGGCGCTATAGTATCTATTGTACCATCAGGATGTGGGAGTCTACGATGCGTAGATACTGTACCCGTACGTGCGGGTATTATGGAACAAAATAAGACGCAGAATGTACAGACGTAGTCTCTTGGATATGATACAAATCGCTATCGCGTCATTTTGTACCAGCTGATCTTTGTTCACAGGAATTTTTAATAGTTAAGTGTTCTGTGGTATGTGATGAGAATCGCGAGGGTCACGTTTTCTCTTTAAAAACAGCGCTTCGATGGCAAAAGATTTTCCAAAAGTGAGTATCTCATGAAGTCAGCCAATAGATGGTTGTAGAATTCTTCATTGCAATTTCCTGGATTACTTTTTTTGCTTGCAGACAGCACTCTTTATCCTTTATAAGGTTCTTTTATTCGATATAGTAATATACTGATGATATGGTACTCCACTCATTTGATATGTAGAATATCTGATGCATCTTTACTGATTATAGTGTACCGCATAATGTTCAGCAAATAAAAAAGCCTTTGCATTGTACCTCAAACAATGTTGTTAAGTATGAAATATTGTGTACTGCGCGGCATTTTTGAAACATAACCAAAATGTGTCACGAGTATTTACCCTCCATGCAGGGTGGTGGCTGCTATTTCTATACTAAACAGCACGGCCGATTGCCTACATCAGCCTTATGCGCTGACATGACCCAGCTTTTCCTTTGACAAAGTTGGTTGAGGTTCATAATTTAAAAATCTCCTTACACCTGTTTAATCACATATACGGTATGATTATTTTTTTTGTATGAGATCGTTAACAGCCAAGTCAGTAAAAAAATGACACTTCAAATACCTCAACATAGGTGTAAAACGCTCCTTAAATGACCGTTTTTCAACGAATGCGTGATGCAGGTTTTCACAGTGATTCTTGATTTCAAACTCATCTATTTCAATGAGAGGCTAGACACAAGAATATTCTCTTAAAGTGTGTCAGGCAACAAATAACGCATTAGAATCCGCCAACGTATGTATCCCGTTAAGTAAGCCGGGTGATATTGTTTCGTGATCACACCCCCACCCCATGACACAGAATCCAAATCCCATTATTGACGGGGATACCTTTTACTCAGAATAAACCTAATGCGTCAAAGAGAAATATATCCACTATATTCAAGGAATATACTGAGCGACATCGTGAGCATTTATAGAGCATCTTTGAAGTGATATACATATATATATATATATATATATATATATATATATATATATATATATATATATATATAGATATATATATATATATATATATATATATATATATATATATATATATTTATATATATATATATAGAGATATTCATAGAATATATATATATGTATATATATATATATGTATATATATATATATATTTATGTATATATACATATATATATATGTATATATATATACATATATATATATATATTTATATATATATGTATATATATATACACATATAAATATATATATATATAACTGTGTATAACTTTGCTCCGGTTTCTCCCACAGGTACATCAAGTAGAGGACGACGTAGCACCGCCATTTGAGCTGCAAATAGATCCAGTAAATCACTCTGGTTCAATGCGCGGACGACATGTAAGTCATGAAGCCAAGATTGATATTATTACATGTCCAATTTTAAAATCACAGTGGTGCACACTCTCTCTGTGGCTATGGCCAACGGACCGGCTCAGTTTTTTTGCGGCCACCTATCAGCCGCAGTGCACAGGAGATTTTACATCTCATAGGAGATTAGGCGTGTCATATTGTTTAAGAGGCGCCCCCTCATCATTCGTGCATGCACCCCATCCAACAGCTGAAAATGAGTCCTCGAATGCTAAACATCGTCCCATCAGCGATATAATCTTCACTTGTTCACTGCGATGTAATTTCAAACAGACGGGAATTATTGTAATTCTAAGCCAGCTCTTCAATGCATGGCATGGCTTTTCTTTTAACATGGTTGCATCTCACAAGCCTCATTGTTGTTGGTCCTTGTTGCAGCACACTGCCCATCGTTGACGGATTGTGCAATGGCCTGACAATAGGGATGTGTATAATGAACTACCCACATAAAGTGAAATATACAAACGTACCGTTATATTCAGTTAAGACAATTTTATTTGCATCCGCTTCCAGTCTTGATTACAATCTGTCGATGTGGGGGCCACTGATAACATGCCTCCACGGAAATCTGGGGACAGGGTTGGGTGTATGACATTACGAAACCATCAATGTGGCATAACCCATTACAAACCACTGGACCGGAAGGAGATGATGGATGACACGTGGTTGGTGTATTCATGGTGCTTAAACCGAGCGCTGTCACTTGCTACATTTGAGATTTTTTTTTAACGTTTATATTTAACGCATTTCGTTCTCTTATTAGGTTCGGTTAAAGTGCTGTTGAATCGGGCCAATATTGAAAAAAACACTACATGACTGACTACAATGTCTTAACAAGCCATTAGTGTCATCAACGACGTCTGAATGTTTCATCAACAACATTTGATGACGTAAGCAAAGCAGCCCAATTTTTTTTAAGTGTTCTCGTGTTGTTGCCGTTTGATACAAATGGTGCAACTTATATGTGGGACATAAATACTGATGTTATTAGAGTTGATTGTCATTCAAATAATATATACTAGGCAACATTAATAAGTATAATGGTTAACTTCATTAAATCAGACACGTTTTACGCCGCAATATGCTGAAGGGTTATACGGAGGTTATAGATGAGATAATAACGTCTGCAGGACATTTGTCATATCCCTAACAAAGCGACAATTCAACTCGAACCTAATTATTGCTATCTGATGCACGTTTTACCACGAAAAATATAACTCAGTTATTTCATGTGATCTTTGAGTAAAAGTAGACGAGTAGTACTGCGGGAGCGGATGTTTTGAGGCTAGTAAAGTTTCACAAGTGTAATCGCGGAAGCATATTTAGGTGACAAAAAGTTCTCAGTAAATTAGCATTTTGGTCGATTCAAGAGGGCTTTCGATTTGTATATGATAAGACTGACTCATAAATACAGATACTTCATCATCACCACAGGCCTGGAATTTCGTTGATATTATTGTCAGCTAATTGTGAGTGAGTATTTGTCTACTTAAACGAATACTAATTCTGCACCTGTGTGTATGCCACTGTTCTCATGTGATGTATGGGGATAGTTTATGAGACCGATCGACCAGACGTCGATAATCGACCTATTTTAAAGTGCCTATCGCACCAAAAATCATGTCATTTTTTTCGCCAGATAACGGAAATATAACCCAGAAGTACCTATTCTGTCTATTTGTCAATTGTTCTGACTGAAATTCGTATCGAGCTGACAAGCTCATGAATAATTCATCGCCTCCGCGTGACGTCATGTCCGGTAATGTTTTTGTTGCGCGGCGCAATCTGCACTACGATTAGCGAGAAATAGCTCCTGGAAATTTCGTTATTTCATCACTTCAGGAGAGCGACGAAGAGACATGGTATGGTACAGGTCATTCGCAAACTATCGTTGCTTCGGCAGAGCAAGTTTTGCCTTACAGATTCGAACCAGAAATGAGCGAATCCGACGTCTCCGATGAGAGAAAAAAGACACTGGCGATGTCACTGCTGTGTCTGCGTCTCACGCGGGTCATCCTGCCCAGGACATAGGGCTGCTACAGAACAATGCTTGGTAAGCTATGTCTGATTCTGCTTGTGCGCCAGTTCATGGTATATGTGTTGTCGTGTAACGAAGTTAATCCATAAATTTCACCAACAAAATTATGTAAGCTCTTTTCCTAACAGTTGACTTTACAACAGAGCTTTGCAGAAAATAATTCTTCTATATCAGACAGCAGACATGAGTTTTGATCAAATCAAGTGGTTGCAAGGGTTCATGTTTACAAAGTTGTACTATGTAAATGTAAATGCTCCTCCACACGAATTGCAAACAAACTAATTTCGGACTGCTGTTAATAAATCTTTTATTTAAAGTAGGCCTTATCAAAGGCTGATTACAATATTTGCAAAGGTTGATGTAGATTGATTCTGAGGTAGAATATATATAGGAGAGCAAGTACCACATCTGTTTACTAATAGGATTGTCAGTTAGCCCATAAATGAATGTATAACTGGACTTTAGGAGGTGAAGATTTTGGTATTATATTACCGTCGTGGTCAGTGTTACATCAGAGTTTCTATGAATGCAGAGGCTAAAACATATTTGCCATACAATATGTCATCCTTTATTACATGCATTAATATTCCCATCATTACATCATGTTACAGGTGTTTGTGTGGCTACTGTCAACCAATGGCAGAGGTGGAAGAATCTGTGTGGAAACTCCTTGAGTCATGACCTCAATAGAGAACAGCCCCATTCCCATTGGTGGATTCCCAGAATCCTGGTTTCAGCCCAATCTGTTTGAACCCTTGGGCCTTGCAAGTGGGATATTTCTCCTACAGACAACAGCATGGGCACATGTCAGATAATGTACAAAGGTGACAATGTTTTCTATTACTTACACATAAATCTGTATGAAGGCTAGCAGTCATTATTTACGATTTAACTATACTTATTGATACTGGTATGACACAAAACATTTGAGCATGGTTAAATCAACAATGTCACATGGTTATTTTACAGGCGTTACAGGTATACTGCATACAGGCAGTTTTTTCGCTGGTGCTGGGGACATCTTGGACAAAAGATACGAGTTCCATTACCAGCCTGCGCTGTTACAACAATACGAGATAACTTCCCAGCACCCGACTATCAAGGATTCTTCTACCCTCCACTCACCTAGGACTTGTCTTGATACATGCAGAACCTACTCTGGTGTGCCTCAATGACTTGACGTGGATCTGGTCTCATCGCATCTGCACACATTGGAGGTGGTGCTTCTGTCTTGGGCAGGGTTGGCTCATAGCAAACCAGCAAGAACTCAGCCATCAGGCACTCGACATACTTTGAAACATAACAGGAATCAAGTCACAGCTTGCACACCAGACTGTTGCTTTTAACCTTATACCTCCATAGTAATTGGATTTGTTGTTTTTTATATATCAGTAAAAATATTCACCAAATGTTGCCTTTGTTGCTACTTCAGTGGCAACATGCCCCTGCTTAAACTTGATGTATCTTTGCTTGAAGACTGGATCCCCAGCTTCTGTTGTCGCCTGTTTTCTGATATCTGTGATACCATGAACTAATTTTACGTGACCTACATATATTTGGCATATCAGCACATGTAAACAAACTTAATGACTCGCAAATTTAAAAACAAACACTGTAATGAAGGAGCACTGTAAGAAGCAACATATTATATCATAAGAATGATACTTGCCTGGCAACCATACCGTCAACTTAACAAGATAATGGACTATTTATTCAATACTAATACAACAAGAAAGTCATCAAATCTCACCCTGTGCTTCTCTCTCTTGATAAAGGCAGGTCTGCTTTTTCTTGGGCTGGGTTGGGAGGGGTTCACTTGCCTCGCCATCCTTTCTTGATTGCTTGACAGCAGATGCCTTCGCAAAAGGAGTAGGCACAGCAGCGTCCTTCATATCCCGCTTACATCGTGGTATCCAACCAAGCTCTTCTCTGAGTTTCGGTGCCTCCTCAAAAAATTCCTCGGTGAAATGAACCGAGCACACAAACGAGTACTTGCCCGGGCCCGGCCATTTGTCTTGCGATCGTAGTACCTGGCCAATCCATTGTTTTTTTTAAATCGTCCTTACCAGGAAACCTGAACCAGCTCACGCCGTCCCGACTGGTACGCGAGCAGCCCCTAACACAACAACCATTAACCATCGCGTTCAGGCGGTCACAAGATGGCTAAAAACGACCCAAAATCCCAAAATCGAGAGACGAACTCCGACAATGTAAACAACGGGGAAATCCGTGCGTCTCGGAAAACGGCCTCCCTTACCTGACGTCACACGCATGGTTGACCTAGATAATGGTTGCCGCAACGTTTTGTCGGGCGCGCTACTTTGAACTGATATTTTATCAAATTTTGGCCTAAACTGGTTATTGGACCGGTTTGAGTTTATTGATCACATTATGAATTGATTTGTGCGAAGTACCTATAACCGTGCGATAGGCACTTTAAGCAGAAGAAGACCCAGTAAGAAGACAATAATCAAACAGTTCATTCAAAAGATAATGTCGAACGTCAATGTGCTGCTGCGTATCCGTTTGATTTAAAGAGCTTAAAAGTACAGCGATATTTTGTTCGGTCTGTATTGCCGATAGGTTACTGCAAAAGACAATACACCCGGTTTAGTAGCTAGAACGTCTTCTGATGTAACGAATCGACCATTATATTGCTAAAATTGGTTTCTTAAAATTGTCGCGGACAAATTTATCCGTTGACTGTACTCTGGGGCTACGTCAAAATAAAAAACGCAGATTATATACTGATGGTTCAGATATTTGCCAATTACACGCTTGATTGGGAATTTCTGGGCACAATTATTAGAGGAGTTGCTATAAAAATATATATGCACGTACAATTATGATTCTAAACGTCCGTTTTGCAGCCTAATGTATTCACGTTTGGCCGAACACAAAATAATTAACCTCCCATTATCCGGCGTTTATGGTCATAAAGTGCACAAAGAATGCAAAGTTAAGATTTATTTGTGACATCATGAGTAATAGAATAGACGAGAACCATTAATTGCATCGGCGTAAAATATACACGAAGATACGAATTTATGATAAGAATCCCTTGTTCATCTATGACGCCGTTTGATGCGCTGCATGAAAATGAACGACCTCTTCCAGGCATTCATACGCGATTCCATTTGCCAGAGAGACGGCACGATATCAGTCACAGCCTTCAAAATTGATGGTACACATAATAGATAAGATCAAATGAATGCGTAGTCTTTATGTTGCTGAACCAAGACAATCGAATGAGCGGTGTATTTTGTTAGGTTGTAAAATCGGTAATTCACAATAA
>CM067343.1:21156153-21178922 GCA_034190875.2 Urechis unicinctus
CCTTCACACATGCAATAGCTGCTCGTGCATATTTTAAATGATGTAATTATCTATAATTTGCAGCAATCATATTAATTTTGCGACGCATTGAATTCCAATTTAGGCCAAACAAGATTCCCATATTGCTTTATCAAATTCAACAGATGTCCGGAAACACCTTAAAGTTACGGTCTAAACCTCATTTGAAACCATACGCCGTTCCATGTTAACTGGCGGCGCAATAAAAGTACAAGAGACAGAAAGTCAAAGTATACCATAGGTGACATCAGCCAAAAGAAGGCCGCAAAGTTACCCTTCGGCGGACAATGTTCAATTTCGTGCTCATATTGGGAAATGCAGCACTTGCAATTTATTATAGAATCCTATCTTGCAGTCAGGGAGATTTTGCAATCCATGTTTTATTTCTTTTGACTATAACGCATGTACGGCATCGTGTAGATTTCTCCTCATTATAAACAGCGTACGAGCAAGGTTCCTTGAAGATGTAATTAGCTAATGTAATCTGTTGTACGAGTGGCCTGAAGCATTATCTGTAGCAGAGTTATTTCAATTGACATATTATATCAGAAATTTTGCAGACAGTGTTCCGTTTATAACATGTTCTGCGCATTTAACGCGTGTTTAAAGCGTTGTTACCTGGACCATAAACACCTTAAGAAATGCGGCCTTTTATACACATTTTATTCCAAATAAAATAATGATGGGATTGTCAGTGGGAACGATAAACCAAATGCGTTTGCCTTCTTTCTAGTAACCAGCAGCGGCATTTACTACGGTTACTTTCGAAAGTAGTTATTCGATTATAATATGTTGCGAGCATTACATATATATATGTTTAGTGAATATGCATTAAACCCATAACACCCTAGGCAGTTATGACTTTTATTCCTATTAAATCAATGAAAAACTGGAATGATGTCCCATGGAAACGATAAATCAAATGTTTCACATCGTCTCTGACGCTTCGTCTCCCTCAGAGTCATGAGCACCCGAAAAATGCGAAATGCATGGAGCGTACTGACTCGATAATCCACAAAAAACTCTCATCGAAATCTAATTGAATGACGTTAGAAAGTCAGGTGAGCATATTAAAAAAAGAGGCGATATATAGCAGGGCATTACCAAAACTTAAGCAACAAAAAGCGCTCTGCCACAATTAACCCGAAATGTGGATATAAATTATGCCAGCCTAAAAGCTAACTGTCGGAGGGGTATGACGAATAAATAAGCTTACTCCAGCAAAATGTTGACTGCATTAGCGTTATCTGTTTAAAAACCATAATACGTGCCATACTATACTCGCACGAATGATGAAAATTGTGCGTTTAATCCGTGTAGCATTTTCAAGCCCATCAAGCTATTCATTATTCCAAACATCAGAACTATCGAATATTTTGGACGACAAAGTGCACGATTGGGAGTATTCCAAACAAATTCATTCCACTAAACTTTTCGTTAATGGTAAGAGTTGCAAGGACCGTAACTAAATGGTCGTTGTAAGGGAAAAAAATTCAATAGTGAGTTCAAGACATATGGATATAAAAGATACAGGTCAAATTACAATTTGTGCATTAACGAACTCATGTTAACATGTGATATCGCTGCGAGTCACATGACCGCGCATACTCTGGTATGTGAGTACACGATAAGCGTGTTTGATCATTCCAATGTCCCAGTCCACCACATAACGCTTGGGATGGTGTTAAGAGTTTGTACGATGAGCTAATGTTGCCCATAGCTGTCCAATATGACCATGGATGAAATCACTACAAGCAATTCTGAACGACTGTGCTTGTCAAAGACGTCAGGCGTACACATTTATTGAAAAATTGTGTTGACATACTGCCAGAGCTCGATTTTTGTACATACACATTTGTTTAAGCAGCAAATTACATTGCTTATCATCTTAGCATAATTAAATGCATTAGGAAAGCGTTATCCAGTGAATGAATGCTTGATATTGCAACCGTTGGGTTGTTTGTACCGAAGTAGGCAAATATTAGGGTATTAACAGTATCTCCTCCTTAATAAGAGTACTAACACAGGCGTAATAATCATCTGCGAATGTGTTTGTTGAGCCTATGTCCGTCCTATTCTAAAGCCTCGTAATATACATTCAACTCAAACTCAGAAACTTCCAGGGAAAATAATTATCATGTTAACTCATGAACGCTGCACAGCATCGTGGTTTAGCTCATTAACACCAAAACCTTGTTATTTACCATGCAAATAGTGATAATTAAGCTCATTCACACCAAAATCTGATTGATAACCTTTGGAAAACTGATAAGTGTTACCACGTGTGATAATGAGAGTTAAGAATCATACAATATCATGTCACTTTATGTCCGATTTTGTAGTGTAGTCTTATCGTCAAATCATTTAATTGATATATCCTGCCTCACTGATGGAAGTACAATCCTCATACAGGGTGTCGTGATGTGCAAAGACATCTTACTAATGGCTCCGTTTGTACGAATAATGATCGGTGAAAAATTTAAGTAGAGAGAATTCTGCATAGGGTCTCTTGCATAAATCTCCCTAGCAACATAGATACGTGGGTGGTTATGTTTCGCACAATAGCATTACGATGTACATAAGTCATGAAGCAGCCATGGAATCGTTTGCTAGACACAAATCGATAGTGGAAACAATTTATTCCACTACATCGATCGAATTACACATACTGTGATGCGACTCCATTCATGACAATAACAGTCAAGGGAAAAGAGGTTGAATTTACAACGTTTTAAATCTCCAACAAGTGGTAGCCCTGATCAAACTAATTAAGTTTAATGATTTATGCCCTTAAACATTAA
Organism: Urechis unicinctus; assembly: GCA_034190875.2. Classification (NCBI taxonomy): domain Eukaryota; kingdom Metazoa; phylum Annelida; class Polychaeta; order Xenopneusta; family Urechidae; genus Urechis; species Urechis unicinctus. The sequence continues at coordinate 21,158,973 of CM067343.1, forward strand.
TGACATCACGCAAGCATACTTTTATCCCAAATATATGCTGATGACATGTCGTTGCGCATTTGAGGAATCAAGCCGTGTTAAGTGCATGTCGTATTTTCATACAGAGTCATAAACGGTACCTCTGTTTGTTTAATAACATAATGCACAATTTATGACACAACTAGGAATTTTCAAAGGTGGTTGTCATTGTGGGCTCTGTTATGTAAGCTCTATAACAAATAACTCTAGTTTGCTTATTATTCAAAATGGTCCGAGTGATTTGGAACATGTTTGGTATAGACTGACTAATACATAACGTGCGTATTACCACCGACGAAATGTATAAATATGTGGAGACAGGTAACCTTGCTATTTAGTTTGGATCACCGCCTGTGTGAGAGAGATCGTATTACGTAGGATCCATCGTTTTCATCCCACACTTCGTGATATTTAAAGGGGTCGCCGCTGCCAATACCTGATACATGATATATTTTATGATGGTCGCAACCATAAGCTGACGTGTACTTCTATTATGGCAATTATGGCAGTGGCGGTGTACTATATAAGATACATGTTTGATTACGCAGCATATGGAAATGTTTACGGCATATAATTTAAACAAAAAGGTAACATGCACACTACCCTCATTGAACTAAGCCCTATATACGGTCAGATTTACTAGGGGATGCTAATGGAACTCAGCCTAAAGTCCATCCGAAACGTGCCATGAATCACTGATGATAATTAACAGCCTATAATTAACTTTAGTGTATAATGCGAATGCCTATGGTCTTCGTATCTGGGATAGTATATCCGTTGTTTGCGTGCGTATTGTATATACCTTTCCGGCGTAGACACAGGCACTGTAGCTGCTGAATATTAATGACGTCGTTTTGTCTACATCGGTTTCACTTAGAATAAGCATATGCACAGTGTATCAAACTATCCTTAGACAGAATAGGTGCAATAAGAATCATCGAAATGGCGTTCCTATTCTAGTTGTTATTCATTACCATGCATTCTTTTCACTGACTCTGCAACGTAGCGAGACATTTAGCTCGATCATAAACTAGGCATTAGTCACAAGCAAAAGCTAGCAAACAATAACACTTTTACATGAAACATGTAACATAGAACCAAGAGTAAGTATAAGTCAGATCACAATAAACAAACCATTGTTCCTCCATAGACACAGATAATAACTCTTTACCGTGGTACAGTACAATATCATTTATCGGAAAACTTGTATTGCAAAATAGAGCATCTCGAAGCAAGCAAAACTAGCTTGCGATTGTAGTGAACCGTTGAAATACATCAGGGTGACAAAATGTTTTAACATGCATATATGTAAATATTCGTAGATTTCTGTACGTATATATGGATAATTGCATATACGTATATGCACATACATAAATGTATATAAATACGCATGCATATGCAAATGTATATGCACATACACACACAAACACACACACACACATGTATCTATATATATATATATATATATATATATATATATATATATATATATATATATATATATATATATATATATATATATATATATATATGTATATATATATACATATATATACTTGTGTATATATTTATATATATATTTATACATAAAAATATATATAGATATACGTATATATATACATAAATATATATATATATATATATGTACATTTATAAATACACATATATACATGGATATGCACATACATACTGATATATACACTTATATACATACATGTATATATATATATATATATATATATATATATATATATATATATATACAAAGATATGTATAGAAATATATTGTATATATATACGTATATATACATGCATTCATATTAACATATATATACACATATATATCGACTCACGCCCATAAACCAATATATATATATTCCCACCTATGCGTATGTATACACATAAATGCTGACATATACACATGTATACATTCATATACACACACACATATATATATATATATATATATATATATATATATATATATATATATATATATATAAATATAAATATATATATATATATATATATATTTATAACATATATACACATTCAATCACATATGTAAATGCATACCTATATATATGAACTTATAAATACATACATAAATACATAAATAAATACATATACATACATTCATAAACACAATTTACGCATTACAATATACACACATAAATATGTACATATACATGTACACATATACAAATACATATAAATAGTTATATTAACAAAAATGCATCTTGACATATACATATACATAAACAAATATACACACATTTATACATATATACAAATGCACATAAACATTTACATGCACGCATACATATATACACAAATGCAAAAAAGCATGCTTACGTACACACTGATACACATATACACGTACTCATAAATATATACGCATTCGTGCATATACTTGCGAACATACACATATACAAACATACGCATATACAAATACATACACGCACATGCATACACACAGACTCACACGGACACAGAAATACACAGAGACACCCGCGCATTCGAAAACCGACAAAACCACACACGCACAGACACACAAGCACAAACAAAGAGACAAACACACTAAGACACTCACCCAGACACACAAAGATGCACACAATAGTGCACACACACTCACGCACACATAGAGACCTGCACACATACACACACACACACACATACACACACATACAGATAAACGCACAGACCTTGAGACACACAGACAAATAAACACATACACACACACATAGACACACACAGATACAGACACAATCGCAGACAAACATGCGAGACACTCACAGACACTCACACAGACATTAACATGGAGACAGCCACAAACAAACACAGACACTTACATATACACACACAGACACACAGCGACATTCCGACTCAGACACCTTAACACAGACGGGGACACACACGCATAGACACGCAGACATGTATCCAGAAACACACGGACAGACACAGACAGACAAACATACAGAAAAACACAGGCACACACAGACACATAGGACACACACAGACACATACACAGACACATATACAGACACATACACAAATTCAATACATTATCAGCAGTTGCTTGATCGCAGTAACACATACATAACAGGCCAACAAGATCGGGCGTTCCGTTAACAGAGTGGCTAGAAAAAATAGCACACTACCCGAAAAGGAATAAGTAAACAATGCAGCATGCGCGCCTGTGAGAGATGTTCTACTGTGACTTGCGATTTACAATCACGGCGTCCAACTAGATTATTGGATGTTGAGCCCATACCCGCTGTTGATGCGGTTGAAGGTGAAACTGCTCTTTGTCTCGAGAGGTGGTCGACGCGGGTGTGGATGTTTCTGGCGAACCGTCTTTCAAAAGCTAAATAAAAGAAGCTGATTACCGAAGCAATGTGCGTCACGTGATTTGTCGGCATCTGTGTTGAAACAGAGACTAAATGCAGCGGCGTTTAGGCAATGAATGCCATTTGGGCTTCAAGCTTGCAAAGTCTTTCCTTCCGTGCAACAGCGGTGCATTGCTTTTGAATTCTGCGAGGCAATTCGTTTAAGCTGATTGCCACAGACATTTCCGGCATCTTTGCGTCGCAAAGTATTAAGTCGGTTATCATCAAACTCTTTCATGTGCGCTTTCTTTGGCCCTCGGTTCCTGCGCTTTTCAATCGGTGGCAGCTGATCCGAGTAGTTCTTCCAGAGAATCCCTCTCGCATCACCAATGGCTTCAGGGCAATAACACCCTCTATTACATCCTTGAAACTGTCATTGGCAGCACTTTTTAAGTGATGAAAGGCATAGGTCAGTAGCTCTTTCACTACGGTCTTGACTTGGCTGTCTTCAATAGTAGATTCGTGGTCTTGCGTTTCGTAGCGGGAGACGAGCAGATTTACAGTCTTCAAGTGCGAATCATAGCAATGAGTAGATTAAGATTACCACTTAGCTAAACTTCTTGTGCAGAAAAAGTGGTGATTATTTCGCTAAAAACGTCCCAATACAAATCACTGATGTGTCCACGCTATCGCACGCGCGGTATGATCATCTATCCAAAGCACTTACTTTTGTCTACATTAGTGGGCAATAACCGACACAATTTCCTTAGATGCCAGAGCTGTCTGATCGTATGTTTTCACTCGAAATATTGAAATATATTATTATTCCATGGATTTCACACAAATGCTTTCAAGTAAAACTGACGAAGAGAGATCAACGATATTAATTTTGGTTGTTTAGGCTATAAGATGAAATAAATTCAATCGGCAGAAATGAATCAAGTGCAATTCATTCCATAACGCCAGAGCTGGTTCCCGTGGCGTAATGGTAAACTGCGTCGCCGTTCGAAAGGTTGTGGGTTCGATACCAAGGTGTGCAAACCCGACAGATTCACCATGCCTCGGATGATCACACTAAATGGCGGTCCCATCTCAGAAAGGGGATGCACCCGTCCCGGTAGCTCAATAGTATCGTGCTGGACCTTCGTCCTAGAGGTGAAGGTTTTCCTAACCCGGTCTAGGCAACGGGTATGTGCTAAGTGGTCGCTGGCACTTAACAGAAACGGTCCAAGCATCAAAATCGTTCTCATCCATCACCGTCGCGATATCACCTCGTTGTTGAAAGTGACGTTACACCCCAATATTACCATTACTTTTCCATTACGTCAGTGATGTTACGTCATCCTCTTCTTCGTGAAACTCAACAAAAGGTTAAAGAAGACAGGTATGGTACGCACCATTTATAACATTTCATCTTTGATCAACGCCTATAAAACACTCCGCTTATACTTCTGAGCAGTCATATACGTGCAACCGAATATCATATCAAGTGATGTGTATAGTACTCGAATCAAAAGTTTGAATACAACAATTTTGCGAGCTATGATGTAAAACCATATGATGTTATGTGATGCAGAGTATGAATGCATCAATCAAATAATGAAGACGAAGTTTGAGTGTAGTTGCTTGTTGTTCCTGCTCGAATTAAGTTTGCAATGAAACGAAATGTGCTTTTTCTGTTCGTAATTTGCAGCTAAATAAGTATTTAACCGAGTTCAGTTATGTATTTGCCGTTGTGATGGTGCAGAGACGGGCAAATAGTTGAAAGCAAGCATTGTTACAGCGATATATTGTCTGCCCAAAAAGTATTATATTGTGATGATGGTGTTGCGCTGATGAAAGGAGAGCATTTAGACTAATACAAACCAATTATTCCTTGAACCATAAGACAATTGTGACAGAAATATTACTCAGGACCGATAAAAATCAAAATATAATCCTTTTGAATCGTGACATCGGTTAGTTGCCGATGAACACATTAATACCATGTGCTGTTATAACGGTATTACTTAAATTAGTTGACCACACTGGACATGGGTATACTATAGTAATCAGACGGAAGACAAATTCGAAATACCGTCTCTCTTTTAACCCTTACTGCTCTTGCAATCTGCTGGAATAAATTCCAAAAGTGTCTAGTTGACACAAATATCGAATATTGATGTTTGTCCGTAAATTAATACTGCTGATGGCTTTGAAAAGAAAAAATACAGATTATGCCTCTTTGTTGAAAGCGTAATAACGTGTGCTGTGTTTGCACCTACGCAAGTCCCTTTCTCTATTCACAAATGAGTGTCTTGTCTTTGCCATTCCCCAACAAAACACAATTCAGGGCCTAAAAGCGAGCTTACATGATAACCACGAAGGTTCGCCTGAATATTATACAGCCGATGTTAAAAAGGTAAATTAAAGACAATATGCAAGCATTTAATACGACGCTGAGCATAAAATGGAAATCCAATTTAGGTTCACGAGTTCTGACGCATTGTTTGGGTTTTTGTTTGTTTTGCAATCGTCATATTTCTCCGACTATGAAACGATTTGTATTCACATCATCAGGGTATGAACGTATAAAGCCGAGAATCCCCACTGCATTAATATTCATGCAAGTTTTGAAAAAAGCTTTACCGTTTCAGACGCAATAAGAGCAAAGAGTGTACGCAACAGGGAAAAGGAGAAGTATATAGCGGATAAAGTTGACACATGAGGTGACTGCGAATTCAACGAGCAGTTGGTTCTGCGCCGTCACAAGTGTTCTTTAAAAAAAACATCATCTATAACCAATGGGAAGGAGTTCACGATTAGGCTACCCTTTCCTTGCATCACTGCCGAAGCTGACAAATACTTGACCACTTCCAGAGGATTCCGAGTCCAAAGGACATGTTACATAAGGAATTATTTATATCCCATCGGATATGCTCACACAGCTTCCATGCGCGTACGCGTTGAAGTGAAGCAATCAACTAGTTCACATCGTACCATGATGTCATCTTGGGAGGCCATTCAGTTCTAACTTGCATGCTACCTTTTGTGCTCTCATGAGAGATGTTATTAGATTAGTCGCTACGCCGCTCACTTTCGTCCAAAACGGGACAATATTCTAAGATATGCATTCAGTAGATGTTACCACACGACTGCGCTTCTAATGCTACACAAATGGCTGTTACAATTGTCCGATGATCCTCATTAGTTCTCCATTACCATTGCAGTATAAAGGAAAAGTTTATATTATTCGGGCAAAATTGTATTTCGTATACATAAATGTATTTAATCACAGACTGAAATGTAAATATCCAAGTAATGTGATTTCGACAGAGCGGACATACTGTTGTGATTTTGCAAACTTCAAGGAATGCACTCGAGGATTCTTCAAATCGACTCAGCCTTCTATGACTGCGACGAAAGATGTCAATCACAGATTGGTGTCATCATTATTGCAACACTTTATCTGTGGTAATATCATATTCAGGTTGTGCTTTGTATAACATGACAGTAATATATATCTGCGGCATTCAGGATGAGGAAGACTGATGGAAAATGAGCTATACATGTACAGCGGCCCATTCGGTATCATCTCATGTTTGCCTGCGGTCTTGTACAAATGTGTATACAATTATTGGGCCCTGTGATTGGAGGATGGCAAATGGACCTTAGAACGATGGCTTAGAACTGTGATTCTTAGTATTAAGTAGTGTTGTCATTTACTATCCTTCTTCCAAGCTTACTTATGCGCTTTGTTTCCGTATGACGCTATTCTGAAATCTGCCATACCTTCCTCATTTACATTATTTGGCTTGTTGCCAATTATGTAATGCGCGTTCACTTATCTGTTAAGACGGTAAATCATCTAGATGCAGGTAATACAAGACCATGCGTGCGACGATTCAAAAACTAATCCAATGCGTATTCATCATCTTAACTAAGAATGCTTTTCGGTCGCGGCATAAACAAACGGTTATAATATATGCATTAGCTGTGGCAAAACGCTGTGATTTAAGCATTAATCATTTGGTATTGTATTTTATTCGACAAACATGCGTATGTAATCACTCTATCTGCATGCTAGATGATAAGTAAACTATTATAGACTATCGAGACTACGAGAAAGCCGTTAATGTATTATCGTCACACATGGTATAACAATTTGTCTAGTATATAATTTTACATTTAATTCACCATAAATATAGAGTCCCAATGTCCAAATTGTGTTAACACTTGTCAATGAAATCGTATTTGTATGTATATTCAGAACATTGAACAGAATTCTTTTTTAAATAAGAACTATGATACCCGCGCACCAAAATTTTTGTTTCCACGAACCACTGCTTTATATGCATAGATATGAATAATTCCAGCAGACATTTGATCGCATTTGATACATGAAGGAATGTAAATTATAGTGATGGAATGTAAATTATAAAATAATTCAATGTGTTTTGACATATCTGGCATATCTGCGCCTTAACAAGGAAAATGATATATGTTGCGTAGCTAACGTATTATCAATTTATTTCTTCAAGACCACGTTTACCTGGGGTTAAGGAGCAATGGATAAAGGTTTTGATCGCACATTTAGTGATAAATCGGGCATTATGTAACCATAAATTACAAGCAAGGGTGCTTTGTAAAATTACGAATTTATTGGAGATGAAGTACTTTGAGAACATACTAGCGAAATTTTATTCCCGAACTATCTTGTGAGGTACGTTAACGCCACAACAATCCGAAAAGTTAAGGAATAATTTGAACTTGCAGATCCCTTAAGTGCCAAGATCAGCTATATTTAGTACACTTATGCACGTGGGTCTTTGCTTGTGTTTCTGTTTTAAAAATCGTAATTGTATCGATTTTTAGCTAATCTGCAAAAGAGGTGTGTCAATTAACATTTCCTTTCTGTTTTAAGACTGACGATTTTACGGATTTATATATTAATATAATACTACTTGTGATCTAATTTCGGTTTTTATCCTTACGGCATCATATCCACAGTAATGGTACTCAAAGCAACCATAATTTGCTGTTAAATATATGTTATCCCTTACAAGCAAAGTGGATTTTGGAATTTGCAGTCCCATATCAAGCTACTCATCTCTCTTATTCTTCGACGACGCATAGAAAAGCACTGGGTGACAGCCTCGTGGCCATTTATTCCGCTTCCACTTTGTGATTCGTTTCTAAGCTTCAATTTCTGTTCGTCCTTAAAACTCACAGAAAAAACCTCCGGTTGCCAAGTAATATGAATCGCGGTCAAATAAAAAACACGCTTTGACAAGCCAGTGGTGTCTCAAACAGTTATGCGTTGACGGAATCTTAGGACACCATCTTATTATAGGGTATGCGTGCCCGGAAATATCTCCAAAGCTGCATGTTATGTTATATACTTAACCAGTATCATTTGGTTGAATCACCACGAACAATTTTTCAATTTATCCTTCAACGGTTCAATCGAACCATAATTAAGTCCATAAAGTCAGCTAAAGAACGTGTTGATTTCAACAATCCCGTCGTAATGTTCTTGGATTGGATGGAACACATTAGCTAGCTAATACATAAAGCGTTTACAAATCTACCTCTTAGAAGTATGATAGAGCATGCATTAGCCCTAAAGAAACAAAAATAAACCTATATATTTATACTGATATTTGATCCTTATGACGTACCCGGATGGAGTTTCCCAATTTGCCTGTAACTCGCGACTGCTGTGTTATGTTTTTGTTAGTGATAACTTACATATTACGGCAACCACGTCCCGTTCGAAGAGACCCTTGTTACAAAGTTGATACCATGCCATTACCAGAACGATGCATTATCACTTGGTGCAATGTTGGATCCCTGAAAACAACTAGGGTTGTTATGACTATCCAAATGTAAACTTGAAAATAGATGGCTGGTTATAGCACCCATACCGTTGTATATGAGCTTAGATTGCCCACATCATAACGTAATTGTCTGCAAAAAACTAAGGAATGGTACATGAAACACGGGCGCTTAACAATATCCGGCTTATCTAGGCACACCACTATCCAGATTACAAGGAATGCGTGATTTAGGAACGATTATCTACGTGAATAGGGGCTGGGAGTCAAGCAGGCCTACACTGCAAACAAGGCTATTGGCAATCCGGTGGACTTATTGCACCAGAGACGAATCACCGCTGACGCCACTTACCATGTCCTTGGTATTTAATAGGTGGAACAGTGCTAACCGTTCAATAGCCGGTCCAAGTGGCATGGTGGTTTACTGCCTCGCCTTTCGACCCACAGGCTGTGAGTTCGACTCCCAGGTGTGACATCCTGACCGGTTACTCATGACTCGGATGATCACGTAAAAATGGCGGTCCCGTCTCTGAAACGGGATGTAAAAGCTTCTCTGAGGACGACATGCACCCTTGCAGTGACCGCCCTCAGAGTTGCACTGTCACTGCTAGTCGTACATAGCCTACGTTGCTAAAAACGACTATAATTCGAACGACCAAACAAACATAACCGTTCAATAGATTGGTAAATTGCCGAATCCAGATAATAGTTGGGAGCTGTACATAAGCAGAGAGAAATATATATGTGTATAGATGTATATTTATGTATATACATATATATCTATACATACTTATAAATACATATATATATAAAAACATATATGAATATATATATATACATATATATATATATTATTGAAATATATATATATATACATATATATATGTACATACATACATATATAATATAATATATATATATATATATATATATATATACATACATATATATAAATATATATCTATATATATATCTATATATATATTTATATATATATATATATATATATATATATATATCTATATATATATCTATATATATATATGCATATATATGTATACGTTTTTATATATTGTATGTATACAATCATCCACATATGCATATTTACTCATGGACGCTTTTATGATGTTACCTTTTTCAGAAAACCACCTTATTAAACCTTAATGCAATATCGGGAACTTGATATCAAAACATCGAAATGTATAATAGCTGTAATAATGAAACTTGGAAAAACATTAGTACTTATCAGAAACGAACACAACTAGCATCTATGTGTAGCGCCCTAATTGTAAATTGGAAGCGGTAACTTCGACAAAGTGATTTATCATGCCCGGTCTATATATATAGAGGCGGGCAAATGAACACCTATTTATGTCGGACATGTGGTCTATATTTCCATTTCAGGCGTGCCTATTTCTTACGAATGCTGATTGTTCTTGGACGTCATCAGCTAGCACGCTTTTTGTAGCTGTCAGACGACCTGTCGGCTATATCACTTTGCCTACGTCTTCAGCACGCTATGCAGTCCATTACTATCCATTAACTCCCGCTACATAATCTTCATTCGATTATTCAATTTTCTCTCTCTCTGCACATGCGACGAGTCAACCTTTCAAACCGCGATTTGATTCCTTTCTCTTTCGGCCTATTCAAGATTTCAGGTATGGCAGATAATTCGGAATCGTTATTATGCGGCATGATGCAGTGTTATAGTTGTGCCAGAATCGATTAAGGCTTATTGTAAATAGTAATGCCCAACGTAAAGAGATTCAGTGACAAACCATAATTTTGGAGCTATTGAATTTAGCAGAGTATTACTTTAAATGGGTAACTGTAATACCAATACATGTATTCAACGATTTAGCCAACTTAATCCAATTCATCTCCTGCTTCATAAGTCAACTGACAAATGCGGCATCGTGCTTGGATCATTTGGATGAATGAAGATTAATCATTGCAGTATGTCATGTAAGAGAGAAGAAAAATGAGAAAAACTTGTTGGAATCGCGTGAAAACCCTCAATGATGTGCGTATATTTGCTTCATCATAATATGGTGCGTAAATATCCATTTAAATACACTATATGGTACATAAACCGAGTGATGATTTGGATGGAACCTGCATGTGTGTAACATCTCAACAAAGCGGATACATCGGCTTTAATTATGTAGAATTCGTATCCTTACCAATCGAATACCGATTGTCTATATAGCTTTTACTTTTATTAAGCAGCAATGTGCCATACGGGTGTTGTAATGGCGTCATAGCCAGAAAGGAATGTGATTACCAGTTGCGTAGATTCTGACAGAAAAGGTGCTTTCGGAAGAAAGGTAGCAGAGAACTATCGGCATGGGCAAAAGTGACGTGAGGTATCCAGGGGAGCGTCACAATTCATAAACAATATGCCAGGTGAGACAACTTACCAAATAAAATTTCTGCAGGGGATATAGGGTAGAGGGTATAAACGATTTAGGACTATGAGCTCATCCAGGATGACCTGAGAAAACTGCAAGAGTGGGCAGTGGTTGGCAGCAGAAATTCAACCCAAAACATGTACCTTCCTGCGGATCGGCCGAAATCACCCAGATATCCAGTACCACATGTTGGATGAAAATGAATTTTTACGACTTGCATGCTGGAACGATGAAAAAGATCTTGGGGAATATTTGTGCAGTGGATGTAAATGTAAACATCACATCATGAGCATTGAAAAGAAAGGTAACCAAGTAGCAGGATTAACGGTGAGGACCTTCGCATACGTAGACGAGGCCATGTTTCTGACTCTACCAACGTTGTCTCTACACGCATGGAAAAATTCGATAATATCCAGCGCCGAGTAACAAACATTCAAGAGTATCAGCTATGACGAAAGACTGAGAAAACTAAAGCTACCCATATTGGTATACATAAGAATCAGAGGTGATCTTATCAATATGTTAAAATATGTGAATGGAATCTACGACGTAGAGTCATGTCTACCCCTTTTCAACGATGAAAGCTGCACCCGAGGAACAGGGAAGAAACAGAGACCCATAAGCTACTGTTTCAGTCGACGAGTGGTGGCCTGATGGAATTAAATCCCGGAAAACACAGTTGATGTACCGACCGTCAACGCTCTCATTAACAGACTGGATCGACACCTCAAGGGCCACCCACTGATATCCATCTACAGGGCTTTAGAACAACACGGTTCGGCAACGTTTGACGGTCGTCTAAAAAAGAGCGGCTCTTCAGAGGAATATATATTCCTATAAACAGTCAAAGAGGATGAATGTATAGTTGCATATCTATGCTAGTGTCGTAACAGTTAACAACAGTGAATCACCTTGTTCAAGATGTGCGGAATACCTTATTGTTCAGGGAAATCACAGCATAAAACTGCACAAAACACATTGATGTTTTTCCTATCGCTTCCAACACTAAGGTGGTGTCGCTACGGGTATCGAAACCTCCGTTTACTTCATGGATGCTGCATGCCTTACATTTGTTCGTTAAGTGTAATGTAGGAATATGAACAAAATACATACAATCATAACGATTGATTTTCATGTCAACGGCATGGACAAATATTTTATTGTGTGACTTTGCGCATTCCTAAATTATATTTGATCACACATACAGCGTCGATGTATCACATACTGCACATGACGCCGCGTTTTTCAACTAAATGAGCGTTTAAAGGCCTGATTTATTTAACACAGACTTAACAACAGTGCCAACATTCATCGTCAGACAAAAAAAACCCCAGTTAACGAGCTCCCTTTACTTTTTCAGGACGGTAATTGATCACAGTCCAGAGTTTATACAACATGTCTTGAAAAGTAGCTCCCTGAAATATCACCTATGGTCGACATCGCGGACAAACTTTAAAATCAGAGGCTTGACCCTAGGGTATTGCGTGCGCTGACCCATTTGATAACCTATTTAAGCCGCCCCATCTAGTGGCAACAGATTACTGTTCGTGTTAATTTCCCAGCAGAAGCCTATTATTTCCGTAATATATAAATATATATATATATATATCATATATATATATATATATATATAGATATATATATATATATATATATATATATATATATATATATATATATATATATATATATATATATCTCCATATATATCTAATATTTATATATATATATAACCTCTATATATATATGTATATAATATATACATATGCATATATATACATATATAAAAATATATATATATATTTATATATATAAATGTATATATATATATATATCTTTACACATATATACATATGTAAATGTATATATATATAAATATCTATATATATATATCTCAATATATATATATATATATATATAAATTTTATATGTACATATATATGCTCCATAAGATTTACCCTCTAATAGTGTATCATACATATATATACATATATATATATATGTATATATATATATATATATTTATATATATATATATATCTATATATATATATATATATATATATATATATATATATATATATATATATATATATATATATATATATATATATATTAAACACTATGTTAGGTTTAGTCTTATCTTGTCCGACTGCTGCTGTTCGTACATACTTTTCATCACACACACAAATAATGCTAGCATGTTTTTTTTATAGCAATGTATATGATACCTCTAGTAGATAGATTAAGTAGATAGATGCAATGGAAGTTTTCTCACCTCACCTAAGTCCAGTGTTTTGCTGTACGACAAATCATATTCATACAGTCCGCCCGAGTATTTTAGCCCACAATTCGTTTCGTCGTGTGCAATATCACGATCAAAATTAGATTCCAAAAATCGATTAACACAAGATGCAAAGAAGTTATGACAGGTAACTTAAGGCCATGAAGAACATTCAAAATAGATTATATCGCGAGTTCCGTTGCAATAATGTTTTATAGTATATACGCCCTGCATATATGTATTTATGTTACCGAAGGTATCGTGGTATATAGCGCGCGAAATATGTGATAGTGATCACCGCAACAAATACCATTCCACACCATTATTAATTTTAAAGCATGGTCGCAATTGCTTTATCTGGCCTAATGTAACATGACATAGTTTTGTGATATATATTAAATTGTTGAAGATTAACACAGTTTGCCCCTTATTATCGCTATTTGATGGATGACCAGAAAATAAAGAATGTTCGGTCACTGGACTCCCGGTAAATGTTCATTGGTTAAAAAGTTATGCAATACTACAATATCAGTTGTCATTTGAAAACGCATGCAGTTGTTTGTTGTTACTATTTAGCCAGATGGCCCTTAATAGCGTGTATGGTAAGCTCCTCGCGGTGTTGTGACTTGTTCTTAGATGATGTCTTTTGTTCTGTCTTCAAAACTGCGTGGCTGAAAAAGTAGTCGTATCCGCAAAATATTTCATAATTGTAATGAATAATCGACTTACACCGTTTGCAAAAATATTCAGACCTAAAAATGCGCAAAGTTAGTTAGCACATTAAATCCGACATACAAGTATGTCAAGGCATAGCGATTGTATTCTAATTGCATATATCTCGATAGTGCCTTGATAGCATATTTTACATGTACCTTTTTCATCAAACACTCTTAAGTGGTATTGCCCATTAGGCGATGGAACTTTCCGTTGTCCAGCCTGATTGGGAGTACTTAACGTTTCGTGGGACTGGATAGCATATTTCCAAGCTTAATGTGAAATCCATGCTAGAGATGTACCACATATACCATGCGATATAAGTACCACGTATAACACGCAATATAAGTTCCACGTATGGCTTGTGATATAAATACCACATGTACCATTTTTTTTATAAGTAAGCAAGCTGGTCGCTTGTGAAAACCAAACGCTTTCAGGAATCCAAATAAATAACATCTACTGGATTCTAAATCAAAAACATTTTAGTAACGTTCTCTCCAAATTCCAATGTACTTGTGAAGCATGATTATATTTGCAAGTAATTGGGCTGTAACTGTGCCAAATGGTAATTTGTTAATGCATGTGTTTGCGTACCACGGTTAACTGATCAGTGGCTAATTATTTGCTGGCTCGTGGAGAATACACTTTCTGAATATTGACCTAACATTGGCACATTTCAAATCATCGGGGACTTGCTCAAATAGAATATAATCCATACAGCAATGATGAAATCGATTCTCTTCTCCACTTGGATAAGACTGGTTGTTAAAAATTGTTATGTGCGTCCTAATTATATAATACTTGTTTCCTGTTGCGAAAATGATACATTCCTATATTGACTTTATTTGATGCACTGTGAAAATATAGCTGATGAATCACGAAATGGCTCGTGAGCCGAATATTGAATCCCAAAGTAATCGATATAAGACCTAACGTATCCTGTCCATAATTGACGTACATAATATGCTCCTGACATAATATAAACAGTGTTTGTTATTGCGGAAGTGCTATAAAAGGGTCTGCGGCTATGCATGTAATGTAAATATATATGGCACCAATATATGTACACTCACTGATTTTCTGCTCCGGCACATTTTCAATATCGCCCAACAGGAGTGCTACATCTACATATATATGTCATCGATAATAATCTGTCCTTATGTTTAAGTTAATAGGATGAAAATATCGGTATTGTACTTTAAAAACGCACAGGTAAGGACGAGAACACAGTAAGTGGAATCGTCAATCATCTGCGCGGGACCCCGGTTTATTTTGTGATTGGTCATACTCACGATGACGTAGATATGCTCTTGTACTGAGTGAAGACACGCAAAATAAAATAATTGCTTACGGAGAGATACATCAAGTGTACCTGCACCAATGAATCTGAGGATATCGTACATGACTTTGTAGGGAACATCAGTTTCACATAATCTCAGATGAAAAATTAATGAGACTTTGAAATACTTACGTTATCACATATATATATATATATATATATATATATATATATATATATATATATATATATATATATATATATATATATATATATATATATATATATATATATATATATATATATATATATATATATATATATATATATATATATATATATATATATTGATGATTGTTGCGGCAATTAGTAAAAGTTATTTGTTTTCTCAAAATTCGTCATAATGAAAGGCGAGCATGAATTAATTTGTCTGTATCTTGTGCAAAATAATAACCCATATGGAGAAGGACATATATGATTTTTTCAGGGACGTGAGGCTGGGAAGGTTTTGAGGAATACTGAACAACTACTGATGATAAAGCAGCATGTAGTATGGCGTGAAACCCACTAACTTGTTTATCCATAATCTTTACATGTGTCGTATTAATGATCCATTTATATTTAGGAGGATTGATCGCATAGATTTGACGTTGCTTAATGAAAAGAAGCGCTGGTCATGATGAGATTGATGAGTCATTTCAGGTACAATGTCAAAGATTTCTAATAAGAGCCGCAGGTAGTTACTGCTGCTGAATGCTCCATAATATTATATTCACGTAAATTAAATTTTTACAAAATGGGAAATGTATCAGCCAGATCTCATGAAGTTTGGTGAATGCTTTACGCAAGCAATAAATTGTATGTCGCATATAAACCTTTTCAGGCCAGCAGTCATAAACCAATATGGAGCGGCGGACAATATAATGTCAAGTGTCATTGTCATCCCCCAGCCCTCATACTCAACGAACGAACACATTTCGCATTGCAAATTGATCGAAAAGCTATCACTTTGGGTTTGTGTCATTTTTCAGAACGGTAAGCATATTTTCAGTCAATGGCAAGATTCGTGCATTTCTTGATATTTCATTTTTAGGCATGATGGGTTTCAGCAGCACTTACACAGATTATAATTACTCGGCTAAGACATGAAAATGGCGAATTCCAATAAAATGATAAAAATGATTCAAAATGTACGCACATTTTAACGCCTCTTGTTGTGACACTACTTGTTTGCCAAGCCGAAACTTTACAGCATACTCGATGCAGTTAATTTCTATTCATTTGATGATTACAAGTCATGATATCGCACCACTACTTTTTTGACGATTTCAACTAATGTACATGACCCCTTTTTATTAATCAAATTTGTTAAAAAAATAGTAAGATACTCATCGTCATCACATTATGGTTTAACCGAGTTTTGCATAGATAAGCAGCTTTAAGCAGAAAATAATGCACAGAGCAGTGAGGTGCATATGCTAAATTACCGTAAAGTAAGGATTGCATGTTATGTAAAGTGATAGCATGAAGCCTACTTAAGTGGCTGTCGAAAGCATTAGCCTGCCTGTGTGTTTAGTATCCATGCTTTATTCAATGTTGCAGTCCTAGGGTATGAATTATTGACATCTATGAGGCCAAACAGAGTGTCTTGACTTCATAACATCGTTGCGTTATAGCATTATACCACACTGTTTTATGATAGCACGAACATTAGTTTGGTAAACCCTTGGTCACTTAATGACATAAAATATTTGATCGTCTTCATTGTATCAACATCTGATCGTTGCTATGATATATGTATAAGCATGCGGGGGATGGGCATTTGTGTGAAATATTGAAATAGGGTTATATCCAGTTAGCCCAAATTTTAAGCACATCTGCATAAGTCAAATATCGATCAGAGCTCAATGATCTTGTAAGCTGATCAAGATGTAATGATTTAAGGTAATTACTCAAATGCGTCTGCAAAACGTATATATCTCAAGCGAATCATGGTGGGTGACATTAGCATCCATTACATTCATCAAAGTACATGTTGCTCCTAATTCGTAATTCATCGCATTGCCGGCCAGCTGTTGCTGCGCTTGAACCGTCCCCTTGCTTCATGACTTTCGCATGATACACCAGGTAACTCACCAATCTAGACTCTCATATCTAGTGTGGTAAATTATCCACAATATATCCAAAAACGTCATTGGACACTATGCATATATTTCTATGATGCACTCGCATCAGCATCCGCACCCTTTTTCTCGCTGTAGATGTATAAATGTATATATATATATATATATATATATATATATATATATATATATATATATATATATATATATATATATATATATATATATATATATATATATATATATATATATATCTATATATATATATATATATATTTTTATATATATATATATATATATATATATATATAAATGCAATATATATATATATATAAATGCATATGTATATATTATATATATATGTAAATATATATATACATATCCATATATATAAATATATATATGTATATATGTATATATATGTACCTATATATATCTATATATATATATATATGCATATATATATATAATATATATATATATATATATATATATATATATATATATATATGAATATATATATATGAATATATATATGTATGTCTGGTCAATTCAGCCCTACAGGACGTCTGATCGGGGCTAGGCCTTGGGTAGATACTGATATATGCGACTTCGTTCAAACGTTAATAAAAAAATATTGTAGTTAATAAATCGTCACACAAATTGATAAAAAGGTTTCAATAGTAATTGGCTCTGTTTGTATACACATTTACGATAACAGTTCTTCTTGATGCGCTCCTTATCTATTCTTATGTGAAATTTCCACAAAATCCACTACTAACGTGTACAGTGAACACGCAATTAACTACTGCAGAAGGCGCATATCTGTAATACACTATAAACTGTTATATTTTATCTCTTTGAGTTACATCAAATTGATTGCTGTGATGCATACTATGTGCTTACGCAGCAGTACATTACGAAGTTTGTGAGACAAACATTGAATGATCGGGCAATTAAAGCGGATAATACGCTTTCACCACTCTATTATACTAATTGAGGGTCATCATGGTGCCAGCAGCAATAAAAAAGGTGCTCTGGCATTCCCTTGATGCTGCAATAGAACATTTTAAGTTTCGTGCACCAATTTACCGGTGATACGTTTTTACAGCCTTCGTGGTATATGTGTCCAATTAGTTGCAACAAACGGCATTTTATTGGTTTGCACCAAAAGGTTAATACCTCATACAGGTTAAAGCTGTGGATCAAATATTGCCATATCCCAGGATTATTGGACATAATTTCATATCAAACAGGGGTAACTACACATCGTGTGACTAGAACAATCAATAATTTAAGTATATCGACGCTCATTATAAAGAATAAGCTAAAAGGGAGGTCTCGATAATTACATCGTCACACTCGCAACAAGAGCGCGTACGTCGAGCATATATCGTAAGCTTGCGGTGATTTGCCTGAATCGTTGGCTTAGACTAGATAAAAATGAGCAACAATACGAGTTTCCTAAATGCGTTTTTCTTTTTATCACGCGAATTAATTGATTTCCACTGATTCCCCTAATGTATCACATAATTTTGGATGTGAGATGACACGTTACTCGTGTGCAGTTATTGATTGTGAACCCCTCTGCACAATACCAATATAGTGACTGTCAGAGACACACAGACAGCTTTGTTAGTGTAATGGGCTACGCTTTGTCATCAAATACTGACAACTTGGCCAAATCTGTAGCAACATCCTGTTGTAGATGGCAAGTATGTCAGTGAATCAGCAATGTAAGGCAAACATTTGTAAATCTAAGTTTGTACCAAACAGAAACAAAGCTACTTAGTCGGTCAATTATAGGCATAATATGACATTTGGCAGGGAGTGATTCATTCATGTCAGTGTAATATCCAATTAGATTACTGTATTTCCTCTCGGTACTAACCATTACCGTATCGTTTGAATGATGCATGATCTCTAGCATAGCACACCAACACGAAATGCTCCCGAAAGCACCTGGGGAT